>CAUJNA010000043.1:187500-202500 GCA_963377175.1 Effrenium voratum | reverse complement strand
CCCTCTCTCCTCCCTCTCTCCTCCCTCTCTCCTCCCTCTCTCCTCCCTCTCTCCTCCCTCTCTCTTCCCTCTCTCCTCCCTCTCTTCTCCCTCTCTCCTCCCTCTCCCTTCTCTCTTCCCTCTCTCTTCCCTCTCTCTTCCATCCATCTCCCACTCTCTCCTCCCTTTCTCCTCCCTCTCTCTTCCATTTTTCTTCCCTCTCTCTTCCCTCTTTCCTCCCTCGCTCCTCCCTCTCTCCTCCATCTCTCTTCCCTCTCTCTTCCTTTTTTTTCCCCTCTCTCTTGCCTTTCTCTTCCCTCTCCCTTCCCTCTCCCTTCCCTTTCTCTTTCCTTTCTCTTCCCTCTCTCGTCCTTCTCTTTCTCTCTCTCTCTCTCTCTTTCTCTTCCCTCTCTCTTCCCTCTTTCTTCCCTCTCTCTTCCTTCTCTCCTCCCTCTCTCCTCCCTCTCTCCTCCCTCTCTCCTCCCTCTCTCCTCCTTCTCTCTTCCATCTCTCCTCCCTCTCTCCTCCCTCTCTCCTCCATCTCTCTTCCCTCTTTCTTTCCTCTCTCTTCCCTCTCTCCTCCCTCTCTCCTCCCTCTTTCTTTCCTCTCTCTTCCCTCTCTCCTCCTTCTCTCTTCCCTCTCTCTTCCTTTTCTCTTTCTCGTCCCTCTCTCTTCCTTCTTTCTTCCCTCGTTCTTCCCGTTCTCTTCCCTTTCTCTTCCCTCTCTCTTCCTTCTCTCTTCCTTCTCTTTCTCTCTCTCTCTTTCTCTCTCTTCCCTTTCTCTTCCTTTTCTCTCCTCCTTCTCTCCTCTTTCTTTCCTCCCTCTCTCCTCCGTGTCTCTTCCCTCTCTCCTCCTTCTTTCCTCCCTCTCTCCTCCCTCTCTTCTCCCTCTCTCCTCCCTCTCTCCTCCTTCTCTCCTCCCTCTCTCTCTCTCTCTCTCTCTCTCTCTCTCTCTCTCTCTCTCTCTCTCTCTCTCTCTCTTCTCTCTCTTCTCTCTTCTCTCCTCCCTCCTCTCTCTTCCTTTCTCTGCCCTCTCTCTTCCCTATTTCTTCCCTCTCTCTTTCTCCTCCCCTTCTCCTCCCGCTCTCCTCCCTCTCTCTTCCCTCTCTCATCTCTCTTTCCTCCCTCCCTCTCTCCTCCCTCCCTTTCCTCCCTCTCTCTTCCCTCTTTCTTTTCTTTCGCCTCCCTCTTTCTTCCCTCTCTTCTCCCTCTCTTCTCCCTCTCTCCTCCCTGTCTCCTCCCTTTCTCCTCCCTCCCTCTCTCCTCCCTCTCTCTTCCCTCTTTCTTCCCTCTCTCCTCCCTTTTTCTTCCCTCTCTCCTCCCACTCTCCTCCCTCTCTCTCTCCCCCCTCTCTCTTCCCTCTTTCTTCCCTCTCTCCTCCGTCTCTCTTCCCTCTCTCCTCCTTCTCTCCTCCCTCTCTTCTCCCTTTCTTTTCCCTCTTTCTTCCCTTTTTTTCCCTCTCTCCTCCTTCTCTCCTCCCTCACTCCTCCCTCTCTCCTCCCTCTCTCTTCCCTCTTTCCTCCCTCTCTCCTCCCTCTCTCCTCCTTCTTTCCTTTCTCTCTCCTCCTCTCTCTTCCCTCTCTCCTCCCTCTCTCCTCCCTCTCTCCTCTCCCTCTCGCCTTCCCTCTCTCCTCCCTCTCTCCTCCCTCTCTCCTTCCCTCTCTCTTCCCTCTCTCTTCCCTTTCTGTTCCCTCCTTCTTTTCTCTCTCTTCCCTCTCTCTTCCTTTTCTCTTCCCTTTCTCTTCCCTTTCTCGTCCCTCTCTCTTCCTTCTCTCTTCCTTCTCTCTCTCTTTCTCTCTTTCTCTCTCTCTTCCCTCTCTCTTCCCTCTTTCTTCCCTCTCTCTCCTCCATCTCTCCTCCCTCTCTCCTCTTCTCTCCTCCCTCTCTCCTCCATCTCTCCTCCTTCTCTCCTCCCTCTCTCCTCCCTCTCTCCTCCCTCTCTCCTGCCTTTCTCTTCCCTCTCTCCCCCCTCTCTCCTCCTTCTCTCCTCCATCTCTCCTCCCTCTCTCCTCCCTCTCTCCTGCATCCCTCTTCCATTTTTCATCCTTCTTTCCATCCTCTTTCTTCCCTTTCTCCTCCCTCTCTCCTCCCTCTCTCCTCCCTCTCTCCTCCCTCTCTCCTCCCTCTCTCCTCCCTCTCTCTTCCCTCTCTCCTCCCTCTCTCCTCCATCTCTCCTCCCTCTTTTTTCCATCTCTTTTCCCTCTCTCCTCCCTTTCTCCTCCCTCTCTTCTCCATTTCTTTTCCCTCTTTCTTCCTTCTCTTTTCCGTCTCTCCTCCTTCTCTCCTCCCTCACTCCTCCCTCTCTCCTCCCTCTCTCCTCCCTCTCTCCTCCCTCTCTCTTCCCTCTCTCTTCCCTTTCTCTTCCCTTTCTCTTCCCTCTCTCTTCCGTCTCTCTTCCTTTTCTTTCTCTCTCTCTCTCTCTCTTCCCTCTCTCCTCCCTCTCTCTTCCCTCTCTCTTCCCTCTCTCTTCCCTTTCTCTTCCCTCTCTCCTCCCTCTCTCCTCCCTCTCTCCTCCCTCTCTCCTTCCTTTCTCTTCCCTCTCTCTCCTCCCTCTCTCCTCCCTCTCTCCTCCCTCTCTCCTCCCTCTCTCCTCCCTCTCTCTTCCATTTTTCATCTTTCTTTCCATCCTCTTTCTTCCCTTTCTCCTCCCTCTCTCCTCCCTCTCTCCTCCCTCTCTCCTCCTCCTCCCTCTCTCCTCCCTCTCTCTTCCTTCTCTCCTCCCTCTCTCTTCCTTCTCTCCTCCCTCTTTTTTCCCTCTCTTTTCAATCTCTCCTCCCTTTCTCCTCCCTCTCTTCTCCCTTTCTTTTCCTTCTTTCTTCCTTCTCTTTTCCCTCTCTCCTCCTCCTCTCCTCCCTCACTCCTCCCTCTCTCCTCCCTCTCTCCTCCCTCTCTCGTCCCTCTCTCCTCCTCCTCTATTCCCTCCCTCTTCCCTTTCTCTTCCCTCTCCCTCTCCTCCTCTCCCCCTTCTCTGCCCCTTCTCTCCCCCTTCTCTCCCCCTTCTCTCCCCCCTTTTTCTTCCCTCTCCTCCTCTCTCCCCTCTCTCTCCTCTCTCTCCTCTCTCTCCTCTCTCTCCTCTCTCCTCTCTCTTTCCTAATCTTTTCTTTTTTTGAAGAGGGGGGAGAGAAAAGAAAGAAAATAGAGATAGAGAGACGAAAGAAAGAGGAAAACAAGGAAATAGAAAAGAAAGAGGTGAGAGGGGTTAGAAGGGTTGGGGTGAGGGTAGGGGGGGGGGGGGTAAGGAGAGGGGGAGGGTAGAGGGGATGGGATAGAGGGGTGTATGGAGTTAGAGGGTGTAGGGAATTAGAGGGTTTGAGCGGCATAGGGTGATATAGGAGAGGATATAAGGGGGTGGTATAGTGGGTATAGGGGGCAGGGAAAGATATTTTTTGGTTTGTTGTGTGTTATTTTGTTTGTATACTGTATATGTTTTTATATTTGATTTTATTCTTGATTTGTGTTTTTGTAAATCGATGTTGATATGAGCCCGATGGATATGGAAATGGATGGTGCGCATATTGATTCTTTTGGTATTGATAAGGATTTGAGATGGTTGTTTGGTATTGATTTGAATTTGGAGGTTTTTTGTTGTTGTTGAATTTTGTATGGGAGAGAGATATTATTATTTTATGATTGGGTGTGTTTGTTGTAGATTAGGTGGTCGATTGGATTGGAATTTAGTAGTAGGAATAATGATTTAAGATTTGGTAAGGAATCGTTAGGATTTTTTTTTGTGGTGTTTTTTATTATTTATTTAATGTGTTGTTTACAAATTATATTAGGTGTTAGGGATGATTTTAAAGAATTTTAAATTATTTTTTTTTGTATATTGATTTATGTTAAAACAATATATAGTTGTTGTTTTTTGATATATAATAAATTGATAATCGCTATTTAAAAAAAAAAAAAAACGAATTGATATTTGGGATTATATTTTTTTGGGGGGTCGTAGCCATGCGAGCCACGAGGCGAATTTGGATCTTGTTTTTTGCCTTTTATGTATTGTATTAATTTCCCTATTGGTAACGGCCCTAATAAGCGTATTATTTTAGTTAGATTTTTTTTTTGTGTTGGAAGATGGGGGAGCG
This sequence comes from Effrenium voratum, assembly GCA_963377175.1. Taxonomy (NCBI): domain Eukaryota; class Dinophyceae; order Suessiales; family Symbiodiniaceae; genus Effrenium; species Effrenium voratum. The sequence continues at coordinate 198,436 of CAUJNA010000043.1, read as the reverse complement.
GTTGGGGTTGTGGTAAGAGGTGGATTAGAGTGTTAAAGACAAGTAATTCTCGGTTGTTTATGGTGAAATCTCGATGATGTGATAATGATCTTATTTTAGATCGCAAAGTTTGGATTGGCTCATAACACGCCCGTCAGATTCATTGCCTCAAATTATGAATATGCCGCTTTTTAACCCTATAATTACCGAAAAATTAATCGGCAGATCCGTTTTCTTGCCGTAGGTGTCGGTCCGGGACCGACGGGTTAAGAGCTGATTTCTTGAAAGCTCTTCTGGGTTCCGACTCGGATGAGATTATGGTGCCTTTTTTTTCATGCTTTCGTTTAATTGTTGGGGATTGGTTCCCATTTATTTATGCCCTTGGATTGGCGGAGACCAATTAATTGGGGTTGGGAAGACCGATGCTCGGGGAGAACCCACCCCGTTGAATGAGGATGCTCGCCTGATTGTTATGGGGCTTACTTAGTGGAAATTTGTGTTTAAATTCATTTTGGCGATGTCCCGAAGTTTACCAGTATTTGGCATCCAGTTAGTTAGCCGTCGGCATTTTTTGTGGTGTTGAGATCATGATCCATACGACACGAGAGTGGATTGGATAAATATTGCTAGGCCCATTTATGTTCTTCTGTAGATTGATATTCGCAATGTGTTTAATGAAATGTTGCCTATTCAATTCTTGAAGGTGCCCGCGATTATACTCCGTCCTCGGCTCGGTTTTCTTCTTATTGTTATAGAACCCCATTTTATTTCAGTTACCAAAGACAATTAGAACAATGTTCGTGAGGATAACCAGGTTGCCCTATTATGAATCCTTTGTTTTGTCTTATTCGTCATCGAATACAAACAAATTGTCGTGTTCGCCGCTAGCGACAGGACCCCGCCGGAATTTACGCCGGTTTTTGCGGACGATAGGTTTATGGGGGGAGAGGTTAAAGATGTTTGGGCTGCGTTGCAACAATAGATATGTTTGGCTCAGGAATACGGGTTTCATATCTAACTACACAAATGCACATTGTACCTTCTTACGGGGGAACAATTCCGCGGAAATGTTTCGTATTTCTAGGCGTTGAGAGTTATTAAAATTACTAGTCATAATGTGTTCATGCTTAGAGCGCCTGTTGCGGGGTCGGCGCAGTATTTTTTCATAATTTCTATTATGAATAGAAGAATCAGGAAACTAAGAAGCTCTTTTCTACGATAGAACATTTTATGCAGAGTAGTGTTGTGTTTAACAAAATACAATATTTGTGCCGCATCACTCCTCGATCATTGATTGGATTATGTTTAGATTTCTTCCATGATCGAATAACAAGATATTTGGAATTATATTTTAGTATTGTTTTGACTCGAATCTAATGATCGCAAGCCAAATTGCTTGCTAAGTAAGGGGGACTTGGATTTCTTAGTTCGCGAGCCGAAATCGGCTTGGAGATTCTTCACCTAGCGGATTTTACTTACGTGGCGTCAAAGCACAAGTGCTTGAAATCTTGTTTTTAGATTTTTATCCAATTTTTCCCGTCCAAATTAATGCAAAATATGAAGCTTAAGCCCTATAGCATATCATACGTTTCCTCGTAGCGTCCCGGTTTTCAGGATCCGAGAATGGAGATATAACAAGTTATTTTGTTAGCAACTATTCATTCTAAGGTAATTCGTTTCTTAATGGAATAACCGGATATAGTGGGATAAACGCGGTTGCGCACTTTTGCTGTCTCAGGAGTAGATGGTTGGCTTCGGGTACGCCCCGCTCTGGCTTAGGATTTGTTGCTTACCAATATTGTATTTCGAGATTTGTTTCTATGCGGCTGGGAGGTCCATGTTTTTTGAATAGGGTGAGGCATATTATATTTGCCACCAAAATTTGGTTCGGACATTATACTTTTTATTGCATAAAACATGGACATAAGTAGGCCACGCACACCATTTTGAAGCTGGCGCGCGACTCTCGTTGGAGCTTGTGAACCTATTACCCATTGATTCCCTAATAAAACCTACGGATGTTCTGGTGATGGGAGACCCGTAAATTCTTTCCTGGATGTAGTGGTTATATCTCCTTTCCAATCTCGTATCTTGGGAGTGGTGGCATAGGAATCATTGGCAGCAGCACGGCAATACACCGAACATAAACGCATTTATAATGATTTATGGAGTCGATGTGTGGCTCAAAATATTGGTTATAAGCCTTTGGTTTGGAAAAATACGGGTGGATTGGATTCCGAGGGAAAACGATTCTTTCGATCCTTTGCTCGCATGCTGGATGAAAAACATGCTTTGTGTTTTGGAATTACATAGACCCAACTTAAAATCCGAGTTTTATTTAAATTGTAGAGAAATCATTATTTGGTATGTGAAAAGAATCGGGAGGCGGCGTTTGGCCGCACATATAGGTGATTTTGGAGGTATGCTCCAAGGATGATGAACTGGTTTCCTTGGTTTTGTTTGCTACTCTCGATGAGTGTTTCGATCATTTCTAATGCATAGCGGAGTCCTTTACGATTATTTTTCTTAATTTGTATTTAGTGGAATTATTATTCCTTGGGTTCCGAGGAATTTATGTTTTTTGGATCGAGATTTTCGGCCTTTTTTGTGTGTTTGGTTTGGGCTTTGTTTTTGGAATAGGGTAATACAATCTCCGTGCCTAAAGTGGCGTTGGGTTGTGGGTGGGCGAGATTTTATTTCCCGATTTTATTTTGTCGATATTATCCTCGAGCATCTCGATTTGAAGATTTGGGCTGAATTGCCTATTGTATTATAGATTGTTAATCTTTTTGCGGAAGTAGTTGCGTATAATCTAGCTCCGGATGTTGAATAATAAATGTAAATATATTTAATTTGAAAAATATATTTTAAAATAATAAAATATAAAATGAAAAAAAAAAAAAAAATAATAATAAAACAATAATATAAAAAAACAAATATAATTATATAAAGATAAAATATATATATATATTGAACATATAAATTTTGAATAAATTAAATTATATAAATATACAAAAATACAATAAAGAATATAAAAAAATAATAATTTGAATTGGAATATTTCGGAATATATATATATATAAGCACAAATTTTATTTCGGAATTCCGGAATTTTCTTTTAACCTTTCTCTCCCCAAATTTGCATTAGACCACCCCGGAGCCTCCGGAATGTATTTTAAATTTACCAAAATCTTCGGAAGCTCATTCTAGACCTCCCCCAAATCCCCCCGAAACGTTATTTGGGCTAAGACCCCCCCCCCCCCTTACTCATAATTGTTAGAAAATAAATATTTATTAAAGGTTCCGGAGATTCAGATTAAGGATTTAAAAAACAATCCGGAAATTCGGGGTAATTTAATATATATGAAATATAAAATTTAATTAAGATTCCGGGATAAGTTTAGTATAACCAAGATTAGATTCAATCAAAATTCTAATAGCACTTCCGGGTTCCAAAAAGGACATAATATCAAAGAAAATTCCCGAATAATATAATATTGGAAGCCAAATATATGAATTAAGGAAAATTTTAAATTCGAATAATATAGCCAAATCCAAGCTCAAAATTCAAAATAGATCCGGAATAATAAAATTAAGATAAAAACATAAAATTCAAAATAAATTTAACAAGCTAATCTAATATAATTGTATTTTTTTAAATAATATTATTGTTATATAAAGTTGGTTAAATAACATATAAATTAAATAATTAAAATATATAGTATTTTTTTTATATAGTTCATCCAATATATATACCATTATTATATATAAACAACAATTTATATCAATATATTAAAATAAATCAAATAAACATTATAATAATAAAAAACACCAATATTTAAAACCAAAATTCAAAAACACAATAATTCAAAAAATCACAACAATTCAAAAAATCACAATAATCACAATAATATTAATCACAATAATATAAAACAATAAAAACAACAATTTATAAAACTATAATACCATATATAACAAAAAATCAAAAATAATACAACCATAAAATCACAAAAATACAATCACAAAAAAACAACCACAAAACACATAAAACCACACAACAACAAAAAACACAAAAAACCAAATACCAAACCACACACCACGAACACAAAAACACAACCATACAAAAATACAAAAACATAAAAACATAAAAACAAAACCACAAAAACATACAAACACAAAACCACACAATCATACAACCACACAATTATGCCATCACACAACTACAACCAAACAAACACACAACTACACAAAAATGGAAATACATAGTGCAGCACAAACTACATATTAAGAAATATTACAAGTGAGATACAAAACTAAATATATATATATATAAAAACACAAAGAGATATCAATACATAATATCCAATCATTATCACAAATTAATTTAATTGTCATTTATAAACACTAAAAAAATCAAATATTATTATCAATACAATACCCAAATTATATATATATATAAAATTATATATATATATATAGATATTTAACAAAATCAAAAACAAATAATAACAATAATAAAACAACAATTATTAAAATTACGGACACAAATGTACCGTTTTATAAGCTAATATCTATATGTATTTATACATACACATAAAACCCTCTATAAATCGCTAAATTTTGGCATTGCACGTCTTTTAATTTGCGGTCGCAGCTGCTCCCGGGCCTGTTTTGGCTCATGAGTTGTAATTACGGAATCAAGATAAACAGTTCTCAACATTGTGAGAATCAATAAGAAAAAGTAGACATGCTTTTCAGGTTGTGTTTTGTTGGGATTTGATTTTGAACAGGGACAGCTGCCAAACGTTGCCCAGTCATGTTCCTTTACCCATGGACTGCACCAATACGTAGAAACGACGTCTGAAACATAAATGTCGTTTATAGCTGTTTTCCTCACAAGCGCACGTCTTCGCGCAGGTTTTCGGCATCTCCCAAAACATACACGCATGTTTGCCACACCCATCCGAACCTCTCCAAACATTGTGCTCTTTCTGCCCGCCTGGCTTGCACTTGCGCGATTCGTGGGCGAAGGCGCGCTTGGCACCAAGGAGGAAGTGGAGACGAGCTCAGGCGCCTGCGCCGGCCACGGCGGGCCCCAAACTCTTTCGGGAAAATGGAAGACATGCATACGGGTATGGGTCAAAATTAAATCACCAGGGGACCGCAGGTTTTAGTCCATGTTTCCATTTACCAGGGTTCCATTTGGGGTACCTGTTTGTGACCCACAGCCATACATCAAACCTAAAAAAAATGACATGTCATCACATGTGCACTTTGACATCTAACATGCAAGTATGAACATGTCATCACATGTATACGTTAAAACATCTTAATTCATGTTAATACAAGTGAGTTCTAAGCACACAAGTAAATATGAGTACTTGGTATAGTATGTTGGTGTCACTTGGTGGCTGTATTTGTCACGGTTGAAGCAGCCGATTCATCACATTTACAAGCAGCCCGCCTCGGCTCGCGTCCCAGGCGGCCCTGCAGCAACTGCCGGCGCCTGATCGGCAAGCCACAAGCAAAGACCCTTGACTGCCGCCAGATGGCTGCTCCCACACATTTGCAGACAACAACACACACACACACAGAGAAACATATAATCACTGCAAACTAAACATGATCGGAGGAACACTGCACACCATCTTCAACGGTTTACCAACTGCTTGATTTCACCCTGGTTGCTTTTCAATCGGAAGCCAAAGGAAAGCGGGACGGTGCGAGCTCATAGCTCACTTGCGCAATTCATTCCCAAAGGCCATGCGTGCGCGAATTGTTGCTAGTTATGTTCTCTGTCGCCCTCTAGCTTTTGGTCATCGACGTGACAAGCTAATCCGCTCCCCCTATTAATAAATACGGGTCCCCCCCCTATTATAAATAAATCCTCCCATGTGTTGTTTAATTGGGGTTTTCGGAATTGTTCTTTTTTGCTTTTCCAACAATGTGAGGGTTCACATAGGATTTGGAGGAAATGGACTGAATTGTAAGGTCCGCGAGTAAGCGGTTTAATAAGGAAATTTGATGTATCATTCTATTTGTTTTTCAGTTTACTGGTTGTTTGTGATTGACTGCTAGACAGTCCAGTGCTCGAGAAGGCAGTGTGGGTTTCAAGACAGCCAGACATGCATTCAGTGATAGGAAGGCAGCCAGCAGTCAGCCAGCAGGGCACAGCTAGGCAGAAAACTCAGACCAGACAGCATTTTGCTGATCTGGGCGGCAGCAATGGCTGGAGATGGTCAAGGCAGCCAGACTGGTGGCCAGGATGGACACACCGAGCAGTCCTTGCAGAGCTTCGTGCAGTCCTTGGACCCCAGCCAGATGGCCATCTTGCGCCAGATGTTGGAGAACAGCCAGGACAGGGGGAAGGGGTAGATACAGATCAAACATTGGTCTAATTCAGAATGGCGATTGTTTATCAAGCATCACATGTGTTTTATCAAGCATTTCCTTGATGGTCTAAGAAGGCTGCAAGGAGTGAACAGACAGTCCAGGATGCCCCAGCAGTCAGAAGCCGTCCAGCCGCAAGAGGTCGCCCAAGCCAGTGGAGCCAGCCAGGCAAGACAGAGACAGCTAGGTCAGCCTAGCTGGGTGCAGCTAGCCCGGAGTAAGTGTGGTTTGGGTCCCCATAACCCCTACAAAAAGAGGGACAGCCAGGCAGAAAGGATGTTTCGTAGTTTTTTGGGGCAAGCCCAGGACAGAGCTCTGCCCAGGCAGCCAGACCAGACAGACCGCAGCCAGGTGATAAACGCAGTCTGCAGCCCAGTTCTTTTACCCCCTTCGAACCCTTTGTGGAGGCACTGGTTTCCTTAATATCCCCCAAAGCATTGAAACTTGTTTGCATTGAAGTCAGGGAGTCAGGGACAACCAGGGACAACCTTTTGGGGAGAGAGTCAAGAACAACCTTTTGGGGAACCCACCAAAAGAACCCAACCTTTTGGGGAAGCCAGCTTTTGGGGAAGCAACCTTTTGGGGAATTGAGGAACCCACCTTTTGAAAAGTGAGGCTGGAAGCTTGCTAAAAGTGCCCCCAGACTTTAGTATTGGTTTAGTATTGGCGCAATGGAAAATCAATTGTGCGGAGTGGAAATCTGGTCTCGGGCCCCGGATTTGCATTTATTTTTACCGGGGGTCATTCATTAATAGGGGGAACGGATTACTTGGCACGATAAACCTAAGGTGCGTTTGTCTCCATGATTGGCCGGGAATCCACTTGATGGCCCCAAGAGCGGGTTGTTTTGCATTGAAGCAGCCTCATGTTTCTCAGCAGCCCGCCTTGGCTTGCGCCTCAGGCGGCTGTTCTGCTGCTGCGGGCGCCTGTCAAACGGCGAGCAAGACACTTGCACCCAGGGAAGTCTGGGCTGAAGACAGTTCATCGAATTCGATTGAGGTTTGCCCTTACTTCCCCCTAGTTTCCCCTTGCTTCAGCCTGCTCTCTCATTGTGTCCTCGAGTTCGTTTTCCCACGCTGTTCACAGCTACTCCATGTAAGCAATAGTTACCAACATCTGCCCTCCGAATGGGTCAAATGTTTGTATATATGGGTATGGGTCAAAACAAAACCACCAGGGGACCGCAGTTTTTAGTCTTTGGCTGGATTTACCAGGGTTCCCTGGTCGGTACGCATTCTTGACCCACAGCCATATTGCCTCTAGCTTCGATCTGACTCCCACCTGGCTTGGAAGGACGGCAGAGAAAGGCTCCCATTGAGGCAGACCTTCCCACGGACGCAAGGCGAAACATCTCCAAGGCGCACTCCCCGCCTACTCCATGCCACGTGAATCGGCATCGATCGGAAACAAAAGATCCCCACCGAAAAGGGAACGCCCCCAATAGCAAGTGGGGAGCGCTTCAGTTTCACGCGTCAAGGTTTACCAGGGGGGGTTGGCAAATCCAAGGCCCTGTTTTCCCCCAACAGCTGAAAGCTATGGGGTCTCTGCCCAGACAGGATTTGGGGTTGGGACAGCTTTCAGGGAGGGTAATTTAATGTACAACTCTCCAGGGTTCAACAAAAGATTTGTTTCCCGGGTTCCAGTTTTTGGTTTTTGTTTGGGATGTGGACATGTTCTGGGCTTCTTGGGGATCCGCGCGTCGTGTTGCACCGCCCGTCAAGGCCCCCGGCCGTTGGCCCCCAGGTCTGGGAGGTGCGGAAGCCGCGCCTGGGATTTGTTGATGTACTGGTCGAATTGTGATAGACATGATGCGCGATGGTATGAAATGAAAGGCACATGTGGCACACTAAAATTACAATAGATGTTTCAGTTTGGCTGTCTGCCAGCGTCATCGACTTGCTTTCAAACCGGCGGAGAACCCACGAGACCTGCCTCCACAGGCGCGCGAGTCGCTGGTACTGGCACCTTGGCACCCCATAGCTTGAGTTCAGCCAAGGCTTGTCTGTTGCGATCTTGTGGTGGACAGAAACATTTTTGGAAGTTTATGGGAACAAGTGCTGCGGGACGCTTTTCAACGGCCGCCATGTTCGCAGGTTCTGCCGCTAGAACTGGAATGCCCACAAGAAAAAGGCTCACACAAGGACTGCCCACAGGATGGCCACAACAACAAGATCAGCTGTCAGGAGGGAGGATGCATAGGGACAAGGCTGAATGAGTTCTCTCTTCATATTTTTTCTGGGGCCTCTGGCTTATCAACAAAACCCTGGTTAGTTTTGAGTCCAGAATCTGTGCCACCCCAAATCCCTCAGCCGTTGCCTCCTTGTCTCCGAGCTCGACCTCCTGCGAGAGAAATGAAAGAAACATATTGATTGATCTGACACCGCACCCATGACAACGGCAGGTCGCAACCAGTGATGGCATGTCACACCGCGTCCCTTTCCTCGCTGTACGTCAGGGACGTGAATGATACTCCCTGAACCCAGTATCCCTTTCATGAACCTGGAACCTATGTGTGTAGAGTGCATCTCCTCACAATTAGCCCCGCGGATTTCCCATCGCGATGCTCCAGTTGGCATACGCTTCATAAAGTGGGCTGCACGCGCAGTATACTTACGTTTCCATATTTCGACACATCGTTCTATATTGATATGTATACTCAATCGTTTGCTTCATTCATGTTGATCACCCAGGGACGTATCCCGACTCCACCCAGAATCTCCTCGCTGGGTGGGACCACCATGTGGGAGATCCTGCGACAGCCTGTGCAAAGTTGGGGCCGGTGACTCGGTCATCCAACCCCATCGGATTGACAGCGGGCAACTTTGAGGTATCCACAAAAGATTGAGCGGTTTTTCTGTGGTCCCCAAAGAACAAAAAAACACAACAACAAAAAACGATCCACACACTTTGTCGGTCCAGCTAGGCTTCATACTGTCCGAGTAAACCATCGCCAAAGGATTCAAACGTGCTCCACCCCCTCTTGTGCGCGTTGGGTATCTTCCATGTTAGGGGATAAAACAACAAACACCAAAGATGAAAGATGATGACCAGCGTTACGTATATGTTTTCGGCGGCTTTTGGGATTCAGGTGAAAGCCGGTTCCCTTAAACGCCTCCTGGGGGGGCTTGTTGGTTTGAACGTGCGAACCATGATGAACATGTGTCAAAACAAGCCCCCCTAACTGGTCGGTTGCATGGTGTTCCCCTTAGCTTGCTAGTTGTCTCAATGTGTGCCAGTTGCCTAGCCGTGGGTGAAACAACGGAGCCATATAATCAATATAACAAACCCTTTTGGGTGCAAAAAAACAAAGGTGTCACTGAACAACTGGCTGTGTCAAACCTGTGAATCCACTGCCACTCACAGGCTAGCCCAGAAACAGTTCCTGCACTTAAATGGCCGTTCTTTGTTCCAGAGAGGTTTAAGGGGAACTTGTGAAACACATGCCCACCATGCACAAGGCAACGCAGCCAGAGGGTTGAAGTGGCAAGGATCGTGAAAGAAAACAAGTCCACACATCCCCCAAACTGACAACTCATCCCCCTGCTGTACATTTTTCTACCATGGAAATCAGAGATGAGCTCTGCCCAAAGGACCTTAGGGAAACCCAGAAGGTCAAAAGGTCGGCGTGGAAAACAACGAGAATGAACGTGCTCCCTATACCTCCCCCAAACCAGTACCAGGAAACTCCCTTTGCGTGGGCTTAAAGGGCGATCTTTAGATCCACGTGCCACTCCCGCGCCTGCATTTGCCTCACCTCGGCCAATTTCATCGAGCAAGAAGTGGAACTGCTTGAGTTGTTCTGTGGAAGGCCCGCATTTTCCCCAAACAAGCGCAGGTTAGAGGTTCAGTACTGACTTGAGGCTCGGTAAAAGGCCTGCAGAGGCCCTAAATGAGAGTGGCCCTGATATGGCCGCGGCTCAAATTCGTGATGCTTGACTGATTGGATCTGGAACATTCCTGTGGTCGACTTGCCGTTGCGTGGGAGCCTGCAAAAAAGGACACCAACTCAATTCTGTATCCTTATTGAAATGAGCTGCCGCAAAATGTGATTGTTGTTCCGGACAAGCGTGCAGCTTGTGCGTGCGTGCGCGCGTGCGTGCGAGCGTGCGCGCGTGTGTGTGTGTGTGCCTTGTGCAATGTCCTGCACATCTTGTACTCATATAGTGTGTATGACACAACATAGAAACAGGTAATGTAAAATAACTTCATATACAGGGAAATAGGAATCGAAACAGGAACCCGATTTCGTCAGCCAGCGGCGCACGCTTGACCCTTTTTAGTTGCTTCAGTGGTTGCCCAACCCAAAACAAGACGAATAAGAGGGATCTGAACTATCAAAATTCTGTACTGATAAGTTGCATCCTGAAGGGTTTTCTTGTGGCCGGACAAGGCGAGGTACTTTCTACTAGTGCCAGAGCTACGATCTTGATAAAAACCACTCAGCCTCATGATAAAAAACCGTCTTCCATCGTTTCTTTTTTTGGTTGTTTTTCTTCTTTTTATTTGGGGGGAGTCCCCCGCTTGACATTGGGGGGAAGGGATTAACCGAGCCAGTTCCCCCAACACA
>CAUJNA010000043.1:62500-182500 GCA_963377175.1 Effrenium voratum | reverse complement strand
GCGGTGACCTCAGATTCCGACTTACCAGGTGTATCGCAACGCAGCACGGCATGTTCGCTCCAAGCTTAGTCATCAGTTTAGGCTCCAAAATCAGGCCGAGACATACTCAATTCACAATGCTGGGAAACTCCGCTGTGAAGTGGAGTTTCCGTGTGCCAACCTGAGCTGTAAGGCCTCAAATCACCAAAAACAAACATGTTGTAAACCTCGCAGAGCAACTTCAATGCCAATCATGGCCTCCACATGCTTACTTGTGCCCCACCAGTGTATGACCACAACCCAACCGAGCGTGTACGTTCAACCCCTTCCCTATGTGTACCATCGGATGAGTCGAAGGGGTTGCGAGGATGCAACATTAAGAAGGCTGGCCCATGATATGAATATTGACGAACATGTCACTTTCAGAAGGGCGGACCTGGAACAAAGGCTTTTCAGAGCTAGAAAGCCAAACAGACGTTCTATGGAATGCTAATAGCTCAAAGTGCAAAGCACCCGCACAAGAATTTGATTTGGGAGGGGTCGCTAGGGTTAAGGTTCACAGTTCCATTCACCTTATCTTCCCTAAAAAGAGCAACATGGAACCACAATGGAAGTCAGAATCCCACGCTCAAAATTTCCGTTCTTCAGGAGGGCTTATTTGAGCTCCCTCCCCCTCTCCCTCCCTCCCCCCCAGCCCCCATCAGTTGGATGTTTCTCGGGTCATTCCATGCCCCTATCGCACCGGTGGATCCAGTTTTTTTTGGGAGTCCTCCCAACTTCTGGGGCTCCGTGCGCCGACCGGCTCGCGCCGCTCGCGCCAGGCGACTCGGATGGGGGTTGACCCCGGATGAAGCAGACTTTGATCGGGGTCCCGGTGTCCAATTCAGATCACTTAGTGGTGGGATTCAGACCACTTTTGGAGGGGTTTATCGTGTCCCCTAATGGGACGGGTTGATTCATCCTGGGTCAACATTAGATGGGGGTTGATCCATCTTCCCACAGTTTGGACCAAAGTGTGAAGGTCGTCTCTTTTTGCGTGTTTCCCGAATGGTCATCCCATGTAAAGGACCTGATGATCAACCCCCATATGGATATGAGGCGAAACACGGGGACCCTGTGGCGGACGTCATTCACCTTGTCGATGTACTGTTTTGAAGGCGTTCGCCATTGGTCGTATCACAATGGTGCGGTGCACCCATCTGAGTGAAAACCCATGGACTGTTGGTGGTAGCGGGTTGAGGTGTGCTTCTTTTACTAGCCCCGGCTTCTTACTAGCCCCGGCTTCTTACTAGACCGTGGCGCGCCGATTTTGTTCCCTTTCGGACTCCGGTTCAGCCCAGAAAGTAGATTCATCCAAAAAGTTCCAGGGCTGCCCCCAGGGGGCGTGCTTCCCAAAGTCAGGGCATGCCTGCCACTACAGAATGAAGGTCCGTTATCTTTGAGCCACAGCCCGAAGAGAAGGCATCAAAGGCAGAACATGTGTGAATTAGTTTCAATTGGGGACCCTTGAGATATTATGTTCATCGACATTTATGCCAACTGACCATTTTGAGCATTCAAAAAATGCCTTAGCCACAGATGCAGCTTCGGCAGCCAACCTGTTGGTGAACCAAACAAAGGGCCCAAGCTGACCCCGGGCTGCACAGCCATTCACTCATATTTGTAGCATGTGCCTCTAATTTCTGGAACATCGGCTACCTCATGGACTAGAAATTCACACACGTCTACCACCAAGACAGACAGACCGACTCAGAACGAGGTCACACTTGTTCAATGGCAGTCCCTTAGCACCATATCAGCTTGCTGCGATCAATCTGTGGCTGATCGTTTGTTTGGGGGAGTCTCTTCTAGCGCCATGGCACACGCAAAGCAACTTGGCAGCAGTTCATTCAAACACTAATCCCTCTAGCCAAAGCAATGCAACAACTAGCACGTCGCAAGTTCAATGGGGGTTGCACATGTATGAGCAAATTAGTATGTATATTATATATCCACTCTCCGCGCATGCCGACACATACATGTAAGCTTGCAATGGCATGCACAAACATGTGCACATGCAGGATGTGTGCAACTATGCCGTAGACACGAATGCCAGCATCTATTTGCACACTGCCCAATAGAACCATGCAAACATGCATCTGTTTCGTGGGTGCATCTCAACACAAGGGCCCTCTCCCAATCCTTGGTTTGACAACTACCCCAAAACAAACTCGAGATGTTGATCATGGACTCGTTCTGAGGGGGGGCAAGGGGGGTTACTGCAAACCATTTAACCTCCTTTATCCTCCTTTAGCAGCCTTTATCTACCGTTAGCTTCCTTTAACTTCCTTTGGATTCCTTTAGCTTCCGTTAACTTCCTTTAACCTCCTTTAGCTTACTTTACCTTCCCCAAGCTTGCTTCCTTCCTTTATCCTCCTTTAGCCTCCTTTAGCCTCCTTTAGCCTCCTTTAGTCTCCTTTAGCCTCCTTTAGCTTCCTTTGGCTTCCTTTAGCCTCCCTTAGCTTCCTTTAACTTCCTTTAGCCTCCTTTACCTTCCCTAAGCATTGCAGTCACTCCCCTTGCCCCCCCTCAGAACGAGTTCATGAGTTGAGGGGTACTCTCACCATAAAGGTGTTCACCGACATGCGCGTGCAACGGGAGATCCTGCAATTTTTCGCCAAATCCAAGGAGAGTCGCCGGCTGAGGCTCCAACTCTGCACACATAGCGGGGAGGCATGGTGTATGACCTCGGGCGGCTTTCATGTCTAATGCATCTGGGGCATCGCAGCTGGATTGCCTTCCGAGGCCCATTCCCAAAACTTCATGCTGCGCAGAGCTTCAAATGCAAAGCACCAACAGCAACGACCTGAGAGAATGCAGGTGTGGTTGATGCGAAGGAATGTCTGTACTGAGCGACTCCTAACTGGGGCCTAAGTAATTCCCACGTCATGGTCCAAAAGTCAGTGAGGGTCCTGGTGAGTGAAGAAAGGGGGTGCTTCCCTGACCATGCTTGCCGTGGATGGACGAACATCTGCATCACCTACGAAACCCTACAACGATGATCCCCCTGTAAATACCAACCAACGCTGGTGTACCATGGTTTCCAAGTAGTCCAGGATTTCTGGTCCATCCACTCGCGGCATCCATGAAGCGGAACGGGTCCCTGTCGCCAAGTGGCGCTGCAGCCACACGTTGCAGTGGCCTGCACGGTCGCTTGAGCCAGCCTTTGAGATCCGAAAAAGGTGTCACGTGACCGCCTGAAAGGCCCAAGAGTCACCCAAGGGTCTTTTCTGAAGAGTCAGCCGTCTTGTACATCTCTGGTAGGGGTCTTCATACTTGTAGGACTGTTGCTGGTTTTGTCTACAGGGCTTCAAAATCCGGTTTTAAGATGTTTTATGGCAGAGCTTGCCGAGTGTGGGCTGTGAATTGGCTTGTGCTTCAGTCTTGGGGCTGATTTGTGCTAGGTTTTGGGGTAGGCTTAGTCGCTTTGGGGTTTTGCTTGAGGTGAGGTGCAGTGATCTTTGGACTGGGGCAGCGCTCCAAAACCAATCCCACACCTGCCCCAAGTCCGCTCTCGAAGTCAACCTCGATCCAACAGCAGCCCTGATATCAGCCTGTGCCCCGCCAACCAGCCAACCAGCCAGCCCAGCCAGCGAGGCAGCGAGGCAGCGCAGCCAGCCAAACAGCCCGAGGGTCAAAGCGAGAATCCAAAGTGTACGATTCTGGGGGTTGATTCCCCATTCTTTTCAGCTTTCCCAGGGTTGTTGGTGGTTTTCTAGAAAGAAGGATCCGTGGAAAGAATGGGGAAGCTACCTCTAGAACAATTGACACCAGAAGTTGTTGTACCTGCTGGGTTTGCAGTCGGATATTTAAGCGAACTACCACGTTGTGTTCGGGTTCCTCCTTGCTCCAGGCCCGGGACAACTCTGGGTGTCGAAATGGTTCTATGCCTTTTTCGGATCTCAGGCCTCGCCAGCTTGAAACGGCACTCTCAAAACCGCAGTTGCCCTCATGACTTCTGCCTCAGCTGTTCGCCCCCACCAAAAAAGTACAGTAGCCATGTTTGATTCTGCTCCATATTTCGGCCCATCAAGATTGAAGAACATCGAAACGAAGATCCCAGGCATGCTCGCCTGCGCTTGTGAGACCTAGCGATAAAAGAATGCCTTTCGGAACCTCAACTAAAATGGACCAAACACGGTAAGAGAAGAGTTGGTCGGTCTCGTCCATCGATCGAACCCGCCTGATATTCTGGAGAGGCCTGGGATTAGCAAGCATGTTCGTGGGCGCAAAGAAAACAAGTGAGCAGTGGCATGGTTGCATCTACCAAGAATACTATAACCCCCAAGTGGAACTCTCGTGACAGCCAAAGCAGTGAGCCCGCACATCTCGTCCCAACCCCGGATCCTGGCAAGCCAGACTTCTGAAATAGAAGGGCTCACCACAAGCAGAACCAAACACACACCAGCACACATACACAGCGTCACTGAAACCGCACGAATCCGGGCCACTCGCTTGTATACCGGGGATAGGCATGTGACATGCAAGCATCCGAGGGTTCCTTGAAGGATACATCCGCACCTCGGTCTCGCAAGCTCCTTCAAAGCTGGCCTCCCGCAAGGCCACAACCCTTGATTTGCTTAGATCCCATAGATGTCGCTGCTGGGGAGAAAAAAACAAGTTCAGTGCAATCTTTCCGAAGCATTCGCCTTAAGGCACCCGCAACATAACAAGTTAACTTTGCACGGACCTGATGTTTTGACACATTTAATTCTATGTTTACGGGTACGTCTCAAGCTTGGGGACCCCCAACAAACGGGTGTTTTCCCTGTGGGTTCCCTTGAAACCACCCAACAAACGACACACACATATGGTGTATGTGTGCGCGTGATTATGGCCATGGGAAACCCCATCTTCTTTTCTAGTGTTCCACCAGGTGGGCAGCTAATTGCTCTCCAGATCGCCCCACCGCTCTCCTCCCAGCAAACGTGTCAGGCAACTCTACTTCTCCTTGGAATCACCGAGGTGTTTTGGGGGCTTTCTGCCTGAGGCGATGGCAGGACAGGCACGCTGGCAGCTCGTTGCATGCAGCCTGGCCCGTGGTTGGGCGGTTTTGTGGCTGTCTGACATTAGCCATGGCATCCAGCGAAGGCCGCTTTGAAGCCACATGGCCGTGGGTCAAAAGCCACATGGCCGCTTTGGCCGTACCTAAATGGCGCCTGGGTAAATGGAACCATAGACTAAAACCTGCGTATCCCTAAGTCGTTCATTTTGAGCCGCAGCCACATACTGGCAGAAATATTGAAAGTAACCAAAGGCCGCGGGGCCATCCGCCATCCGGCCTGGCTGCATTGAGTCAACCTAGGGCAGTGAATTCATCAGGTGCTTTCCGAGGCCTTCCCCTGGCCCATTGAATCACCACGGGCAAATCGCCCTGGGCCCTTTGCCGGCCCAAGACATGGGCCCAGTTTCACCAAAGAAGCCGTCGAAGATTCTGAAAAAGAAGCATGGAACTTGAAACAACCGCACATTCGCAATGGAAGACTGGTGCGTGGACATCCCCAGTTTGCTCATCTACTTGTTCTTGTGCCTAAGTTATGTTGAATTGTGGTCCGCTTTCTGATCATCGCCCCTACTGAAGGACAGACAGCCAGTCGCCTCTGCCAGAACAAAGACAGGCCGCCTCATTTGCAACTTTCCGTGGGCCTTCCGAGAAAACAACCTGACTTCTTGAAGGCTTGAATGGAAGCTCCAATGTCCAACAGATCTAAGGGGTCAGGACGGCGGATAAATCCTGCACTGCAAAGGCCTCGTTCCCCAAAGGCCTGTCCTGGAAAAAGGCCTACACCTGGGTAAAAGTAGATGGCACAATTCCCTTTGGGTGGCCAAGTAGAGGTGACTAAACCTAGATGGGCAGGAATTGTAAGGAACCCATAGTTTATGATTGTCCCAAAAAGGGAGCCCAAAGGAGATGTGTACCCTTCCTCCAACTAACATGGCAATTGTGGGGAGGTACCTGGAAGATGAATTTCCTTTTGAACCCCCTGTCAGTTGCCATGTTAGTGGGAAGGGGGGTAACCTTTTTTTCGTTTTCCGGACACCGTACGTAACACCCAGAGGCGGCCAGCGAGACGTGGCCTGACGGAGCCTTCGAGGGCACTGGGCAGGGTGGAGGCACCTGCTGAGAGGTCCAGGCGTGAGAGGCTCCTCGGCCCTTTGGAACACCTCGCTCCATTTTCAGTTGCCTTCTGTTCCATGCTACACTGCCCCTGGGGTTCAACCCCCATTAAAACAAAGGTTGATCCAATTTAGATGATGACAATCCTTAGGTAAATAATGGTGGTTGTATGAACCCCCATTGTTTTGATGGTGGTTTGAACCCTGGGGTAACATGGAATTATGGTGGATGAAGAAAAACACTTCATGCAAGTTGAAGATAGTTGAAGGTGTTGGGGTTCCACCGAATAAGCCAAGAGAACCTCAAATGGAACCTCCAAACATCACTTCTGACGAATCGACCACATGTACAGTTGCTGAACAGAAACCAACTATCAACCGTGTGAACATCTTCCAATCATGTGGCATTACTCCCATCCGAGTTGTCCAGATGTTGGGCACACATGCAGAGGAAGTCTTAAACCCGGTGTTTCAAGAAATCGTGGTCGTACTGACATGCCTTGATGAGTTTCTTTCTGGTTTCACTCAAGGCGGGCCAATTCCAATTCGAATACCGGCACAGAGCGCAGATCCCAACCACCCCCCCCCCGTTGCCTGCTTCGCCTCTCGCCACGGATGCTCGCCTGGAGGCCCCCAGAAGCAGTCGTACAATGCGCGATTGCAAGCTGGATGAGGTACAGGTTCTGAGAACAACGGCCCGAATCAAGAAGCCAATTTGAATTGAAAGATGCAATTTGAAAGATGTAATTTAAAGATGCAATTTGAAGGATGCAATTTAGAAAGATGCACGTGCAAGCTGGATGAGGTAAAGGTCCTGAGAACAAATCAACAGGCGGAAACACCCCGATCCAAAGAAGCACAACAGCGGACATATGAGCCCCCGTCAAACTTGAAGTGCCCGAAAGCGGCCACTCAAACAGGGATATGCTTTTCTTGATCGGTGTACATGCTGTGGCACAAGACACTCGAGTTGGAAACACCAGCTGCGAACAGACACGCACTTCTTATCATTAGGGCAGTGTTGACTCGAATCGCTTAGACATTTCGCGGCCCGTATGCTGTCAGCTGCCCTGAACAATAACCCTCCAGGATTGTCAAACAACAGGTCTCGACAGAAGGGGGGCCAGAAACAGCAAACGAAGCACATGAAGGGCGCAGCCACCGCTGATAACAAGACTCCTCTGATTCATCATGGCCCTCCCCTGCGCTGGAGATGGGGATAGACCCGGGCCCGGGTCTGAACTTTTCTGAATCAGGGGGTGACATTGACTTTCGGGGACATTAGGAATGGCCCCGCTCGCCAAGATGAACCATAGGCTACCTGATCCCAAACATGCTTTGCGACGCTCAAACGCGTATTTTGCAAAGTTCGGGTCTCCGCCCAACGAGTTTGTGAGTCCATTTTCCTTTAGACGTATCCGAACTGATTCACGCCCGCATGTTTTCCATACGGTTTTCCTTGGGGTCTCCTGCCTTTTAAGACTACCCCACAAAAAAAAAAAAAAAACCAAAAAAAAAAAAAAACGTCCCAACCAGCTCTGTCTTGGGTTCCCTGGGAGACTGGTCGGTTCGGCCTGGCGGAAGAAACGGCGCCGAAGGCCTGGGATGGAGCCGCCAAAGTCGCGCTTCCAAGGCGAGGACGCGAAAAGGCTTGACCAATTTGTGTGTGTTGTTTTTCTTCTTCTGAAATTTCATCGCGGGGGTATGACTCATGTTCTCTTCCTCTACTCTTTCTCTTGTTTTACCTCTTCCTCTACCTTTGTCAAATGGGTAGCACCCATTTCACTGGCCTGCTAAAAGTGGCTAACTTTTAGTGGGTTAAATGGAAACGACCACTTAGCCAACTAAAAGCCTAAAAAGCTAAGGGGACGGCTGCGGGCAACCAAGCTCAGAGTAATTTGGGCATGAATTTTACTCACGGACATCATTTAGGGGACATCATTTTGGTGGGGATTCCCGTCCACCAATGACTTTTGGGGCGCTCCCCTGTTAAAAGGTGTTGCCATTTTGAGGCACTTGCAAACGGAAGCCATATCTGAACCCGTTTTGAAGCTCCCCGAAGTGGACACGCGCCTGAAAAGGGTCTCCTGGATTTTCTTTAAGGCATCAACAGGCAACCCCTGCACCGGTCGCTGGACGCCGAGCAGCACCCAAAATTCATCCGACATGTTCATGGGCACCTGCTCTAGAGGTCCAGCTGCATCTTTCAGAGTTGGGGAACCCTCCCAATGGAAGAGGTTCATGTCAGGTTTCCAACTTTTCAGTCAAACAGAAGCAGCGGTACATAGCAATCTGAAAAAAACACACGAGTCCAAGGCCACAACCGCGAAACCTGAATCTTCTGCCTGTACACAGGAACTGCTGTTTTAGTTGGCTCGCACCACCAAACGAAGAGAATGGGACAAGGACACGTTTCGGCGGCTAAAGGGAACCCAGCTGGCCCCACTGGATCCTATGGCCAGCTGGCCAGATGCGGTCCGTTCGGCAGGGGTTCCTGAAACATCAGATAGGGTACGTGTCAAAATATGTCAAGATAGCGAGCAAACACAAACAGAAACAGCACATATACCAAACCAACCAAACCAACCAAACACACCGAACAAACAAACAACCAAACAAGCAAGCAAGCAAACAAAAGCAATCACGCACGTGAGCAAGCAAACAAACAAACAAACAAACATGCAAACAAACAAACACAACCAACCAACCAACCAGCCAGCCAGCCAGCCAGCCAGCCAGCCAGCCAACTAACCAAGCAACCAAACACACCAACAAACAAACATTGACACCACCCACACACACACACACACGCCATACGCAAACAAATCGACCCCGCTTTCGCGGTTAAGTTGAAGAGAGATGTGAAAGACAACAGAAAATCGTGGGGTCCTGGTTTGCGACACCTGAGGGTCCTGGTGATGTCGGCTTTGGCTTTCAACGATTCCGTGGCCCGCTGCAAAACACGGACGAGATGGGCTGAGGGCGTTCGTCCCGAGGTCTTTTTTTAAGTCCAAACTCAATATGCGCAGGATCGGGTCCACGATACCTTGCTCCCCCAAAAAAACAACACAAGGGGCCGAGCCAAAAGGGATGCGATCCCCAAGACGCTTCCCAAGACGGTTGCTCAAAACATGGACAAAAGGATGGGTTTCTGCGTTCCACTGAGTGCTTCCATGCAACCATGTAAAACCAATAAATGTTGAATAATCATAGCCACAATCAAAGCCCGCCAAAGTAGTTTACCCAAGCCAAATTACCAAAAAAGCGACCGCACCTTGAGACCGTCCCTTCACTTACCCCGGTCTGCCTGGACTCACGGAAAACGCGAGCCCATCACGTCCGATCGGTTTGCTGAGCCCAGGGCGACCGGAACACTGGCCGCACTGCCCAAGGCACCTCAGAGAAAGCAAGAGGTCAAATCTGCAAAAGTCGCTGCCCAGCCAGAGGTGGTGCGTGGCTGTGATACCAAAGTGGGCCTTCCACCGATTTTAGTTTCTCCCATACGAGGATTCCGTTGGTATCACGGACTGGTCCTACAAACTACAACCCACGAATTAGTGCAGATGGTTGTTGGCGGGATGCTGTTGGCAGCCACAAATAATAAGCTCAAATTGGGAAACCACACGTATCACTGCCAAGGATCAGCAGAAAAGCACTAAGGTCCCTAGCAAACTATGTCTGACTCTCCTTTCCAACAGGAAGATACGCAGCACCAGGATGTACAGAAGCGAGCAATGCCAGACTCGCACTCATCATCTTGGGGCATCTCGGGGTGCTTGGATCAAGGGACCGGGACATGTCTCAAGTTTCAGACGTTCAACTAATCCGTCCACAAAAAGGGTGGAGGCACTCCAAGAAAAGAGACATTCTTTACCATGGAAAAAGAAGCGGATTTTGGGTGGTTCATCTCTGGGAACGAAGGATGAAAGTGGTCGCAAAGTGATTTCCACTTCAGAAAGTGTGCAACCTCCAGACATATGTTGGACTCGCTAAATATTGCAAAAAGACATGTTTTTTTGGTGGATCCCCACAATTGCTTAAAGGTTCTCTTTTTGGTTTCCCTTCAACATCCCAAAAAAGGGAACCCAGAAAAAACGAAAATCTCAACGTGTCTTGTTTTTAAGGGACTCCCCTGAAATGGATTTCGGATTTCCATTGTTTTCCCTTGGGCTGTCCTCACTTTCAGTGGGTTAAAATGAAAACTACCCACTAAACACTAAAAGGCTAAAAAGCTAAGGGGATGGCTGGGAGCCACCAAGTATTACTTGAAAACACAGCACAACCAACCAAAAGGCCCTTCGCAGAGGATTTCCCTTTCGGAGCTGAGCTGTCGGCCTGGGGAACGCCTGCCTCGGCGGAGGAAGTGATTTACCGGCTAAAAACTCTAAGTGCCCGCAGAAAGGTGGGCAAATGACCGTCTGTCAAGATCTTTTCAGAGAGAACTCAGGCCAAAGTCAGAGCAGACAGTGACAGCCTTCCAAGTGTTCCATGTTTTGAAAGGTCGGCTTTGAAGCAAGTAACTTAGTGGCTCAAGTATTTGGCGTGAGTGTCCGGTGCCAGGACAAATCTAACCTGAGTGTGCCTGACCCTTGAGCTGAATGTGCCTGAAACAGGGTTGCGGCTAGAAAGATGGTGTGCATCTCATCCAGATCGATTGATCAATTGGTCCAAGCTGGGGGCTGCTTTGGGTGATCACCAAGCCCATCTGAGAATGGTATCTGGGTCATGCTAACAGTACCCACCATCGGCCAAACAAAGGGCAAATAGTGTGAAGTTGCCTTCGAAAATGCAGACCTTCTGCATGTAAACGAAATGCAGCCAACTGCACAACCCACCCTACAGCCTTCACGTACCAGTCCAACGCACACGCAGATCTTTGGCAACCCACGCCACATTCCACTGGCACTGAGGTGATGCCGTTGCTCTGCCAAGGTGCTCGTATTGTCGCTGCCACAGGCGAGGGTGCCATTTGCACCTGGCTCAATCAACATTTCAGAACATCCATCTCTGTGGTGGTTCACCTGATTCATCTAGATCCAACAGATTCTGACAACCTCATAAAGCCCATTGGCATTAGGTTCCACCAACATCTCGGTTGCTGTTGACCCCCCTGCAAGAAGCTTAACTTTTTGTGGGTTTAGTGGAAAACCCCTTCATTTCCCAAAAAGTTCAAGTCTAAAGGTCCAACCCACTCGCAGTCAAGTAGTATAATCCCGATCAAGCCAGGTACAACTCCATAGGGCTCGCCGAGAGCAAGAGGCTCCAGGCCTGCGGAGCGATCCAGCAAGCGGCATGCGCCTCAGGGCTCGTACGTTTGGGTGGTGCCACGGCACGCGGCCTAAAGGAGCTTGCAATAGGTAGGTGTGTGTGTGTGTGGGTGTGTTCCTGTGTGTGTGTGTGTGTGGGTGTTCGGTGACCCCACATGGGTGGGTCTTTGTTTGAGGGACCCCAAATGGTGGGTTCTCCTTTTGGCTTCGCTTCCCCGAACAAGGGGTACCCTAAAAGACACCCCCAAATAGGTTCCGACCAATGGGCTCCTTTCGAGTGCCACGTATGGCCCTTGGGTGCAAGCTGAGGGCTGTAGCACAACCGCCCGGCTTTTGTGGAAGGGTTTTGGAGATCTCAGCCATAAGGGATGTAACCGTCTCCCTTTAAAGACCATCGGAAAAGGCGCCCTTGTTCAATGCTAAACGACAGCCCCCCCCCCACACCTATTGCTTGGTGATGCGGCCTTGGTGTTTCCAACACAGATTGAGGCAATCAAGCTGACCAGCAAAAACAAAGCCATCTTCAATCAGCGGTCTGGGCAATGCAACAGGCTGGGTTGTTCAAAATAGTGTTCAAAATGTGTGGAGGGGGGAATCCCTAATCTCAATCTGCACCACCTGACACAATCATTACTCCCCAAATGAAGATGGAGCTAAAAGCCGGTGTTTTTTGCTGGGTTCCTTGTTACTCAGCGATTGATTAGTTCATCCCTTACCGAAAGCTAAACTAGTGAGACACCTAAATTCTAAATAAGATCTTAGTAACACGGAACCCTGCAAACAACGCTGTTTTAGAGGTTGACTTGTGGGACATGTAAACTCAAAAAAAAAGAGCGTATAACTCAGTTGCCCAAAGAACCCATAAAAGATTCACCTTTCGGGGCCGCAACTAAGAATGGCTGCCCACATGGGGAGACCCAAAGGCCCAAAGGTCAGGCTTTTGGGGCAACCGAGATCATGGCATGGCCAACCTCAGAGCCGCGCCCGAGGCTCCGCCGGCGGCGCCGGCGCAGACGCTGCAGCTGGCGCGAGTTTTGAGCTCCAAATTCCCCAGGCGCGAGGTGAAGAAACGAGGCTCGGGATCAGAAGACTTCCTAGGTCCCCCAGTAGAGAAGTTAGAATCAGGGTACCCACTTTTGTTTCCCCGTGTTTTTCTTTTTTCCCCCCTTTTTTCTTTCTTCTGTGGTCTATTTTAGTAGGGGAACCCTCCCCCAAAAAAGAAACGGTACAAGGCACCTGGGGGACCTAGCTGCTGAATACCTGTGAAAGAGTTTTCCGAGTCCCTTCTTGGGGGGTTCTTTTGGTTCCTGTTGAGCTGGCTGGCCGTGAAGGGGCAAGCGGAGTGGACTCGGCATCTGGCGACAAAGACTCAGGACTCGCCCTCCTCTCCCCCCCTCACTCCAACACATCAGTGACAAGGTGCAGCAAGGCAGCCGAAGACCCATCAATTCCTGATGGCCTAGCTCATCTTCGAAACCAAGTTACCGCAGACTTCTAACTTTTCCAGACAGTATAGAGGCCGATGTCACTCTCTTCATCACACCTTGCAACGACCCTTACCTGCCACCTCCCATCCATTACACGAGAAAGACCTATGGCAAACCCATGAAACACATCTCAGTTGTCCAAAGGAGCCAGAAATACCAGGTTAACCGTTTGGGTGACGAAACCTGGATCAAACGAGGGGAAACCAACAGGATCATTTCAGGCTTCGTTTTGGGCAAGTGAAAACAACCCTCAACCGCTGGCAGCTGTGCCTGTGAGTGCCCGCGGGGAGCGCTGGATCACCTCGTGAAGCGAGGCTCCCGACCCAGCCTGAGTTGGCTTAAAAACAACTTCACACAATGAACATGTCGTGACAGGCATCATTTCTTGAAACACTTACTTTTGACTTAGTTTCCTCAATTGAACTGAGTGTAATCCATGGCACTTTGGCATGATTTGTGCTGGACTGATGTTGACCTCTGATCCAAAAACAACAGAGGAACCCAACACTTATCAGGGGACCACAAGCTCGGCTCAACAGGGCGGGAAGCTTTGGGAAGGAGTCGACATGTATGGGGCAGAACACCGGGCAGCGCGACCAATGGCCAGTTCATGTTTAGGAGATCAAAGGGGAAACCAACCCTGCCAAACGTTCAATCAAACACCGCGAAACTCACTTTGGGGATCCTTGCTTGGGTTCTTTGTTAGTTTTCAGGCAGATATGTGTTTCATAGAGGTGAGTAAGATAAGGGGCAAACTAATTTGGTCATCAGGTAAATAGTACCACGCGACCCCATTCCGATTTCATTGTCTAGACCCTTTCAGTATACCGCTTTATTCTTGGCCCCGACATTCGATGTACTCCCAATTCAGAGGAGGGGCGCTCGCTTGTGGATGACTAAATTGCACAAGAAGGAAGTGGGTGTCTTTTTTGGGGAGTACCCTGTTTGTTGGTGTTTTAAAGCGAAACAAAAGGAAATCCAGACTTTTAGGGGGGTCCCCTGAACGAAAAACACACCCAAGTGTCTTTGATTTGAATGAGCTTGGACATTTGGAAGAGCTGCGCTTACCCTATTCCTGGCCCCCTTTTCCATGCTCAACATGTCCTTCATCAAACCGGTAAGGGGCCCAATGGGCCTGTCCATGCTCCCATACTCAGAAGGCAAAAGATGGTTCCAAAGCGCAAGGGTATTTCCAAGGACCTGAAAGGGTTTGTTTCTTCTCGCGAAAAGGTCGCTCATTTGATTTTCAGCCCAAGACGGGTGGCCATCAACAGGGCTTTCTAGTTTCTCCTGTAAACACCACCCACTAAAATGAAGCTCATTTGCAGGCCCAAAAGGCGTGTTCAAGTCCAGGAGGCAGCAAAAATACAGGCGTCTCTTTTTCACAGGGTACCTGAAAAAATTGGACGTCCGGTTGCAAACCGAGAAACCAAAGCATCTACCCACTCTGAGGTCACCTAGGTCCTCCAGTAGAGAGGATAGAATAAGGGTACCCTTTTTTTCTGTAGTCTATTTTAGTAGGGGAACCCTCCCCCAAAAAAGAAACGGTAAAAGGGCATTACTGTGGGACCTAGTCACCGAATTTTGAGACGCAGCCATAGCCCTGCAACTGAGCCGCCGCGCCGAGTCCCTCGGCGCGCGGAACAGCGCGCGCCGGCTGATGCCCGGGTTTGGCACCGGCAGGACCCGGTCCTCAACTTGCGCTGGAGGGCGAGGTACAGCTGATGTCAACATAGCCCAACCGGTAGAAAATGTGAATGTAAGATATATATATATATATATATGCATGTATGCACGCATGCATGTAGGTATGTATGTACGTAGGTATGTATGTATGTATGTACGTATGTATGCATGTACGTACGAACGTACGTATGTATGTATGTCGGTAGGTAGGTCGGTCGGTCGGTAGGTAGGTATGCTGTATGTATGTATGATATACATGCGCATACTTTAGTGGTACGTCAATATATATATATATATATATATTCATATATATATATATACATTATGACATATAAATGCGTGTCATCTTCGGAATATGTTGCAAGTGAACCAAATACAACTTGACCACCAAGGTGGGGTCTATTCATCGAGTAAGTATGATTTCACACTGGACTTGAACACCCGAGTTTCCATCTCTCCAGATTGAAAGGACGTTGGACCCTTAAACTAGTTGCCTTCCTTTTCAAACCCCAAAATGGTGTCCTGGCTTGGGTTGCCTGGTCCAAGAACAGTTTCTTGCACTCAAACTCTTGAAAGGGTCACGGACCCTGAACCAACAACAGATATGTGCCACTGTCATGTTGGTTGCAATCCCCGCGCGATTTTTCTGGGTCTAGGTGCAGGCGCGGGCAAGACGGGCGGCGGCTTTGCTTGGCCTCGGGATTCCACTCACTTGTTGGATCAGTTGAGAGAAGCCAGACATTCAACCTAGACGAGAAGCCAACAGCCACCTTACAAGTCATTCGAATCACCGGGATTGATGTCAATGCCTTTGGAACAATTTTAGATGTTTTGTGGCTGCCTGCAGCTGTTCTCGATGTTTGCCAAGTCCTGAATGAATCATCCATGGCAGGGCATTGCTTCTGACCTGAGTCACACGCATTCAGCAACACAATGCAAATGACACTGCGCACCACACAAACATGCCCACCCACATCAACTGCAGGCAACCAAAACTTTTGGCCAACTTCCTTCATCCTCGCATGCCAGAATCTACTTACCCAATTTGAGGCAATATGTACAGCAATTTGGCGCCGCCAATGGCAAGTGGAGGGAAAACACAAATGCACGGCAACAGAGGGCAATAGAGTTACAAACATGTTGCGAAAGAGCGTTGTTCTTTTCTCCACATCAAAGATGATCATTTGCGCCGTATATCAATGGCCGTGGGATCCGTGTCGCCTGTTCTTGCAACCTATGAGAGGAATATGCACCCAGGAGCAAATGACACAGGTACAATGGCCCGCTGTGTGTGAATCCCCCTCAAAGGGGTTTAAGATGGTTTAAGTCCCAAGTACGAAAGTCCAAATCACCGGAGATTGTCTTTGACATGCAAACCAGTTTGGACGAGACGCTCCAAAACATTAAGAGCCGCTTGCTCAAAACCTCAAAAGCCACAACTCCAACCTTCAGATCGTCCCATTGTCATGCGTCCTTTGCGGAGCTCTTTTCTAGAGACCACGCATCCCTCACTGTTTGCCAAAAGACTGCAACCCCAGGAGATTGTTTCCTTTCCTTCTGCTTTGCCTTTCTTTCGAGCATCGACCAAAAAAACGACTCCTATCCCTGGAAGTGATCGATCCCTGGATTGAAAGGGATCCCTGGATTGAGCAGCTTCCCTCAGGTCCCGGCCCCGAAGACTCGCCCCGTTCGCCGCCGGCGCCGCGGGCGCCGTCTGCGGCGCCGCCTTCGCCGAAGTCGGCGACGTCGGCTTCGGCTCGGCGCGGAGCGGCAGGCGCAGCGGCGGGCGGTGCGCCACGGAGCGCGCCACCGGCTCGGCGAAGGATGGGACCGGCTTGGGCCTGAGCGGGGCGGCTGCGGTTTCCCGCCAAAGGAGCAATCTGGATGTAGGTCAAAATCCAACTCGTATTTTTAGTGAAGATCCCAATCCCCACTAAAATTGACTAAAATGGGTGGTGCACCTACCCCAAAATGGTACCATTGGATTTGACCCACAGCATACCCAGTTCTCGACTTTCATGTGGCCTGCAGAGTCTGGCTACATTGATGCCTGAGTCACTATCCCCAGCTTTCGAATCAAATGTCCCTGTTGGGGGCCGGCCCTGCCATTTTTCCTAAACGCCCCAGACTTTCCTGCGGGAATGACTGACCACTAGCTCCAAAGTATACACATGACAGCCCTCGCGGATCAGTCACCATTTCTATTACCACTTTCAAGCGCTGATGTCCCGGATCTGGTCAAACCTTCACCCCCAGTTTCCTCTTGGAGGGCAAATATTGCTCTCCACGTGTGTAGAAATCAGATCTTGGGAGGCTCGCATGCTGGCAGCCAAAACGGGGGGTAGAAGCTAACCCCAAAAACAATCAGTTTGAACGTGAGCACCTCCCCACAATAGTCCTGCCTAAATCCTCCAGAGAGGTTAGAATAAGGGCACCAACTTTTTTCTGTAGTCTATTTTACTAGGGGAACACTCCCAACCAAAAAAGAAACGGTCAATGGGCACCTAGCTGGGGGACCTAGATGCCTTCCTGATCCTTCCAGTGTCCGCACTTGGCTTCCGACTGGCTGCATGGCTTCTCCTCACGAGACGGAACAAGGCCCAAACCTTCCGCAACCCGGTGCGAAACCTCCCTGCTTTTCGGGCACTCATACTGCGGATGGACAAAATCTTGGATTCTTTTAAAGAAACCCTGGAATGATGATGCCTGTGTAAATACCAACAAACAATGGTCTCCCATGGTTTCATATTGGTGCAGGGTTTCGTCCATCCACAGTACTGGGACATTTCGGCCAAACATCTTCGAAACCCGATTTAGGCGGTGTGTCAAACTGGAGGACTACATGCCTTCCGTTTGCCTATCGACCCTATCCACAGTCCCGCCCCCAAACAAACGGCGTCCCGGGACCCGCTCAACTCGTCAGCATCTTTGCGGCCACGCCCGCCATCTTTGCCAAGCCCTTCACAAGCGATGAAATAGATGTGCCAAAGTCTTCTGCGAGCTCCACCGATCTGAAACCGACAGCCGCTTCCAGTCCCCGCTGATCTTTTGTGAAATGAGCTGGAAGAAATGAAGATGTGACTGTGCTGTTTTCTTGCTTTTTGTTTATTTTTTTCCGAGCGTTCAGACTTTGCTTTTTTGCTTGCAGAAGACCCACAGGCCAAAAGGCCGTTAAACGCGGCACTGATCTCTGATCAATCCGCGATGGCACAAAAAGAGACATCTATAATCTCATCGCCAAAATGGACTGATCTCCAATCAATCCGCGATCAGAGAAAAGGAGGGAAGTTGTCCCTTCATGGGCACTGCTCGCAATTTCTTGCAGAGCCACCCGGTGCAAACATCAAAACAAGCCTCACTCACGCTGCTCGCTAGCGTCTGGCTTTGTAGGGCCATCATGGCACCACCGCCTTGTAATGCGCAGAGCATTGGCGGCGTACAAGGCGCAAGGCACCCTGTCCAGAGACGAAGACGCTGACCCAAGCCTGATGGATTCTCCAGGAGGTATGTAAAACGATACCATCTCGTTGTGTTTCTTCTTTGTCTGTTCAGGGCGCGGTCCAAGTGTGCCCATCATAGGCGGGACGCTAAAGAGTTCATAGAGCAAGGGCTTAAAACTTCAGAGCACCATCGAGCGCCACTCTCAGTTGCCCAACGGACCCACAAAAGCTTAACCTTTTGGGGCCACAACGAAAAATGGTTGCCAACATGGGGAAACCACAAGTTGCCCAGGGTCAGTTTTGGGCAACTGAGCACTGGAGGCGCAGCCGGCTGTGGCTGCGGCACGTTGGGCCATGGTTTTTGTGGCTACACCTTCATATGGTCGCTGGAATGAGACTGGATGTGCTGCTTCGCGGGCGTGTCGTACGCAGTCTCACCTCGGAAGCGAGAGGTGGAGGGGCAGTAGGACTAAGGGACGCTCCATTTGTGAGTGCCAAAAAGGAGACGTGAACATAGACGCGTGCGAGTTGAAGATGCATGCACCTTCAAGGACGCAGAAATCAAAGAACCAGAATGAGCCCGTGGCAAATGGGGGTGCCAACAATGACGTTTGAACCCTGTTTTGGGCACGGTGATATCATCTCCCTTTGGACCGCTGGGGTTTCTAAGCCAGGACAGGGCTTGCATGAGGCTTCCTAAGGCTCTCTGCACCCCGCTCAGCCCCCTCTGGGAAAGCGTATGCCGCAACAAACCCGTTCTACTCAATCAGTTCTGCTCAATCAGGGGCAACTTGCTGAGGCATTTGTTCTTTGGATCGTGACCTCTGTGGTCTGTTTGAACGTTTGATGACCCATGGTCAGTGCTCAACCAAAAGCCAGGCGTTCATGCCAGGGAAAGCATGGTTGTTGAAATGACTATTGCTTTAATGCTCTGCGGGATTCCCATTCCTACGACTCCTTTGTCACTTTCGGGACCCTAGAAAGTGAAAGTGGCGCCCAAAACTCAAATTTCCACGGCCACGTGGGAGAACGGAAGTTGGCAAAAACAGGCCGCGCTTCCCTTCATACACAAAAGCAGCTGAGGCACCATGCTCCTCCACATCCAGGTTGTCGTGATCAGGCGTCAGGAACATCACCAGATTGAGCGCCTGCAGAGTTTTGGAGAAGCGCATGTGCCGAATCCAAGAGCTGTGCGGATGGAGTAAATCCTCTTCGATGGATGAAGCCCTATCATTGCTGGGATCAACTGCCTGCCAACTCTTCAGCCCCCTTGTAATCAGGATAAAAGGACCAGATCACCCGGGCGAAGCTTTTAGTGGCGAGAGCCATTGAATCGGCTACATTCGGACAGAAGAGCAACAAAGGGACGATTAGACAAGAGCCCACCTCAGCTGTGACGGCACAAGAGGGAGAGGGGATGAGTGTGTACGTGAGTAAGTGAACCATTGAATTGAGCAAGTGAGAGACTGAGCGTCATAGAGCGTCATGGCGTCTACGAAGGCGCAGTGTGGCAATCCTGTGCAAGCGCTTTGATGTGGCACGCTGTGGCTCACCTGATCCTTGGACATTGCCGGCTGGCCACGAAATCCGGCTTCAAGCCGAACGTGCCGCCTTGACACGAAAATTGACCACATCACCCAACGGTTCTTAAAGTACTGCGCTTGCCACGAAAGCCAGATTCCACGGGCTCAAAATGCGGACCCTTCCGCGAAAAGAGCGCATTCGATTAATCATTTTCGCTTTCTCTGTCCCCGTCCTTCAGCAGAAGCAGGGTGGTCAAAAAAGAGTAGGTGGCGCACAGCAGCGCAGCAGCCAGTTGCTTGCCCAGCTGCTCCCAGGATGCCGTAACCGTGCCTGCCGGTCACGGCATCTGAATTATAATATTTCACCAGCCTGAATTAAGGTGGTTCGGGGGCGCTATTCCCTACATAAACCACCATTTGGGTTGAATTCGGTTGAGGTCGTTATAATCAGACATGGTCAAACTCCTTGTTTTTAAGTGGAACCTTTCCATCGGAATTGGGCAAGCTGCCAATGCCAGAAGAGGGTCCCGTCCAAAAAAGGATAGTGCGGTATTGAGCCTCTTATGCGGGTGCTTCCCAAAATGAGGATACACCGCTACGAACAAATCACAATAGATGTGGTTTGGTATGCGTTGGTAACTTTCCTTTTCTACCCCTGCAATCACTTTCGCGCCTTCCCCGAATTCAAGAAAATCGTTCTCACGCGGAAACCGGCAACATGTCTCCGCAAAGCTGCTTTGCAGGATTTTGCTGAAAGCACAACCCCATCGTACTTGCAGAGCAAACTATCTGCGTGCCACGCTTCTCCCAGCCCCTCCTCCCACCCCCCCGCCAACCAGCACTCCTGGGTTCACACAGGAGCTGGGGGCCGATGGCGCGTCCCCACACTCCTCGGGGTCTGCCAGCACACCCAGCAGCACCGAGCCAATGAAGCCGCCCATGCCTCAGAAAAGAGAAACCACGTTTCAACTACACCAAATATGATACGGGTCAGGGGAACTAACTCTGTTCGTCTCACTGGCTGAGTGGATGGCCCAAAAAAGTCCAAACTTTATATTATTTACCACTAAGATGGTATTCCCAAAAAGTTTAAAGTTCATGAACTCAGGAAGTCAGTTGTGGGGTTACCCAAAACAGTTCCAATCTCCAGGAAAACAACCACCTGCAGCCTTTCATGCTGTTTGGCTACTTGGAGATCGAGAAGCAGTTGCCGACTCAAGTTGCTGTATTGTACTGCTACGGCTTGATACGCCTCTGGTTGATTATCCCCATTTTTAGGGGATCTCTCGGGGAGGGAGGGGGGAATCCATCAATCTGCCAGGTTGTGTAGTCCGGTCACGAGAAAAGCTACTGGGACAAAGTGTTTTTGTTGTGGCGTGCCCTTGAAACAACATTTTGTTGGCTGACTTTATGAGGAACGACGCAGTACAAACTGAACACTCGTCCATTAGAAGGCGCTTTTGAAGCCCAAAAGGGGCACTGCGGAGTGAGATGCCGAGCGCAGCCCACACGTCCAGTGCATTGTCAAAGCCAAACTTCTTCTTCAGCTCGCAGCACGCGTAGCAGATCCTAAAAACGAAGCCGGAATCCTCAAAAGGGCCCTGCTTGTGACCCTCCCCCCAAACAAAAACAAAAGTAGACCCAACTATGAGTGGGGTGTTCAAGCATGGGCCATTTGTAACGGACCAAACAAATCGAAGCCGTCTTAAAAAGGGGACGTGTTTGCAGCAGGCGGGCCCCACCCCGCCCCGCAGGTGGCTCAGGGCACGTCAACATCGGAATCAGCTTTCAGACAGCTTTCACGTTGAACCAACGTCTATCCCTTGGTCCAAACCAGGGACAGTTCGTCAGGTTCCATAGTACTAGAGTGTCCTTTTGCCACTCTTGGGAACAAGTTCTTTTTCGGATAATAAGCCTTCAAACACCATCCTCAAAGGGACCAACAGACCTTCTGGGTTGGATTCTTGATTTTGTGGAGTCGCTTGCCCCGCATCATGTGTTTTCCTTCAGTCTGCGCTACTCTTTTCGACACAAACTCATGCCGTGCCGAGGCTCAGAGCTGCCACGCCAAGGACGAAAGCGCCCCAGGGCTGGATGAAGCCGGCGCAGGGGGTCACTGCGGCCAGGCCGGCGATGGAGCCAATGCACAAACCCAGGCCCGGGCGCCCGTGGTGCACCCAGTCCACAATCAGCCACCTGAGGTCTGACCTTTCGACCCCTCACTTCTTCATTAAAAAAACAACACACACACACCACACACACAAAAAAAAAACAGAAACAGCGCCTGGCGGACAAAGGGAACGTCAGACATATTCTGGGAGTAGACGAGTGAACCAACCTTACCAAAAGCAACCTTGGAAATTCCCAAAACAAAAAACAAACACGCAAAAACCAAATCCTTCTATTGGCGCCAACTCCCCCAAAAAAAAAAACACGCCCGGCTCGCGTGCCGCATGGATTTCGTTCGGCCGCGGCGCAGGAAGAGCGCCACGGCGGCGGCGATCTCCGTGTTCACGGCGGCCACCGCGGCGCCGCCGGCGCCGCCGGCGGCGCCGGCGAGGGCCGAGCCCGCGGTGAAGCCGAACCAAGCGAGCCACAGCCTGAGGGAAGTGTCGAAAGACCCCCCTACCCCGGGCAAGAAGCGGGCTCCAGTTACTGGAACCCCGGCTTAGCAAAAAACGAACAACAGTGTCGATTGTGTGAAAAGACCGTGGTGTGGATTGGTGGTTTGGAGGTTTGGGGGTGGTTAGAGAATTTGAAAGTCAAAATAATGTAGGAAACCAAGCAATAGAGAGCCGCTACCCACGATCTGCTGGTGCTGGAAATGTTGGCGGGACATGCGGGGGATGTTGAAAACGACCTCTTCACCCGGACAACAAGCGGGCGCCAGTTGCTGGAACCCAGTGCTTGGCAAGAAAGCGGACAACCAAAGGCCACCAAAAACAAGCAACACCAGCACAAACGCTAAAAACAAGGCAGGCAGCAGGGCGGTGCCCAGCGGGAGGAAGGGCACCTTGTGGGGCTTGTTGCCGTCCTCCCGCCGGCGGAGAGACGCGCAACGAAACCCTTTGCCAATCTCGAGCCGTGTGCTCTACTTCATCTCTTTCCAAGAGGCAGTTTGAGAAGCGCTGACAAGGGCTGTTGGCAAAGCCGATTGCGGGGGATTGGAGTGGGGGGGAGGGAGGGCGATTAGCACAGACTGGTTCAGCTCTACTTCCCAATCGTTGTCCATTGTGCGGTATTCACAGTGTCTTCGGTTTGGTCTTGGCCTGCAGGCGAAGAGCCTAATTTCTCGTGGAAGCTGACAGCAGGGTTTTGGAAGACTACTTCCTTCTGGGGACCCTGCACTTCTGTCATTGTTGCACAAAGGAAGTCTTCCAAAATTAAACCTATGTTTGCACTAGTGCCAAGAGAAAGTCACGAACGAGCGTTGGCACATCGGTAGGTGCGAGCGCCCTTAGAGCATGCCTTGTCGTCCTCAGCGATTTGGCGCTTTCCCACCACCTGAGTCATCGTTCAAACAAACCTGGGATATAAATGCGAAGTAGCCTTCTAGCAATGTGACATGAGTTAAACCATTCCAAACCTCGCAAGAGCAAATACACACATGTAGCAGCATGATGTGCGCTCCCGCTGAACTTGGAATTGGATCTTTTGGGGTTCCATCTAATCGATCCAATGGAGTATGGTAAGATCACCACAGGCTGGTGTGGGTAGGGGCTGGTTGGGGTGGGCAGGGGCTGGCTGGGGTGGGTAGGTGCTGGTTGGGGACCAATTAGTGTACGCAGTCGCTGGGAAGCTGGTTCCCGCTTTCACAGAAGAGGTTGTGACTCCCACAAGCTGTCACCATTGCGTTGCCTGGAAAAGAAGCGGACCACCAAAGTGTGTTCAACTTCTGTTTAAGTGGGTCCGAACTTGTTTCCCCCAAAAAAGGGCGCAAGGTAAGCCTTGTTTGTAAGATTCCTCGTGGTTCTTCCACGAATTCCATCCCGCCGTAAGATGAGCGCCGGCTGAGCTTGCCAGAAAATAATAGGCAGGTGAGTGTAAGCCGTGGTTGCATGAGTATGTAACCCCCAAACTTGGTTGACGTTGGAAGGGGAGCAAAATTATATTTAGCAGTTAAGTTGGATTTTCCCACTAAACCACAATAAAGAAAAATGTAAAATGTTTCCCAACAACGACCATGCAAAATGAATGGTTTTGGGTCCGAAGTGAGAGGGGGAAAGGCTACCCTCTGGGCAAGTTTCTCTGCGCATGTCTGCGAAAATCTCTGCGCAAAAATGCTCTGTGCAAGTTGCTCTGAGCGAGTGCTCTGCGCAAGTTACTCTGCGCAAGTTTCCTTCCCAATGCAAGTTGCTCTGTGCCGCTAGCTCAGCGCACATTACTCTACGCAAGTTACTCAGCGCAAGTGCCTGTGGTCAAGCGTATTTGCGCGGAGCTCTTGCGCGCAAGTCTGCGCATCGCTCCCAGCGAGTGCTCTGTGTAACGAGCAAAAGCTGCGCAACGCGCTTCGCGTGCATAAAAAGTTGCGGCGTTTCCACGGGCCCAGGTAAATCGATCGAACCCGTCAGCGCGCGGTTACAAGTTCGCAGTCTTTCAGACCACGCGGACTGCCAAGGACCAGGGCGCAAGCAGCCGACCGTGAAAAGCCTGCCCGCTAGAAACTTAACCTAGCTCTCCACCCAAGAACTCAGCCGGCACCTGTAGTCCAGGCTCTTTACGCAGACTCTTCACGCCCACACTATGCACACGCTACTCATGCCCATCGCGCCCAGAATATTCCCAGACAACCCGCCTATGCGTCTGTGCAAGTTGCTCTGCGCTGTGCGGATTGCACTGCGCACAAAGCTCCGTGCAAGCTATAACTCTGTGCAAATGGCTCTCGGCAAGTTGCTCTGCGCAAGTTGGCCAGCGCAAGTAACTCTATGCAAGTGGCTCTGCACAGATGTCTCTGTGCATGTTGCTCTCTGAGAAGCCGTCCACGGAAGAACCCTTCGCGATGCTTTTGGGAAAACTGATAGGCGACTGACACAAAGGAACCTAGTTCAAATTCAGCTCACAATGTTGCCAGTTTTCGGCAGGCCACGATGAGGGAGGCGAGGGCCGAGAAGCCGGCAGTGATTTGTACCACGATGCCCCCTGCAAAGTCCCAGACGCCCCACTGGGCCAACCATCCGCCGCCCCAGACCCAGTGGCAGCAAGGCGCATAGACCACCACCTTAGACGCTGCGTTCCCGGGTTGAAAGGGAGTCAACAGGGTAAGCAAAGTCTGTGTAGGGAGTAGTGGTTTGTTTTGGTGGGAACAATCATGACCTATGCCGGGGCCGACCAATGACCAGCTTTTCCCTTCGCCCCCGTAAAAGAAGCAAGAACGCTGCTAGTCACCTACATACGGCGCAGTCCGGTTTTTGGAAGGCACTTGCTTGTGGTAGGTGTTTCCTAAACGTGATGCGGGCCGCGCGCAAATGCTCTGCAAAACGCATTTCACATGGCCGTGCCGGGGACTCAGACCCCCTCCGAGTTCATAGGAGATGCCAAAACGCAATTCTAGAAGGCTTCCCCCGCTTCTCACTCTGTTTGCAACCACCAAGGGTCATCGCGCCACTCTAAACACTCCGCTCTCCCCTTCCCGTTTGTGGCCACCACAAGCATTACCGCAGGACCATGAACGACAAATTTTGTAGTCTTCTGCTTTTCTAAACAGAAACACCTCCTTAAGCCAAGCATGTGTGCAGAGGAGGGGCAAGCCAAAGCGCGATGAAGATGAGGTAGGGCTTGAAGTGAAAGCGGTCCGCAAAGGCACCCGTCATCAGGGCCGGAGTGACCACTGCATACATGCCTTGAAATCCTGGCGCTTGGTTCGACTGTGAACAGTGATCCTGGCAGAATGTGGGGCTGTTGTTGCTGTCCCTAGTTTAACTTGACGAACGGCTGGGAGACCTGGGTGGGGATAGGGATCAACATCGAGTCAAATCGGATAAGGAAACAGGCTAAGAAAACAAGCGTGGCCTAGCGCGTTTCAACTTTCGCAGCAAGTGTCGCAATTAGGGCAAAGTTGGAGTTCACTGCGAGAACTGCAGCGAGAAAAGGCGAGAAAAGTCCTTCTTTTTTCCGTTCAGTATAGCACAAACAGTTTTTGAGTGGCGACGTGTTCAAAAGTGTCGCCCACCCGGTGGTTGGACTGGCCGCTGCCCAAATCCGGAGTTTCGACGAACACCGGTTTCGGGCCTGCAAAGAGCAAGCCTGGAATGGTCTGCCCGGGCAGGGCCTCGTGCATATTGAGGTTCCGCAACCCCGCGAAGGTCCTCACTTCAGCTGTCTCGTACTCAAGACCATGTGCAGGACTGGTTCAACCAACTGGGTGCGTCTCAGCAGAGGGGGCACCAACGAATGGCCCCGATCAAGACGCACCCAATTGGACTCCTAGGATTGAACGCATCTGTCTGTTGCCCAATGTTCAGTGTGTACTCAAATTTGAACTATGTCAAATGCGCATTGTAGCTGCGCTCAATGTCAATTGGCACCTTACAACACGAATTGGAAGGACTTCTGCGAATTGATTACGTCCTAAGTGGCGAGTTTGAGGCTTGTGCCTGGCAGAAGCTCAGGGGCCATTGGAACAAGGCCCCTGGGACACTCAAGGGTTCTTGGCAACGGGAACGGGGCCGCATGAACTTTGTGGTTTGTTGACCCCTTGCTACAAGTTGATGTTCTGGTGGGACGTCCCAGAAACCCTTTAAACGCAAAAAAGATGTCCCAGAGGAGCCAGTCAACACCACGCAGGTTAAGACAACACCAACCACGGTGGGAATGGACAACCCTGTTTCTCCTCACTTGAGTGCTACATTTGTGAAATCGAATGGAGTTTGCGACGTCTTGAACAGCTCCAACCGCAAACCAGTTCGAAACACACATGCGCGCCGACAGTGACCGCAAGGATGGGCCAACAACGAACACATTTTCTTGCCAACAATGAACACGCTTCTGAGCCAACCGTGAACAGTTTGGCGCGCCGTCAGTGAACAGGTTTGTGCGCCAACAATGAACACACTTTTGCGCCGACCGTGAACACTTCCGTGCGCCAAAAAATGATCACTCTTGTGTGCCAGCAATGAACATTCTTGCGCGCCGACAAGGAACACACTTGTGCGCCAACAAAGAACATTTCTGTGCGCCGACAATGAACACGCTTGTGCGCTAACCGAGAACAGTTTGGCGCGCCGTCAGTGATCAGGCTTGTGCGCCAACGATACACACTTTTGTGCGCCGCCAGTGAACATGCTTATGCACCAACAATAAACTCTTCTGTGCGCCGACTGTGAACACGCTTTGCGCGAACTGTGAACACTTTTGGGCGACGAAGGTCACACACACACACACACTTATGCACCAACCACGACCACTTTTGCGAGCCGTCAGAGAACAGGGTCGTGCGCCAACAGATCAGCGGATGCCGGTGTTCATCCTTTGAAGCCATAAGCATGTCATGCTATTCAAAGCGGCAACCCTTTGGTAGAAGCAGTTTTGCATGGGGATTCATGTCCGCCAACCATGTTGAAGGATGCTCCAACTGTTAAGCACCATAGCCATATCCAGGCTCAACGGGAAGCAGCCCGATCAATCCACGGACGCATGTGCCAAACAGCGTGTCCCGGGGTTGCCGATGACGGTGAGGCTGTCGCCGAAGCAGAGGGAGAAGCCGAAGAAGAACCAAATCATGCCGGCGACGCCCATGGAAACAAAGCTCTTCATCATCATGGAAAGCACGCTGGTGTCCTCACACACGGCAAAAACGCAACACCGGGTCAAACACGGTCGAAACTAGAAATGCAGCGTCAAAGGAGTGCCCGAACCTGTAAGTGTGATTTCAGAGTAGGTGTCTGGCTCTTCACATGTCCTCCCTGCCCAATCCGAAAGCAGAACATTGCGACTGGACATGTTGAAAGATGATGGCAACGAGAAGAGCTGATAATACAATTGTGGGGCTAACTCTGACCACTAACCATAGATCTAGGAAACGGTTTGGATGCGGTTCTTGTGGATCCACCTCTGTAAGATAGCCAAATAGTACTAAAGAGTAGTGAAAAAGACACAACTGGCAAAACAACATGGGGAAGCCACAGAAAGCGCATCCAATCCGTTTGCTGGAATAGATCATAACCATTCTACCCAACCCCCATTTGGTCTTGCGAACAGGCGTGGGCGGCTGAGCGACTGGGAACTTGTCGCCCCATCACTCAGTGCCCAATGGAAAACGCTCAGCCCTTGGCTCAAGCTGTGGAACCCAGAAATTGAATGAAGAAGTTTCTCTGGGGCTACATGAAGATTTGCATGTCGCTTCTAATGATCCTGGCTTGACTTGGTCTTAACATACCCAGCCCCTCGAATCGTTCAGGCCGCTTTAAAACCTTCCCTATAGCCCTCTAGCACATCACCCCTGCCAAGGGTAGCTCGATTTCTTTCGGACAAAAACGGTGCTTAAAACTACCGAAAAGGGACACCGTTCAGAAGAGCACCACGCGCTCGCTCTGCTCACCGATGATCCCTCTGCTTGGTTGGAAATCAGGAACCCTCCCAACCGCACATGACTGGGAATGGCTCCTTGTGAACTCTTTGACAAACGATATGCACCTGTATATACCTGGAGGCCCAAGTTGATACACAAACAGCGGCCGAACCCTTCTGGCCAAACAAACAAAAAACGACACGTTGTTTGGGGAGCGAAGGATCAACTTCGTTGGATTCTCAAAAAACGACGCGCCCAAAAGGCGACCGGCTCCGCAAATCGAAGCACCGCCTTGACCAGTCCCGCATAGAAGAAGGCGAGGCCCGGCGTCATCAGCTGGACCAAGGCCATGCACACCTGTGCAACTAAGCGGAATGGTTGAATGAGGGGAATCAAAAGGACACACAACAGGCCGGGGGGGGCGTGTCAAGATTAGATTTGCCTGTAATCGCTTTCCCCAAGATAACAGGCACAAGGCGACACAAGTGTCCAAAAACGGGACAACATGTTATTTTGACAACTCCTCATGGGCCCCACGTCAACTTGTTCTTTACCCGAGAACACTTTTCGGTGTTGTGAAGGGAAACCAAAGGAACCCACGATTTTTGGGACCCTCTATTCTGACACACATCCAGCCTTCCTCCAAACATAGCACCTGGAGGTACCCAGCTGAAAAAAACACTGTCTCAAACGGCTCTGCCATGTTAGTGGGAGAGGGAAGCTACCGCTAAGATGGCCTTCCCAACGGGTGAGGTAGCCCTCTTATTAACCTGTGCACAAAGCAAATGTCCTAAAAGGAGATCTCTGACAAGAGCAGCGCCCGAAACACATTGACTGTTGGCCGTACCAACATGCTCAAAGGTTTATAGCCCTCCTTATAACCCTAATTCAACTGGAAGTAGAAACTCCTAATATGGCCTTGGGGGGGGGAGGTTGGGCGCAACTCACGTGAGCCGCCGCTCATGTGCCCAAACTGGAATATGTCTCAAAGCATACGGTTTTAAAGATTTGCCATCGTTTTTGGCTGGGTTTTCGCCCTAGTCCACCCCATATGCCTTGTACCAACCCTTCGAGTGGCAGCTCACATGAGTCATAATCAAAACCCGGTATTAACATGGTCTACCCAGAACCATGTAAATAATTAAGAAGGCGACCACAGCTATTTATGGTTGGGATTAT
The DNA here is from genome assembly GCA_963377175.1 of Effrenium voratum. Classification (NCBI taxonomy): domain Eukaryota; class Dinophyceae; order Suessiales; family Symbiodiniaceae; genus Effrenium; species Effrenium voratum. The sequence goes on along the minus strand of CAUJNA010000043.1, from coordinate 153,277 downwards.
CCCTTACTAGCCTTCATCTACTTGGGTTTTGGTTGCGGCTCACATGGCTTCAAGTTCAAAGAAGCTAGAAGCCCAGGCGCCATCATGAAGGTGGTGCTCATCAGGTCGATCGCCATGGCCTTTGCCGCGCGCGTCGATCAGTCGATACCTTTGGAGCCCCGGTTTGAAGCAAACTGACGTGGGTCTGGGCACCCTTTTGGGTGGTTCGAAAAGGAAACTCAAGTTTGGGGGTCCCATTTAAGGGTGCCCTAATTTGCGACATATGGCCAAGCCGAAAGAAAGTGATCCCAAGGAAAAAGGTATGAACGGCACGCCAAGAAACCGATCATTCAAGGAGGGCCCCCTCATCAGTTGACCACCCCAGGTGTTTCGCCGCGGGCAGCAAGCAGTTCCGTGGTTGTCTGCCATGAAAAGAAACTGATCCAACTCTTTTTGGATGGTGTTCCCTTGGTTACCTGCCATTTAGAAAATAATAAAGACATCCCTTTCTGGATGGTTCCAACGGCAACAAAAATAAAACACGGTTCCTAAGGGACACAAAAAGACACCACTGAACAAGTGCTCCTTGTCGGCGTCCCGCGGGATAGCTTCTTCCCGCAAATTGAAGGACTAAAGGCTCCCTGAAATGGACACCCCGACACAAAACAGTTGACCATGCCATGGCATTCAACGCTTGCTCTGAAGCTTGCAGCAGATTCAGCCGCAGTGAGCGCCATGTCGTAAGAAAACAGACCAAGCGCCAGCTCAGCTGGCTCCCTGGTAGCCTCCCAAGGTGTCTTGGATCCGTGGAGTCTATCTTTTCGAGGTAACCAGACCCCTCCCGTGAAGAGAGCAGAGCACCTGCGTGAGCAGAGGATATCTTGGAAAGCCGGGACCCCATTGCCCCGTGATCCATGAGAAATGATTCCCGCCATGAATTCTCAGGCTCCAAAATGCTGGTCTCGGCACGGTTCCCTTTCATACTTGTGCCTGAAGGGACCAACTTGTTTCAATACACATCGGCGAATGGAAGAACATCAATCCTGGTGTGCCTTAGGCAAATATCCTCCCACCAAAAATATCCTGCCACCAACTAACAACCCACCAGAAGGCATCCGTGAGATGAACGATTATCTTCCAGGACCTCCAGTCAGGTTTCATGTTACTTAGTAAATCCAAAATAGGCAAAGGGCCCGCATATTGAGCTCGTTGTAGCCCCGACCATGAAGCAGATTGAGCGCCATCAAACTCCCGGTTTGCACATCTCAGGCGCTGGCCCGTTTCAACGCAAACGGAACTCGGCGGAAAGGAAAAACGGCTACGGCAAAACGGAGGTTCTCAGGCAAAAAGACTGGTGGGTATCTCAAAGATCAGGGGACCCCCAAAATTGTGGTTTGCTTTTCGGTTTAACGATGGACCTCTTTGGGGATCCCTTGAGACCGCACCCCCTATTGTTGACAAGGCCACGCCTGGAGTGTGCAAGATGCCAAGAAATGGAACTCATCATGCCGAACTTGTGGGTAAATTACAACTGTAGGGTCTTAAAGCCTGCGGTAACATACTCTTATCGCATCCTGAATGGAAAACTGCCAACGCAGGAGCAGTCCGTTTCCTCGAGCAACAAGACGTATGTGGAGCCCAGAAACCGGCGGGAAGTGAGAAAGAAGACGTGTCCAATCAATGATCCTTTTATCGTTAGGCAAAAGCATGCTGATGCCCTTGGATGCCTGGACACTATCTGTTCATTGCAAAACTAGCCCGGAGATCTTCGACAACCGCCAATTCTTCTCAGGGTCTTGGTCTGACGGCTTTTGCTGAGGTTGAGCTTGACTTTGCAAAGCTTAGTCTACACAAACCCAAATGGAATGCTTCTGAAGCTACAGAGTTCAGCCCCTTTTGTGGATGGCGCGGAACTTAGAACATGTCAAGACAAGACTTGGAGGGGAGAATACGTAGGTCTGGTGTGGGCTGGTCAAAGGCACTTCAGAGCGTGTCCCTCTCAAATGCTGGCTGCTCCTTTCAGTGAGAACAGCTGCCTTAGAAATGGCCGAAAAAGGGCGGCATCTACTGAACACCATGGGTTGTCATTCAAGAAACAAGCGCTGTCATGCGTGAAATTTGGATGCAAACACAGCCCCTGGAATTTGGAAGGCAGCCAGCCCAGGGTTCCCCAGTTCGCCCAAAAAACCGCGGTAAAGGGAACTGGTTCCAGGGTTGACCAATTTCTAGAAATTCCGAACTCGACATCTTGGGGCGCGCCTGAAAATCACACTGGGGATCCCACCAAAAGAAATAAACTGGGTACTGCGGAAGTTTGTGGATGATTCGCTGCCTATTCATGTTCCTTTTCGCACAACTCTAGGGGTTGATTCCACATTCTGTTCAACCATTGTTATTTTCAAAAACCTGCTATTTTCCCTGGGTTTCCGGAGGTTTTCTAGAAAGAAGGATCCCTGGAAAGAATGGAGAAGGTACCCCTAGAAGATGTGATGGTGCTGGGATTTTGGTCGAACTCTAAAAACATGCCGTCCCTTCCGGCTCCTGCAGTGCTGCGTGTAGCAGCCGCAACACGCAGCGCGCGTAGCAAAGGAAGGCGTCCCAACTTAGCGCTTGGCCATCCTGGAAAAAACCACTGGCCATTTGGCCATGGGCTTTTCAAAAGCCAAATCGTACCCCCAGTGAACATCCCAAGCCAACCACGAAAATAAAATGGGTGGCGAATTCACCTACCAACCAAAACGGGATCCCATTGGTTTTGACCCAAAGCCATTTGCCCAAAGACCCTGGGCTGGATAAGGAGACCACTTTTTAGCTTCACCATTTCAAGTGGTTGGGCCCCTCACAACAGGTTCGCCTAGAGGACATGGTGTTTGTGGAAAATTTAGATCGTCCCCCCTCCGCATTAAAATGGGAGAAGGTGCCACTCCCAGGGCCTGGCGAACGCCTGGGTCCATCACCCGAGATAGGAATGTGTGCCTCTGCGAGAGAAGCTTGAATCTGGTGATGCGGGCTCACTACTCTATGGATCAAGGCTCATGAACTCTGGAGATCTCTCTTGGGCCTTTCCTGTAGCCAACACAGAACGACCAAACACAAGCACATGAAGAACAAACACGCACAAGACAAAAACAAAGACATGCAGACACACCACACACACACATACAGACAGACAAACAGTCACCAAAAGCAGCATAGCAGCATAGCGACATGCGCAGCAGACACACAAACACAACGGCACACGCAAAGAGAACACCCGGAGACACACAGAGAAACACAGACACAGAACAAAGACACACACAGATAGAGACACAGAGATTGGCGATGCGTCCAAAGAAGGCAACCAATAAGTGCTGGGGTTCGCCTACTTTGGGATACAATGAAAGCCAACTTCTGATGAATCCAACTTAAATCAAGGAATCCCACCACAATGGACAAGTTGCATAGCTGGTTCTCCTGTCCAAATTTGAGACATCCCCCCCAATTCCAATTGTGTTGCCTTATGGGGGATTTGGAGCACAGTGCCAGGCCTGGAAGTTGTTGGGGGCAGGCTCCAGCATCTCCTCATGGCATCTGGAACCAAAAAAGAAACATGCGAATACTCGGTTGCTTTCTGCTCCCCTGCTAAAAGTTTACCTTTCAGTGGTTTAATGGAACCCCCATTAGCTGGCAAAACGTTAAAGTCCTAACATCCACGCAAAATGCACCAAAGAATCGATGCTTCTTCTGGATTACTAGCGGAATATGTCTGATGAATTGGGGAATAGGACTTCCACACAGCAGCAATACTGGCCATACGAGTTCAGCCTAACGTCATCCCGCCAGTGGCACGCAGAGTGGCAGCTTAAACCAGAAAACGACCCGATTTTTTCAGCTGAACGATGGCAAATTACCAACGGTGCATAGTAGTCCCTAAAGCCATGAACACAAAGCGGAAATCTTGCAGCAGCAGCCAGCATGATTCCCTTCGACAAACCGAATTGAACAAAAAAGGTTGCTTGAACATCTTGAACATGTGTGAACAAGGAGACAGGCAGGAAAGCAGGAACGCACATATACCACACATGACCAAGACGGGTGGCCCTACATGGCCCCTGCGAACTGCTCGATAATCCACATGTGGGGACCATAAATTTTGGAATGTGCAGAAACACAGCAGGAAACCAGCCCTTCAAAGGGATCACCCCGAATAGTTTATATAGGGGCCATGGGTATAAAATTCAGTTAGAAAACTGTTCACATGGGCAATTACGTCCAACCATGGTTGAGAACGTTGCTCATTCGAAAAGTGTTAGAAGACAAACAACCCCGCTCTTCTCGCTTTCAAACAACCACCACTTTTGAATTCGGAATCCAGCTAACATGGCAAAAGGGTCTGAACTGGGTTCAGACATGGCTGCATGCACTGAACTCATACTGCGGATGAACGAAATCCTGCACCACCTAAGAAACCCTGGAATGATGATTCCCCTGCAAATACCAACGGACAATGGTTGGTGTGGTTCAACTTGGTGCGAAACGGATTTCGTCCATCCACAGTAGCATTCGGTATGAGTCAAAATTAGACCACTAAAAGACCGTAGGCTTTAGTCCATGCTTCCATTTACAAGGGTTCCATTGTAGGTACCTATTTTTCACCCACAGCCACATGGCTACGTGCACTGAACTCGAGTGAGGTGCCAGCAGCTCGCTGAGGGCCTTCTCATCCTCCATGGCAGCACTGCTCACCACCTCCCGCGTTAGCTGCCTGAGCTGCTCCCGCGACACGCCTCAGAACTCAGAAGCCGCGAACCATCGCGAACCGACCCGAGGGCCCAGGCGGCCGAAGCCATGGACCTGACCAAACAAACATCGAGTGAGAATTTGGTTGTTGAGTGCCAACCCCTTGGCATGTTAACCCCTGGTGCCGAGTAGTCCCCGGCTTCCATCTTTTCTAGGGGTAGCTTCCATTTCCATTGTTTCCAGGGATCAGTTTTTTCTGGAAACCATCAAAAAACCAGGGAAACAGCTGGTTGTTTGAAAAGAAGGATGGTTGAAAATAATGGGGAATCAACCCTTACAAAAATGGGGTTTTGCAACTCAAATCGGCTCAAGAGACAAATCTCCACTCTTTGTCATCTGTGTCCATTGCACTCGGGGCGGGGGAACGAGGAAGGGGTAAAGTGGTTGGGGGGAGAGGGGGGGAAGGTGGGGATTGAAGATGGTCTCTAAATTCATTTGAGCTGAATAACTTCCCTGTTTTCCTTGAATATCTAACGTCGAGAAATCGATAGGGGGTTGTGCGCTGTTTGAGGGTACCCGTTTCAAGTTGGTTGAAAGGGAACACCGAAAGGACAACCGCCATTTTGGAACCTCCCCACATGGTTGAGTCCTTTTTTAGGGGACTCCCCCAAAATGCTGGTTTGCCTTTTGATTTCCCTTCAAAGCTACCAAAAACAGATACCCGCAACAAAAGCAAAAACAAAAAAACTACGTTGGCGGCTTTTCCTGTAGCTTCCCAGTGCGTGACGGAACCCGTGCTCGAAACGGACCCAGAACCGCGCCTCCCCCGCAGCGCTCGAAGAGGGAGCCGCAGAGCGCCTCCAGGGCCGCCGGGTCTGACAGGAGCTTCGAGACCTTCGACGCCCGAAATATCGGGGAGTTTCTCCATGGGTTCCGTGGGCTTTTCAGGTTTTCAGAGATTCCGTTGCATGCTCTTGTTCAGGGATTCCGTGGGTTTTCTGCGAGTTCTTCACGAATTCCGTGGATGTCTCATGGATTCCCGTATTTGTTTCATGGATTCCGTGGCTTTTTCCTGGATTCTGTGCGGTTTTTCCAAGGATTCCGTAAGGCTTTTCCATGGATTTCCAACAAACACGAGCCCATGCTCGTGTTTCGATTTTTTGCTGAGACTTACTGTCTGGGCTGCTAAGTCCCAGTTTCTGGCCCCTTCCATCCAAAGGTAGGGATCGTTTGAAGGGGCCTCAGCATCATCGCTAGAGAGGTTCGAACAGGGGTAGCCTCTTTTCTCTGTTGTCTATCTTAGTGGGGAACCCTCCCCAAAAAAAGAAACGGTCAAAGGGCACCACTGGGGCACCTTGTGTGACTGGGCCCAAAGCGTGATGTCCTGTCACGCTTCATGAAACACATCCACAACGTTGGATCCTCATCGGGCGCTTGCTTGTGCTCCTGTTTCGGCCGGTTCTGGGCTCCCTATATCTCCGCGAACACATAAACAACTCACTTGTGGGCCAAAAGAATGATGTGTCAAACACCACCAACGGAAACATAGAGACTGCTGCACCATGTCTGAGTGATCCTTTCAGAAGGATGCCCTCGGTTTGACCCCTCAGTCTCATCGTTTCCCCAAGCGAAAACGATCCATGGCGTTCCTTTCAATCCAGATTCTGGCTGCTCAATGGGAACCCACACACCCCAAAAAAGTGATCCTGATGACATGCACCTAATGCCCATGTGCAGGAATCTCATTGGTGTGGGGCCCTTTGTTGGGTGCATATCTTCTTACAGAACAGCCATGAAAACAAATGCTAGTTTGTCAAATTATCAACAGGGGTCCTACTGCCAGCTCCCATGATTGAAATTTGCAGATAGACCATGTTCATCGTATATTGTCGTTGTTCTTCTTTTGACAATTCAATTCAAAAGCGCTTGAGTTAGATGAGAATCAACTATCTGTTGTGCATAAGTATGTTCAAACTTCTTAGACAAATGAGATGTAAAGACTTCATCTCGTATAGGACGGTTTGCAGTTTTTACGTCTGCTTTACTTAATTTGACTATCTTTAGTAATGGAATGACATTAGCTAAGTAGTTGAGTTCCAAATTATATGTTCATACAAAGATGGATCATCCCTCTTTCAACTGGATGGCTGCCTCTTGCAGTGAATTACTGCTTCTAGGTAACCTTCAAGTTGAGGAATTCATTTCTTGCTGACTCGAATGAGGGAATAGACCCAGAATTCCCCTTAAAGGAAACCACCAGTTGGATGGTTTATAAGGGTTGTTCCATTTCTCAGGGCCCCTGCCTATCGCACCGATCGCAAGAATTCTGAATTCGCTTCCTGACATTGTGAGCCCTTCGACCGCGCCGGCCTTCCGCTGCACCAGCAACCTCCGTGGGCTGGTCGCATCCAGCGGCACATCGTACGAGGCAGCCGCCCCCATCGCGAAGCGAAGCTCAGTGAGGTGCCAAGGACGGGAGCCACCGGTCGCCAAACCAACACGCCGGGACCCAAATGGAAGGCCTTTGCGAGGCTGACATCTTTGTCAGGACTTGTTTGAGCAGAGATGCTCCCCACTGTTCAGTATGGGCCTGGCTCACTCACGGGGAGCCACTGTTTTGGATGATCTTAAAGGGGCATCAACAGGAAGCCAACCACGTAGAGCGGTCCTCATGTATGAGAAACACATGCGCAACATAGGCAATTGTGTCATGTGTGCTGATTGCTGGATTCTGTACGGATTGCGATGCCACTATGTTGGGAACGCAACGAGTGACTTTGCTGAGACGAGACGTCCGCACTAAAATGATATGTTGCAAATGTCTTAGCATGCCTTAGCCTTGCTTTCCCTTGCCTGTCTTGGCCTAGCTGCTTGCAGTGCTTTCCCATGCACTACAGCGTGAAACTTAAACGGTCGCGAAGCGAACTGATTGCCAGGCCTCGGCGAAGACCCGCAGTGCCAAACAACATCATCCAAATGGAAACCATTCAGGCGGTGGTGCTTGCTCCTTTGAAGCGGTTGATAACCATCACTGCAAGCCCCCCCAAAAAAACAAAAAAAGTTTCAACCTCAGCACACAGAACTTACCAGGTAGGCAGCTGCTACTGAAAACAAAAAGCACGCAGCGGAGAAGCGGAGAGCTCAAGGACGATGGGCATGTCCCAACACGCGCATATCTTGGCTGGGCCACAAGGCAAAGGAACTCAGAAGCCAAGAACCAACAGGATACTGGTTCGTGTCTGCCCGCAAGCCCGAGAAGCCAACAGAACCGTTTTGGGCCTGGACAGCTCCTAGGTCCTCCAGTAGAGAGGTTCGAATAAGGGTACCAACTTTTTCCTGTAGTCTATTTTAGTAGGGGAACCCTCCCAACCAAAAACGAAACGGTAAAAGTTGGCACCTAGCTGGGGAACCTAGGCACTGTCATTTTCCTGCCGTTTGGCGAAATCGCCCGCTTTTTCAAGCCATTCGCGCCCAGCCGATCAGCTGAAGAGCTGGAAGAAGCAACGGCCAAGATCCCGGGGCTGCCGCCTCAAACGGTGCCCTTCTGTTAGCCAGGTACTGGTTTCACATCTGAACCATGGACCTGTCTTGTTGTGAGGGTACCCGTGTTTGGTCGGTTTTAAAGGAAAGCTAAAAGGAAAACCACAATTTTGGAGGGTCTTCCTGAAAAAACACATATAGAAACAAACCACATTTATTGCAGAAGGTTCCACGTACATGATATATACCACGCTTACCCAAACTTATCATGAACCAACCGAACAGCCACTCAAGACCCATTGACATGGGCTACTCGCTTCCGTTCCGAGCGGCAGTTGCAGGGCGCAAATGTCCACGACCTGGTCCCGCAGCTGCAACTTGTCCAGCACCTGACAATCAAAACCCTGCGAAATAAACCCTCTGGTGGGAATTCTTGTCCACTTCTGAGAGAGTTCCAACCCGGAAAATTCATGTCCGTGCAATCCCAGAGCAAAAGACTTAAAGATTGCAACAGTAGATGGCATAGTCCTCTTCAAGTCATAGGAAACTAAGTAAAGGGGGTGACTCAACCCAAAAATGGGGAATTGTGCCATCTACTTTCACCCAACTGCAAAGTGGTCTGCCCAAAACGCATGGCTACCCTGCACTTGCACAGGCTCTTGATCAGGTACGCCGAAAACAGGCCGCAGTCTGTTTGGACGAATGATCCTCTCTACCTTATCAAGGGGGTAGGGTTCATGTCTCCACTTCCATCTATCCAATCCTCACAAAGGAAACCCTCTTGCAACCTGTGACCCAAGAGCTAGAAAAGGACACCTTCTTTTTTTTTATCAGCTCGTGTGAGTTGCAACTGGCAAAGTGAAAAAGCACCAACATAGGGACACCCATGAATGGCATGGCTGGTGACTGCTGGCCGTCATCCTCCCATGTTCTACGTGAGACTCAGGTCTGTGCCTGCAAAGTGCCCTCCGCGTGTGGCACCAGGCCGGGCGGTGGCAGAGCCTGAGGCATTGGCCCGGGGCCTCAACATCTGTGTTTGATGTGGCCGTGGATCAAAACCAATGGGATCCCATTTTGGGGTAGGTGCATTCACCACCCATTTTAGTCGATCTTAGTGGGGGATTGAAAGTTGCGTTCGAGGGATTCGTTCGGAGCCCGGAGTCCTTGTTTGCACATGGGAGAACAAGAGGCAAAAAGCCCAAGCCCAGTCCAAGCGACAGAAGCCAGCCAGACCGTGCGACCGAGCCAACTGACGGACTGACCGACCCGGGAATAAAATCAATCAACCAATCAACCACTCAACCAAACAACTGATCCACCAGCCGGATGGCCATGGGTCAAAACCCCGTGAACATCCGGATCCCAGCTCCGGTCCCTAAGCTCGCCACTCGCTATCGCCTCAAACTTCGGGAAGACTAGGTCCAGATTTGAGAGCTTGGAATAAAGCTACCCGATATTTTGTCGGTTTTGTCTATTTTAGTAGGGGAACCCTCTCCCAAAAAAGGGGAGAGAAGGGCACTACTTGGGACCTAGCATCTCAATGGCATGCCCCTCTGTCGAGGCGAGTTCCGGGCTAAAGACGTCAAAGGGGCCTGACCCGGCCTGACCTATCCAGGCTGCAGCCCAAAGAACCGAACGCCGAGGCAGACTTTTCGGGCGTCAAGTCCCAAAACTGGTTCACACACCATGCTCAACTCGCTTTCCCCTGAATGCCATACTTCTCTGATGGTTTCGCACGAGATCGGAAAAAAAAGGAAAAAAGAGAGAAAAACAACTTCTCTCATAATTTCGCCAACAAAAAGAACAACAACATAAAGAAGGATACCCCCTTCCACACGGAGATACCAAGAGACTGCCCCAATTTAGCGCTTTTCAAAGGAGGACTTTCCCAAGCACCAATGAACAGCGTCCTGGGGCCCGCCAACTTCCCGCTTGCCTGCGGAAGGGCTGGAACCTGCGGCTGACCCGGAACCAGTGTGTCAGGTCACCAAGGCGTCAATTGACTCATCGTCCTCATGTTGGGAGCCTATTTAGCCTGGAAACAAGGTTGCCCCATTCTAGGGGAAGGCGGGAGGGTTGCATTGAATCCAAGGTCAACATTAACTCTGTTGCGAAATCTGCTCCCCTGCGAAAAGTGACTAACTTTTAGTGGTTCAATACGGAAAACCCATTAGTTGGAAAAAACAGTCCTAACATCCCTTGGCAACATGCACCAAAGTTAACATTGCTCTTTACTGAAAACAAAACGGCCTTCGGAGACTTGGACTCATAGCTATGGAAATGTTGGCAGTGACTTGACTTCGACTGAACCAGTATGCTCATAGACTAGGGGGGCGTTGGATACAGGGGGCATAGTGTCCACTATGTTTAGAGGTCGGTCTCAACCAATGCAATTTCTCAATGCACTCCAGTCATAGCCCGAATAGCTCTTGCAACATGACGCAAGCAAACTGGTCTAGGAATCTGCCATGGCCCAACGCAGCACCAATGTGGGCACTACCCGCACCATCGTCACCATCGTGGATTCCAGAAGAGGAACACATGTGTTGTGTTCCAACCGTGCAATAGTGTATCCCCTTACACATTCAGCTCTTCCTCAACCTCGCGAAGCAACATGAAACACGCACAGTTCTCAAATATGTCAGTGGCAGCTCCAAGCTACATCAATCACACGGATATTTTACAAACCTCACAATAAGTCATTGTCAATCACACGGAGACTTTGCCAAGAACTGTCAATGCGTCAACATGTTCCTTTTGCGTTGCCATGATCCAAAGGAGGTCAAACTGAAAATCAAAAGGGACCTCCGACGAAAAACATACCAAGGAGGGCCCAACATCGGCGCAGGCCGAAGTTGGCTCAGGCGAGTTGTTTGAACAACAATTGTTGTACTAAACAACCTCAACAATTTGGACGATGACTTGTCCGCTCGTGTTTAAACTGCGGGCGAAGTTTGAACTAAGTTGATTGACCATCGCTTGCTTGAAGCAAGCAAATGGCCATGGGTCATAACCTATGCCGATCCCATGTTGGGGCGTGTTCTGAACACCCATGTACCGTTTTTTGATGTTCACCCTGGGGTTCTCTAAGTTTTGACTCCCACAGCCTCTCCAAATCTGAGGGCTTCGCCCCGGTGGCTTCACCTCCGGTCAGCACGGCGCGCCTGAGTTTCCACCTCCTGACTCATGGGGTCCAGCTGCGTCTCCTCCACCTGGCAGGGTCCCGGACGCTTTTTCCGGGTCGGGTTTCTGAAGTGGTCCAGTTGGGCAGAGAAAGGGCGTCCAAAAACTTCATGGGTGGGTCAAAATTAAACCACCACAAATCCGCTGGTGTTCCATGTTTTCACTTGCGGATCCAATTGGGCACCTATTCTTGACCCACAGCCATGTGGCGAAGGGAAGCAACCATAAACCAAGCCATTGTGGGGCTTGGCCAGTCCAAAACCCTCCCCAGAGAGTGCGGCCTCTCTGATAACCGCATGCGGGCCCTGCATCGCAAGCTTGTGAGCTGAATAGGGCTCTTTGCCTGCAATAGCCCCTTCCATTTGGTTAACACCCCTGGGAAAAATAAAAAAAATATGTCCAGTAGTGATAGATTCCCTTTAAAACCAACAGGGGGAAATAACAAAATATTTGTAGGCAAATGGAAGGCCACAAGTTCCAGTCCTCGTGTTTTCTGTTTTCCTGCCTCGCATGTTTGCAGGCGCCCAACACCCGAGGCACAAAACGAGTCGGCCAGCTTTCCCGTGTTTGCAGCTACCACGCGTGAACAAGCAGTAACAAACATGGCTAGGAACACTGGTAAGAATAAACTTGGAACCACAGACTCCACGTAGCAAGAGGCCAGTCCAGTGTTGTTTGATTGGCAGAACAAAAAGCACCGATTCAAAGTGACCCTCAAAGCCTGGGGCCATGACCGTTGCATGGTTACACAATCTTCTTGCTCAGGGGATGAGGGGGCCGGGAAAGTGAATCAATTGTGTTGTGCCGTTGTAGTTTCCTTTGTGAGAAATAAGTCGACATTTCAGGGTTATCTAGCCCCTTCTATCCAAGCAACACTGGTCAGCTCAGTCAACTTCAAGGGGGAGAATCTAACAAGTGCCCCGAATTCCCAGGCGCCTTAACGATGGCAGCCCTGAAAAGGGACACCAAAGGAAACCCCATCAACCGGAGGGGTACAATGCTGAGACCAAGTTGGTTTGGGGAAACCATGGGAAACCCCTAACAGAAAAAAAACACAAACAATGCCTCGAGGTCTCTCCTAAATATTCTCTGGACACCTGGCCGCGGCAACAAACGCACCCTTTTGGGTTGATTTGCAAGTGCTGAGTGTTTGAGATAACAAAAAACATATCCAACTATAATTTGGCCAGCTTCTGGCGCCGAGGCTCCTCGCCTGGGTGTCCGCCTGGCCCAGCGGGTTGACAAACGGTGCATTTGTTCAAATAGGACAACTTTTTTGGTTGCATCGGAAAGCAACAGGCAGGAAGGTGCCCAGTTAACAGGTTAAGTTGGTTGAAAAGGGCTCTTGTTGAATAATTGAGACTCTGTCGCAGCCCTTGGAGTGGACAACCCACTTGAAGCAAACCGCGCACACACACACAAGCACAACATCAAAAACGACAGGTGGGAGCGCTGTCAGCAACATATGTACAAGTCGTGATCATGTTCAAAACATGTGCTTGAGGTAAACAATCCAAAACAAATGGGTGCCGATCAACATCTAGGTGGATGCGTTCATCAAAGACGGGGCACCCAAACAAATGTTTGTTTGGGTTGTCCCCGTGTCCTTCTCAGGTTCCTCCACAAAGAGCTCTGGTCTGTGTCAAACAACATCGGCGGCCCCCTCCCCAAAAAAGTGCGTGTGTATGTGTTTTCCTTTAGCTTCCCTTGAAACCGACGAACTCAAACCCACATACAGTGATGTGCAAGCAGTTGCTGCCCAAGCAAGTGTTAAAAGGGAACAACAAATCAGGCAACCCTTTAGTTGGTGGTTTGGATTGGTTTGGAGGATTTGGATTTGAACCCCTCCCTTTTTGTAGAGGGTAAATGTGTCGCGGTTGTCGAGAGGGGGGGGGAAGCGGGGGGTCGACCCGCAGAGGCCGGGGAAAGAGCTCGGATACCATCTCTCTAGAAGGAAACATATCTTCCAAAAAGTTTTTTGGGGGTGGGCGAGTGAGGGTAGCTTTCTTACTGTGGGGGAGGGGAATGGAAAGAACACGGCTTGTCGAGGCCAACCTGTGTTTCAAGCTAGTCGATCCCGACCCCCCAGCCCCGCACGCCGTCCCATTTGCTTATCTGACACGCTGACACTTTGCCACAGGTGGTTTTAGACACCTGGTGTCTAAGAGGGCTTGGGGTCTTCTTGCGCTTGAAGGAGCTACCTTCCTGAAAGCTTGTCTTTGTCTGATTGTCTCCGCTGCGCTTTCAGTACCGTGCAGGCACGGAAGCTCTGCCAGCAAGTTATCAGCGCAGCTCATGACTTCTCTACTTCACATATACAAGGCAGCCCGGCCTGGACAGCTGCATGCAAGTGTTGGTGGCATTCTGAAGGTCTCTCACTAAGAGAGTCAAGCCACAGCCCTGGAGCCTGCTTCGAGCAAATGAGAATGCTGCTTGAACTTGTGGACATTTCCAGACTCTCCCACGATTCGCTGCTATTTGCATAGGATTTGCACAATTCCCAACCCACGTCTAACAGTGACCGTCGTTCGGTCCGGGCAACCCCCCCCCCTGGCAACCCAACATGTTGCTAGGGTTGCGTCAACAATAGTCTCAACATTGAAACAACAAGTGGAGTGAACAATACGGCCAACATTGACCTGCCAACATTAAAAACATGTCAGATGCTTCAGACCCCCAACAGCTGCCTGCCAAGATGGAGCCCCCCAAACTTGTGGCTTTCCCTTGGGTGTCACTTTAAAACCACCGAAAAACAAAGGTACAATCTCCAAACAAGACACACATATTCACCCAGGAGCTGTTTCGCTTCTAAGTGCTGCCAAAGGGGCTGAGTTGACGGCTGGGTCTTGCATCGCCGCCTTGGTCACAGCTTCCTGGCGCGGGTCGTGGCACGCGCAACCCGCGTGTCAGTTCCAATCGTGGCAACCGTGGCAACCGTGGCTTCCTAGATCCTCCAGTAGAGAGCTTAGAATAACGGTACCTTTTTTTCTGTGGTCTATTTTAGTAGGGGAACCCTCTTTTAAAGGGGAGAGAAGGGCACTGGGGGACCTGGTTTCCAGCTACCAAAGATACCTCAGTTCCAACTCCAAACCAAATTGACGATGGTTGTGCAGCTAAGCTGACTAAGCTGGTCAGGCAACGTGCTTTCGTTCCCTCCGCCAGAAAGGTGCCCAATCCTAGACCGCACCCCAGTTGTCCGGCACAAGTACCCGATGTATTCGCCTTTTGTCCGATGCCCTTGTAACCCTGGAGGCTCCTTTGCTCCACTCAACAAGAACCCAGCTGGTTCCTTGTAACCCTCCTGGTCCAGCCCCCACCTTCCAGTCGGTCAAGAAACCGCATGGCCTCGAGGGCCTTCAGGAGGTCGTTGGAGTGCTGGGCGCGCCAGGGATGCGAGAAGAGCAGCCTGGTAGGAGCCCTCTGGTTGGCTTTCTGGCGCCGACCGAACTCCCGGTTTTTTGGACTGCGTGGTGCTTGGATTGGCCAACCCAAAAAATGCCAACCAAACTTGTGTAAACTTGTTGTAGAACGATGCTTGAAAAGGCTACTTCTTGTTCACCATGGGCCAAAGTGGCTAAAGTCCGGCTCAGGGAGTACATCTTGTGAGTTGCCCTGGGAGTTTTGGGGAGACAGACACCCCGGGTTGATGGAAATATGTGACTGTGCCCGAGGAACCTCACTGTCAAAGGCCCCCCCAACGGTAGTGTTCAAACCACCGAATTAGGGAACTCCCTGGAATCAGGGCCGAATCCGCGTCACGCACACAGAGCAGCAAACACCAGCTTTCGCAGGGCAAAAGCTGCCGAGTTCACGTGGGAGTAGGTTCCCAAGGTCAATATGGAGCTCTCCATGTAAGCCCAAGCCCTTGCCCCTCGCAGCCGGGCGGCTCCCATTGCTTGGAACTCTCTCAAGACCGTAGATTTGAACACCAAATTCTGATGTCCACTTGCCGCCTTTGCGAACGATGAAACCGGGAGACGCAACTGCCCAAAGAAACACACAACGCCTCCGCTCGGCCAGCCGTCCAGGGCCCAGGCGTGATGTGGGGACGCCATTCCTCCCCCGCCAGCTTGGCCTCAGTGCGCAGCCCAACTCAGATGATGCCCTAGGCCCTTTTCCTGTGGCGTGTTGCCATTCTGCGGGGAAATAAGCGGTTCCTTTGCGTCCATTTTGCGTGTTGTGATTTCTTGCGTCAGTTGGCGTGTTGCCATGTTTGCGCCAGTTTGCGAGTTGCCATGCTTCGTCTGATCAACGAGCCCAGCAGCATAGAGGGAGAATAAGTACTCCTCGCTATTTGGCTTTCGCCTGACCTCCTCCGAAGAGGTTCCCACACAGCCTCCACACTTTGCTTGAGGGGGCCTTTTTCACCAGGCACGCTTCATGTTCTCTAAGGAACTTTCCAAACAAGAATCCCCCTGAGCAATGTCTGGGGTGTCACATCGCATGCAGAGCAAGCAGCCCACGTTTGCTTCGACTCCACGGGAGGATTGACGGTTACCCCCCAGTGCTGGCTGGGCCGGCGAAATTGTGGGCAAAACGGCCTTGACAAACAGTTCATGGTGTTCCGTGCGGCGTTCCGAAAGGCCAGTGCCAGCGAGTTTTCCAGCAGCCGGGCAAATTTCACTGAAGGCTTGCAAGGCACAGTTCGGCTCATGCCACCAAAGGCCTTGTCGTAAAGCAACAATCACGAGCTTGCGAAATGTAGCAGGAGCTCCTTCTGGCAAAAGAGGACTTCTCCACTCGCGTTGCCCAATTTGCCATGGTTCTCAAAAACTACCGACAAAAACAAAGACCAGCCTTGGATGATCACTGCAAGTCGCTGTTTTTTTTCTGAGGAGGTGGGGGAGGGCATGGCTTCATCTTGGTGGGTTAGCCGTTTTGCCATCGTCAGCGGCTCCAAGTTGCTGGCCAACACGGCGTAGTCCTCAGGGGCGAACTCCTGGGTGGCAATCAGCGAATTTCGCCCCGCGAAGTGCCATACTTAGAATGAGCCCTAGGACCACCAGACCAGCCCTGTCCAAGAGGAAAGCGGTCTTTCTACAGAGGTCTGTGCACCAAACCATGCTAGCTGGGAGGGTACCGTCTTTTGTTCGGAAATCCATTTTAGGGGAACCCCTCCCCACGAAAAAAGGGTGAGAAAGGGCACTACTGGGGGACCTAGGAGATGTCGATTGTGCATCCTTCCCAACCCTTGTCGGTTCGCCAAAAACCGTGCCTGACCAACAGCAAGTAGAAGAAACAGCTCGTGCACACTCCACACCCCCTGCGAAACTACCCAGTTGCATGGAAGTGAACAGGAGGGCTTTGCAAGACTCCTGTTCAAAAGCCTGCCCTGGTCCACTTCCATTCTTGGAACAGGGGTAGCCTCAAAGTGTCCATAGCCCCGGGGGTCTCCAATTCCATTTATCCAGTATTCCCACAGAAGGGAAAATGGAAGCATAAATGGGTGTGGGTCAAAATTAAACCAGCAGGGGACCGCAGGTTTTAGTCCTTGGCTCCATTTACCAGGGCAAGCCATTTTGGGGTTACCCCATTTTTGACCCACTGCCAAATGGAATTCAAGGGGTCACCTCCCTCCCCCATGGCCCGAGCGCCCCAAGCCCCAAGCGCAGGTGCTGCACATCAGACCGCCGCCGCGCAGAAAAACCAAGCCGGTGACCTGCAGGTCCGAGGTATGTGGAACATGCCCCATTCCATGAAACCCAAACAAAGTCCCTTAAAGTTGCGATTGACCAGTTGTGTTGTCTTGTTTTTACAAACAAAACACAACGCCTTTGCCGCTTGGTATGGAGGATCCCCTCGTAGAGCAGGTGGCTGCTTGATGTCATTCTCTTTTGAGGAACCCTGCCAAGGTGGGCTGACTTGTGACTGTGAAGGGGGTCCCCTTGAGAATCAAAGGCAACTGCCCTAAACCCCAACCATAACGGCGCTTCCCCAGGCGTCTGTTCAACCCATGATGGCTCCACCCTCTTTCCAATACTCGCGGCAATGGATGAGGGGCCTCTTCAAGAGCACTGTAGCCGTCCGAATGTCTTTTGTCAGCTTGTATGGCTGTCGAAAAGGGTACACCTTGAGGTTTTCACCTCTACTAAGCCTTAATCCTTCATATATCCTTGATAGCGCGGATCCCAGCATTGACGACCTCCCCGCCCCGCACATGTTTGATCTGATAACAGGAATTGAACATATATTAAGATTGCTGTTTTAAACATCACCCCTCCATGCCTTCATTTGACTTTGCCAACCAGAAGGTGACGGTTTGGATCACCGGAGGCTGTCATTCCATTTCAAGGTAAACAACTATGCCCTGAGAATGATGATGAAATCCACCATCCACCAAAAAGGGTCCCCAAAAAAGCCCCGAGAAAAGCAACCATCACTTGTTTGGGAAATCTAGGGACCTTGTTTTTTGAACCCTTGATAAGCACATTGGACCCGTTGGTTGAGCACACCAACGTGACAATTGGGGGAATAGCTCGTAATGGGCATCGACCGCTTTGGACTTTGCTTAGGGCCAACAAGAAGCTAACAGTTCGGAAGCGGCTCATGACTTTTGAGACACATGGGTGTGAGAGCTGGCACCAGTTTTGCGATACATATGTCTACATCTATATATAAATATATATGTATGTATATCTATGTATACGTCTAAATATATATATATATATTATATATATATACACATATGATTCATACTTCATGACTCATGATATTCCATCACACTGCATCTCAGACTCTAGAATCCCCTGGGTGCGCGGCTCTGGAATTTGCTGAAGCACTACGTAAAACCCCCGTTTTGGCCGAACCATCATCCCGCGGCTCGCTCGGCGGCCTTCACAGGGAAGCTTTTGCCCACCAGTTGCTCCGCCTGCCGGTGGGGCCGCTGGGGAAAGACATGTCCTGAAAACCGCTGCGTACCCTGCGTACCCTGCGGTTCTTACCACAGGGTACCCTGCGTACCCAAAATCCAGGCCGGCTGCTTGAGCGCAAGTGTTCTTCTCATTCTTTCTGATTGCCTCACGATGTATGGTGTTGACCGCCTTCTGATTGCCTGAGCTTGCTGTTTAATGATAGGAGCAAGAACAGCGAAGTCTTTGTTGGCTTGAGCATGATGTCACAGCTGCTGTTTGATTGAACCACCTGTCATTGGTCCAAGCTGCATTCAGCGCTGGGGTAACTGGAACAAAACATGTTCTGGATTGAATTTATGGTTCAAAGCCTGTTGTTCCTTTGAGCTGCCTGTTTTTGTTGCTAAAGAAGGAAAACAATGCCAGCTGCTTGACTGAACAGCCCTAACTGAAATGGACACCGCTTACACTTCCCAACAGCAAAGTGATGTTCTAACCGCCAAAACGCCAAAAGGTAGCTGTCTCCTGACTCTTCGGGCTGTCCGAACATGCGTGTGAACCAACCATAGGCCCCCGGATTTAGTGCAGACATCATGGGTAAGGTAGCTTGTTTAGAAAGAGTCCTGACTTTGGGTTGCCACTAAAACGAACTATCTTCCGTTGCAATAACTTGTATTTCCAGACACTGGAGATATGAGAGAAGGAACCACTCGTGACACTGCGAGCACCAACCTTTTACATTGCGAACCGCATTTTCGGCCTCTTGCCTGCTGACATCCTTGCCGAAGTACTGGACAGTGACCTGAGAGGTTGGGGGGTGTCAGCTGAAGCCGCACAGGAGCTTCGCATGGCTTCGCATGGTTGTGGCAAGCAAGCAACTCATGTGCTTCCCTAAAGGACAAGTCACTGTGTCCCTTCAAAGGAGGTTCATTCCTGGTTCCCGGCCCAAGACTCTTTCCCAGCACGGGGCTGTATCTAGGACCTCTTGAAGGGGCTCCTTCTGCTCGCTGTTAGGAGAGAAAGCTGAGCCAGCAAACAACAAAAGGCCCCTTTGAGGACTGCAAAAGAATTGAAAGGAGAGCCCTGCTTTTCACACACACACACACACTGAAGACACACCAAACATAAATGTTGGCACGTACTTGCTTGATACCTAGGGAACGGTGGCCCTTCTTTCGAGCTTCTTTCTCAAGCATGAATGAGAATCGGTCTCTCCCGCACAGTGACATAGAGCCATGCAAAAGTAACCATTTGTAGAGGAATATCCTTGTCTTGCGACTTTTTGTGGGTTTGTCTTCAACATAGGGACCCCCCAAAACAATGTTTTCTTCCATTCGTTTCCGTTCAAACGGCTACCGCGGCCATGCTTTTGCTCGCAGAGCTCCCGGCTTGACATCTTCTCGGCTTTTCCGGGATCCCTGCATGCAATCGATCCGGATGGCGCCAAAGATCTCGGGAGCGAGCCGCTGAGAGGTGCCTGCCAGGGCAGCCGCTGTCCTTTGGGTAAAATAGATGGGCACGGCATGGGTCCAAATTAAACCGCAAGGGGACCGCAGGTTTAGTCTGCGGTTTCATTTACCGGGGTTCCCAAAATGGGGACTAATTTTCGACGGGTAAATGGACGGCATAAAAACCATCTACTCCAGTGGAATCCATCTATTATCGAAACAAACTCACCTAGAAAGGACACCCATGGTCCGGCCCCCCTTTCACCCGCTCTTGGGTCCAAACACAACACCCAAACCCACGCACACACACACACAAAAAAAAAAAAAAACTAAAGAGGATCGTTGTGTTTGGGGGGTGGTGTTGGAACGCCGCTGTGTTCGGGAGAGGCATTTTTTTTCAAACAAAACAAGTCCAACTGTCATGGAGGCTGACAGGAGGCTGTTGGGAGACTAGCGCTGGAGGCCTCCCGTCCACTTCCATGAAAGGAGGGTAGCACTCCGGAATCTCCGGGGATCGTGAGGATTACTTGGGGTGCCTTCAAGTGGCTTTGGGGCTGATAATTTCTTGCCGGAGAGGGAACGGAAACACACTGACACAAAGTCCGGGCAATGTGAATCGGGGGCTTTGTGGCTCCCGTGCCTCGCGTCCAACATGATTCAATTTAGGTATCAAAAACATGAACACCAAGGAAGGCGAACTCCGGCGAAATTCCCGGCTCGAGTCTTTGGCAGGGGGATACGAAGAAAGCTGTCAGGGCTCTTTCAATCAAGACTGATCCCTCGCAATCCTCAAGTAAGCAGGTCAATTCGACCACATAACCAATCCTGCAATCCGGCTGTAATCATTGACCAAGCCCCAATAAGGGCTCCCCGCAAGAACTTTCATGGGTCAGGCTGCACCCCTTTGCCTTGAAAAGTGTGCCCCGCCGAGGTCCCGTGGCCTCTGCTCTGGAGTCGTCTCAATACCCTGGCCACAAATTCAAACGTGCGAGGCGCGTCTCGCTGCAAATGGACATTCGTACTAATTTTAGGGACCGGCATGCCTTCGAGGGAAAATAAAAGCAACCCAACCTTGCTTTTCCCGGACTGCTCCACTGTAGGCAATGCGCAAGTCTTGGAGGGCCTCCATGTCAGGAATATCGCTACGTCGCTCGTTCTGCATCTTCTAGCCAAAATGCCAACTATATTCAAAAAAAAGATTCTTACATCTATATATGTATGTAATTACATTTACATATGCCAACACTGAGCGCCGTACAACAAGACTCTTTCTTGACGCAGCACTTCTCATCTTGCCTAAGCAAGGCGCGCCGACCGGCAAAAACACTCACTTACTTGATGCCTCTCATCCGGACGACACTCCAGTATCTCCCAGCGTGGTCCCAAATCCAATGCCCTTTGGGCCAAACAGCTTGCCGTGATCTGCCTCACAATATGGTTGGCCATCATGATCCTTGTAGTTGCCTCCGCGCAAGCTCTTGCCACATGCTTTGCAGCAAAAGCAAAGCGCGTGCCAGCACTGCCCCAGCCCCTTCACCTCTTCAGCTGCATAGACGCTTTTGTTGCAGGCAGGGCATTTTGGGGAAGTTGACTGGAAAGCTAAGCCCGGTTTTCCAATTCGCTTGGCTTCACTTTGAAGTTCGCGAAAAGCGTCAGTGTCAGTTGGAATAGGAACACCTTGAAATGCAGCTATGCGATCCTTCAAAGCACCAGAATAGCCTTCACTAGCAGCTGTCGACGAAGCCTCGACTGATGCAGGGGCCTCAGTTTCAGCCGCGATTCCAGTATCTCCGAGCGTGGTCCCAAATCCAATGCCCTTTGGGCCAAACAGCTTGCCGTGATCTGCCTCACAATATGGTTGGCCATCATGATCCTTGTAGTTGCCTCCGCGCAAGCTCTTGCCACATGCTTTGCAGCAAAAGCAAAGGGCGTGCCAGGACTGCCCCAGCCCCTTCACCTCTTCAGCTGCATAGACACTTTTGTTACAGGCAGGGCATTTTGGGGAAGTTGACTGGAAAGCTAAGCCCGGTTTTCCAATTCGCTTGGCTTCACTTTGAAGTTCGCGAAAAGCGTCAGTGTCAGTTGGAATAGGAACACCTTGAAATGCAGCCATGCGATCCTTCAAAGCGCCAGAATAGCCTTCACTAGCAGCTGTCGACGAAGCCTCGACTGATGCAGGGGCCTCAGTTTCAGCCGCGATTCCAGTATCTCCGAGCGTGGTCCCAAATCCAATGCCCTTTGGGCCAAACAGCTTGCCGTGATCTGCCTCACAATATGGTTGGCCATCATGATCCTTGTAGTTGCCTCCGCGCAAGCTCTTGCCACATGCTTTGCAGCAAAAGCAAAGGGCGTGCCAGGACTGCCCCAGCCCCTTCACCTCTTCAGCTGCATAGACGCTTTTGTTGCAGGCAGGGCATTTTGGGGAAGTTGACTGGAATCGCGCGGCCACTGCCGGAGTGGCTTTTGGCCTTTCTCCAGCTGCCAGTTTACCTCGCAGTGGCCAAGGGGGAAAAAGGATGCGTTTGATGCTTGGGTTTGAAAGGCAAAGAAAGCTGGGCTGTTCCTTGATCCTGCTAAAAGTCTAAATTCCAGTGGGGCTACTAAACCAACCAAAAACTTAGAAACCAAAGGGCATGGCTGGGAACACCCAAGAAAGCGAGGAATTTGCGGTTCCTTTGGTTTATTTTTGCCCAGCCCGGGGCCCATTTCGCGTGGGCCTCCGGTTGCCGAGTTGCCCTGAAACGCAGCGAGCCGGTCCTTGACCGAGACGCCCGCGCTCTCCACAGATGCGTCCGGAGCCGCAGCGCCCGTGCCGGTGTCGGCCAGAGTGCCGAAACCGATTCCCTCGGCGAAACGAAGCCACGATGGGTCGGCGCAAAGGTGGCATGGACTTTTTGCAATTTGGAGCTCAGCTTTCTTCTGTTTCTTTGGCCCCAGGGAAAAAAGGGCCATTTTCAGGAGACGAGAAAAGATGTCTTTTCACTAGGCCCCCCCCGAGAGAAGATCCCAACCCGCCTCAAATCTGGCAGAAGTCGACCTGAAATAGACCATGGACCCCTCCAGAAAGGAACCCTCATCGCAAACAAAATCTGGTTTCGAGATCGCAAACCGAGTTGCCCTGAAGTGCTATGTTGACTGGTTTCGGAAGAATCACCTTTTGGAAACCCATGCTTTTTGGGGTCCAATCCTTTGTAGACTAAAGCAGCAAGCGCCTACACTCCAAAAAAACCTAGCTGGGGGCTGTTCACTGCAGTGTTTCGAATCCCTCGAACATCGCACAGCAGTGGTTGCTGTTTGGTCCTGGTTTGATATGGGTATGTGTAAACATAGGAGCACACAAGAATGGTGGTTTTTCTCTTGGCTTCCTTTTCAGTCAACATTCCAATTGTATCCTCAAGTCAATCAAACCCATATGGCCATAGGTCAAAAGCCCGTATCCCCAGAAAACATCCCAATCCCCACTCAAATAGACTAAAATGGGTGGTGCACCTACCCCAAAACGGTACCATTGGTTTTGACCCATAGCCATATACCCACAGATTGAAGCCATGCTGATGGCAGGAAAGCTAGTGCCAGTGCCCAAATACCTCAACTCGTGCAAGTGGGATGATGCTCAACCTCGAGAATTGTCTTCACGTGGGTGACCCTTACCAACACTCCATGTAGGTATCGCAAGCCAATACTGTGCGTGGACAAAAATCCTGCACCACCTAAGAAACCCTGGAATGATGATTCCCCTGTAAATACCAACGAATCTTGGTTTGGTGTGCTTCAACTTGGTGCGAAATGGATGTCGCAACCATCCACAGTATTGAACACATTTGCAGCTATATACTCTCCACCCGCAAGAGGCTAGGAACGCACCAATTTTTTGAGGCCAAAGGACCTTGAGCGACGCATTTGCCGGGCGGAACTTTGCAGCATCCTTTCGGAAAAGACTCTTCGCCAGCTTTGCATTGGTGGCGTTCCCGCTCCTTTCCCTTTGAAGCTACCTCAAGATGGGCGTTGCCTTGGAGAAGTGGAGAAATTGGCACCGCTCAACTGGGATTCCGTACCGGCACTGGAAAGACTTGGTTGATTTGCCGCACACTCGTCACCCTTTTGTGGGAGAAGCGGTTTGCGCGAGTCACATCCGCTGAACGATGAGGTATTCATGTCTAGGTCAAGTAGAGAGATTATACCCTTTTTTCTGTGGTCAATTTTAGTAGGCCCAGGGGAACCCTCCCCCGTGAGAAAGCGCACTACTGGGGGACCTGGATGTTCTTCCCCCGGATTTGGCTCCAGCCTTTGGGCCGAAGAGCTTCTTGTGGTCTGCCTCGCAGTAGGGCTGCCCCTCGTGATCCTGAGGGGTTTTTGCACGAACGGCTGGCAGGACGCCAGTGCCATGGTCAAAACGCCTTACCCGGGGCTGGGAATGGTCCTGGACATAGGTGGCCTTTGGGAAAATAGATGGCCCTGGTAAATGGCACAAAACTCATCTAAACCAGTGCCATCTCTTCTTAACCAGGCTCACCTAAAAAGGACACCTATGGTCATGGACCCTTTGGATGTTAGACAACCTGCGTTCCTTTGCGAGGAACAGGAGCTTTCACAATGGTTCTTTGTCCGCGGCTTTTCAAGCCTTGTGGCGAGGAAAGGCGTTCGGCAGGCAAAAACTGTGAGGCTAGATATCAGCTGAAGTGGACATGTTCGGCTCCCGCAAGTCCAGCTTGGTTTCAAACATACGCAAGCAACTCAACTGGCAAAGGCATACACAACACATTCAGGGATCCGCATCTCTGCTACGAGCGGCCTTGATTCACACCTGTCTGCATAAAACATTGTGTGTATATATATATATATAAGTATAGTATGTATTTCTATCTATATATATATATGTAGAGACTGCATATGTGCTGTTCGTTATTCAGATATCCCTCGCATACACAAACACTCCTCGCTTCTCCATTCGCACTGATCCACGGAAGCAGCTGGCAAATACAAGTCCCAGCCGCCTTGTACTGACCGCCTCGCAGCGACTTGCCGCAGGCCGCGCAGCAAAAGCAGAGCTGGTGCCAGCTCCGGTCCAGCGCTTTCACCTAACGCCGCAAAAGGATGAATACCCCAAGTGAATATATACCCATATATATATATACACATGTATATATATATATATATATATTGGGAGAACTAGTTGGTGGGTATCCGTGGACGTCTTTTACATGGGACCAGCAGTATTTTAGGTGCCCAATCTAATCCAATCTATCTCACGTCAAGGAGCAACGCACTGCTTTTCCGCAAGCCAAGGGCCGATCAAAGGTGAGCCACTGACTGGGTTGCAAAGTATACTGGAAAACCCTACGCTCGACAACTTTGGTTGATTTCTCCAGGCAATGTCTGATAGGAAACTCGCAAATGCGCCTCGTTTTTTTTGGCTTCCAAGAAGTGAAACGACCCGCAAAACCACCTACTGAGCCTTCAGCTTGCCTTGTGGGGTGCAAAGACCAAAACTTGCGGCGCCTCCTCTGCCGCGTACACGCTCTTGCCGCAGGCCGCGCACTTGGGCGCCGCCATGGCATTGAAAACAACCAGCGCCAAGTGAGTCACAATCAACACCACCCACTATTAAAATGGTCGATCCCCAGAACCATGTAAAGAATTAAGAAGGCAGCCGCAACTATTTCTGGCTGGGACTTCCCCTTACTAACCTTCATCTACTCGGGTTTTGATTGTGGCTCACGTGTGGATCCGTGCTTCTCAATTGGATGACAGCCAAACCGTGTTGTCCTTGAAATGAAACAGAACCCAAGGGAAACACTTCAGGCATGGGCTCGGTTTTCTGCTGACTGGCACAGGCTGGTTAAAGGCAGTGACTGGAGCCAACGTGGGTTGCGTGTCAGCAAGGTGCGCTGGGAGAAAGTGAGAAAGACGAGATTACCTAAAGACTTAGGACTAGTAAAGCTTCACGTTCAGGCTTGGCCGCGCATCTTTGTGACTCTCAGCGCTTGGGAAACCAAGTTGTTGCTCCAACGCTTCAAAAGTGCATTGTTGCGCGCCAGGGGCAAGAATCGTTCCTTTGCAGAAATTCTGAGGATCCACATGTTCTTGCTGGGTTGTCCAAATCGCCAAAACCGAGAAGCCAAACAGTCAGAGGACCAAACAAAACTTATTTGAGACGGGAAAAACGCCCTGCCGTTCCCCAACCATGCTACAACAAATAGCTGTCCTAGCCCAATGGTGCAGCATGGGTCGGTGATTTCCTTCCGGGCCTCACCATGTTGGGACTCCTAAACTAGTTGGTAGGCAATCTATGGTAGGCACAGTATGGGTGTGCCCGTTTGGAGGAGCCCTTGTTGAAAGCCGCCCTGATGGCCAAGTTCCGCTTCGCACCACTTGGCACTGGTTGATAAGCCGCCTACCAACTGGTGCGAAGCGGATCTTGCCGATCCATGCGACGAGTCCCGGTACAAGATTTGGCAAGCGACCAAATGACAGTAAATGCTGTGCCAGCTGCTTCTACTTGGATTGCTGGAAGTTGGCCAGGTGCTGATTTCAACCTAAATAAGTCTCTACTTGCCCAGTGGCCATTGGAAAGACTTCGTTTTGTTGCATGACTTCAAAGGGAAGTCCCCCCCAAAAAAAGATTACAGTGACAAACTTGGAGGGTTCTCAAAATAAGGGCCTTAATGGGTGAGATCAGGTTGCCGTGCGCTGAGGGTGCAGACACGTCTGAGCGCACTGCCTCACCAAAAACAAAAAACAAAAATGTGAGGTGCTGGACGTCAACACACAAGGGGCCCCTTTTTTTGGAAACACAAGTCACCAAGTTCCTCCTTACGAACAAAAAACATCACACGTGTTTAGGAGAAGCGCAGACCTGATTGGGACACCCATCAGGCGGTGCCAAAAAGGTCCAGGTCAAACCAAGGGCCTGTTGACCTGGTTGGCACAAGTGGGCGGTCTGGTTGCCAGTGCTTGGCTGAAGATGAGCTTACTTCATGCGACGGTTTGAGGACCTGGAGAACTTTGGGCCGAAAGGCTTCTGCCTTGGAATAATTCGGATCACTCTGATCATCTCCTCAACAGGGTCATCCCCAACAGGGTGTCTTTATTTGAGTGTACCCTTTGTAGGAGGGGTTTAAAAGGAACCACAGAGACTTAGAGACAAACCCGTATCTGGGCTCTTCAACATGGGGCTCAGCCAATCCAACCTTCGACTCACACCTTCGAACAGCCCACCTCTTGGCAGGGTCCGGGTACACCTCTCTGACCCCCGCCAAGAAGGGAAATCAACGCTGAGCAATTGGGACTCTGCGTGTGCCCTCGTAAACATTGAAGCAGCCAAACACTATATATATATTCGAGAGCAAAGTAATCGTCCTGAGAAAGCTTCAATGATTTGACAAGGGCCACATACGTTGATCCCATCTAACCCAGTTAAACAGGTCGCCAAAGCCCTTCTGGAATGGGGGTGGACACAAGCGTCACGCCTCAAAACCCAATGCCTTTCTGTAAAGCACCCTGACCAAGGATTAGAAGAATGGCTTGAGGCGCTCGTCACATGAAAGCCGGAAGAAGGGCCCCACAAATATTCCTAAAAACTTGATGGCTTGCGGGTTCTATGTTCTGTGCATGAGCACCAATTGGTAACATCCACTGGGATTCCTTTTCGTTTCCTGGTTTCATTTTGGATTTCGCTTGGCTTCCTCCTAATTCAAAACAGCAACAAAGTACTCGCGCCACTCCAGCCCCCCAGCAGGCCTCCCAGAAGAGAGGCCCCAGATCAATTGCTGCTAACGCCTGTAGCGAATGCTCAAGCATTCCCAGCCAGGGAACAAACGGCTGATTCCCTCAACCAAGATGCAAGTAGGGAGTTGGGAGGCAACACTCAGCATGGCGTCTCCTCGCTTCGTGTATTGAAGGAATCACGGCTGACGCCTCTGACTCGGAGAAACCATCCAGTCACTCGGACTACCGCACGCGCATGCCTCAAGATAGGGGACCTGGGGATTGCGATGGATTTCCCTTGAAACCAGCCCGCAAAATGGTACCCATTACAAAGCAAGTACAGATGAACCTCAGCTCTTGTGCGTGCTTGCCACTGGCAGAACTGCTCACTAAAGAATCCGAAGTCAGAACAACATTGGAATCACCAGCCAACAAACTGCGAGGAAAGACACTCGAGAATGCCAGTAGAAACACTGAAGCACAACGACCTAGCCAGATTTTGCTTATGAGTTCTGCTCAACATGCCTCATTGGGTCAGGGGACCTTAGTCACCGCATCGCTTTTCGAGCGAGTCACGTGGGTAATGTTCAGAGTTGTGCTTCTGGGGTCACAAGCCCAAGTCAAGAGGGACTAATGTTGACCCAGGATTGTCAACCCGCCCCATTAGGGGGGTGTTCCCCCCAAAAGTGGTCTGAATCCCCACTAAAAGGGGACACCCCCCTATTAATCAACCAGGGGTTTATTAATCCGGGGTTAACATTAGCCGGTGGAGGGTGCCCGCAGTTTTGCAAGCAGACCACCATTGGCTTCCCGAAACACAAAGGACACACGTGGCGTGCACCTCCAGCGCTTGCTTCTCCACGTCCAGGCCAGCATATCGGTACCTGTGGCGTGACTGTAACAAGGGGGGTTACGTCGAAACGAATCGAAGAAGATCTGCTAAATGGACGAACCTGCAACGAGCTGGCCATTGTTCGGATGGTGTTTACCGGAAACTGTTAGAGCAGCCAGTTATTAGGAAGGGGTCCACGAGCACATAAATTCATCCATCGCATGTTCCGATGACAACCATTTGGTTCGGACATGGTTAGCATTGGCGTAAGCCGTTCTGCCGATTTGGAGTGTGCCCAGCCGCAGTCTCTTGCAGTACGCTCCCACCATGAAGCCGACTCCCTCAAGCGGCATGCTGACGGCCCTGTTCCTGATGGTGAGGGCTTTGCAACTCCAATTACATCCGACATTGAAGGCACGTTTCTTCCAAACATCACTTTGACAGAACGTCATAAGCCAGAAACAACATGATTTGCCCACCAGAAGGATATGGAGAATTGTTGTCTGTGTTGTACAGTATATACATATATGTCTGTTATACATATATATATATATATTATTGGTTCCACGCCCTTTTTAGCTTGGGTGGGAGTCGGTGGTAGGTTTGGACTTGTAGCACAATTGGCCGCACCTGATCACTTCACGCCGGATTTTCCCCGCCTTGGGGCCGGCTTGGCGTCCCTCACCGCGGCCAGCTCTGGCGCACAGCTTGCCCATAGCACGCCTGGCGAGGGCCTTGAATCCGGAACCATGGCTAGGTCCTCCAGTAGAGAGGTTAGAATCAGGGTGCCAACTTTTCCTGTGGTCTATTTTAGTAGGGGAATCCTCCCCCAAAAAAGGGTAAAAGGGCACTACTTCCGTTCAGAGACTGCATTGGGGAATTGTCTGACAGCGCGGGGCGGGATTTGGTTGCAGGGTTGAACAAGGCGAGTTGCGGAGCCTCAGCTCCGTGTGGGCAAAGCCACGCAAAGCGACGCACAAACTCGGTATGTAACATGTTCAAGGTGTGTATGAGACAATTGCAGGTCCATATCCATGGCTATTTATATTTCTCTAGATTTATAGAACCAACCACAAGCTAAGGCGCAGCTCATAAGCACGTTGCAAGTAAGCCAACTGCAACATAGTCTGGATTCCTTATACGCCAATTGGAGCTCCCTGTCAACGTTGTCCCTTGCCTCTGCCTCAGGCAGACTCACTGAAACAACATGAGTTCTATGAACGCAAAGGCACATCTGCGGAAATTGAGCTTGTTTCGGACTTGCTGCACGAGGGAATCAAGCGCGCACGCACAGGTCTTTTGCATTCCGACCTGGCACGACGCCTGGTCGCAGTTCAAGTAAGATTTCTCGCAGAATAGTCCGAGGGGTTAATCCCAGATTGAATCCAAAGGTGCAATTCAACACCTAAGGTGCTGGGGCACCAACCTCTAGGGCAAGTTTATGTTTGCTGCTTTGGCTCATGATCTGTGGTAACACCCTCTGAGCTTTTCGAATGACCGGGAGATTCTCTTCTCATGCCTCTCCCAAGCTTTGATCCCCAACATCATCCAACATCCGACGTCATTCACAAAGCTTACCTAGGGCATCACGGGCTACCGACATTTGCAAAATATTTACTTCGTCTGAACGTGTTGAGCAACTTGAGAGCTGTTCTCTGTTTGTGCGCAACATACTCCCATCCCTTTCTAGCTCATGCCTTCCCTACCCCTGCAATGCTGGTGCGTCATGAGGGACCCGTAAATGGTTGACTTCCAGTTGGTTCGTCCGCTTCCCCCTGCGCAAAAAGAAGCCCAACTCGATTGAATGGGCGACCAGCAACCACCAGTATTTCGCACGCGGCGCGACCTCTCTCATCTCGATCTACATAATTCTGAGTGTTAGAGGAAGATAAGAACCCTGGTTGATTAGTGAGGGGTGACTTTTTTCAGGGACTTCCCGAAAGCTATCTGCTATATTGATCCGAGGTCAACATCAGCATGCGAGCGTCGCTAGACGCCCTCGATGCCGAAGTGAACGCTCGGGGGAATGGTTGCCCAAACCTGAATGGCCACCAAGTGATCCCCTTTTCTCAGTGAGCTTGATGCTGGGCTTGTACGACTGCACGAAATCACAATTGGAGGTGTCTTTGGCAATGTCAAAGACCTAATTCATGCAGGTAAAGAGCAAATGGAACCATCATTTCCCCTTACCGTATATGACCTCATGCTCAAGTAGACTTGCACGATGGTGCCCGAAGTCACTTTCAGAGTGGACTGTCACAAAACAGTTCAACTAGGTCCTCCAGTAGAGAGGTTAGAACAAAAGTACCCTGTTTTTGTTTAGTCTATTTTAGTAGGGGAAGCCTCCCCCAAAGAAGGGTAGCAGGGCACTACTGGGGGACCTAGAATGGTCCTCCCAAAAAGAAACAGTCCGGCACCTCAGGATCCCAAAGAAGCTGCCACCAACTGAGCAAATGCAAATGCGGTCATGGTGTGACGCGAATCTCCTGCCTTGAATTCCGTCTGGTAGCTTCTCGTATCCTCGGATGACTGCCGCACCACTTGGGTGCGCCCGAATGTGTTCTGCTTGCGACCTGCCAACAATCAATCTTCAGGCTTTTCGGCTATCTTTTTGAAGAGATCCTCAAAAGATTAAACCGAAAAACATAAGCCTAGGTGGTATCCCGAACAGCTCCCTGAAAGCTGCTCCAAACAACCCCAGAGCTTCCAACTGTTGAGGAAAAAGGGAAACAAGACAAGTCCATCGAAATTCATGCCTTTTGCGGGGCTTGCCTATTCGACTCTACAAAACGGGGGCCGGTTCAGAAAGGGCGCTGCTCAGCATTCGCTCGAGCACGTCCTGCCCGATCTCCTTGCCCGACGTCCGCACTGAGTCCTCATGGGAGCTTCAGGCTAACGAGGCCGGTTGACCCTTCAACAATGGTTGGCAATGTGTCCATAATCTGTGGGTCATGACTAAGTAATCCGTGGTCCCAAAACGTGGGCAAACCTTGGCATTCATAATCGCTCAAACTTCGCTCTGGCGATGAAAAATGACTATGGCAACAAGGGATCATTCACAACTCACAACGGCGCACTCGGTACTAAACAAAGCAGCACATCTCTGGATGGGTGCGAGTTAAAATTACGAATCAGTGTAAATGATCAATTTCATGTCAATTCCACTTCCAAACCGCTTTAAAAAGGGTGTCCAATTCTACCATCTAAAGTTTTTTACTTGGGCCCTTGTTATGGGCCGCTAATGGCTGAAAAATACATACACTATATATACCCCTTATGTATTGGGTACGTAGCACAAGGACCAGGTGGCTGGATGTGTGCGTTTCTCAGCTGCTGCCTCTGGAGTAGCAATCTTTGACGACAGCAATCTTGAAAGGTTCCAACTCCATTGGGACTCTTCGTGCCAAGCCCCCAAACCCCGGTCCCAAAAATAGGGGCCCATTCAGGAAACCCACTGGCACAGACAGTTTCCTGAATGGGCCCCTATTTTGGGAACTCAGATGTTTGGGTCCTTGGTTGCCCTTTTGCTGAAATCAAACTTGCAGATTTGCGTTCGTTGGAACTATCGTCTCTCTGGCCAGCAAACCACAAAAATAATGGCCCATAACAGTGGCCCATGTAAAATTCTTTAGATACCACCTCTTTGACAATCTACTATTTGAGCTATGTTGGTTTGCTGCCGTGGCAGGACTGGAACATTAGAACATCATGGTCATTGAAAGTATTCCCCAAACTCCATGCGAATGAATCCTAGTTCTGGGACTGTCCCACAGTTCCCATGTCCAATTTGACGTTGGCTGTAGTATACCAGCCAGTCCCACCACAAAACAAAATGACATACTTCAGGTTGTTCCCATAAGCAACGAGCGCAGAATAACATATGCACGGGGATGCACTCCCAAATTGGGGTACCTCATTTACACCAACCATATGCAACCACAGGGCCCTTTCTTGGAAACGCAACCATTGGTCGCAACGTACTACCCCCCCCCCAAAAAAAAAACGGGAGCCCCCTCATGTTTTCGGAGCTTCATGGGGTTTTGCTCGTTTTGCCTGGGACCCATACCAACCAAAGGCACTTCCCGTTTTTCGGCCCGCCTGACACCGCTGAAGGAGGACTGGAAGCCCCACATCTCCCAGCTGCTCTGGGCCGATAATCCTTGGTTTGCTGGCTGACTGTCTCGCTGGTTCAGTGGATGGATGCATTGGATTGATTGATCTGGGCCCAACTCAAAGTCGGCAAGTGGTAGGTTCGGTTGGCAACAGCCCACAGTTCCCGACTTCCCCCTAACAGTCAAACCGTGGCATTGGGTTGGTGAAACCCAGCGCACTCAATTGGTACTCGCAGACCCCACGCGCCCACTCCGGGGCCCGTAAAACTGGAACTCGAGAGGGCTTCACAACTTGTGTTCGCTCAGGGCGGTTGGCGCTCGGCTGGCTGATTGGCTGCTCGCTCAGTCCAAAAGCTTAGTCAGTGGCCGAAGGCTTTCAAAGGTGTGGTGTTTCTCTAGCCGAATTTGAGCACCTGAATCAATAGTTTGGTGTGTTTTTGTGGGGGGGAGCCCTTTTGGGGCTGTTTAGAGGGCAGCCCAAATCAAACCGAAGCCCGTGTTGCTTCCCCACATGACGTGCTCCTTCCACCAAGTCACATCACGTCGTAGCCATGCTGCTCCTCGGCGCGGTGTGGCCAGTGGGCGTTTCGAAAGTGAGGGTTGATCAATATTCCCAGAACGGCCCCCGGCTCTGACCATGGGTCACTTGTCGCATGTGGTGAGCCTCAGATATGTGTTGTGGTCTTCCCTATGGTTATCCCATGACGTAAAGGACATGTTGACCAACTCCCAAGTCGCTAAGTGTCAAACATGAGTCTCCAATCCATCTTCGGGCCGATGGAATTCATCAAGTTAACCCCTTGGTCAGTGGTTACCGATAGACCCCCTTTTTGGCTGACCACTGTTTAGGGGGGCATCCGCCCAAAGGGAATCTACTCAACAACTCGGTTAACCTTAAGGCTCCTTTTTCGGACATGGGGAGGTCCTGTTTGTGTGCCGAAATCTGCGCGTGGTATTTTCACCAAAAAATAAGCTCAGGTGATATCCCCAACAGCACGCAATACTCTCTTTAGTGCTCGCACCACCCCGCAACCCTCGCAGAACCTCGTGGAACTCTGGTGGAACCCTGGTGGAACCGTCGTGGAACCTTACCTCAAAGCCGCCCCGAACCACCCCGGAGCCTATCTGGGCTGAGACCCCAAAGCTTTCAGCTGTTGGGGAAAACAGTTCCTAAAACGGAGACCTCACAAAAGGCTGCGACACTCTTTGAGATGACCCGCCGAAAAAGGGATTGCTGGTCAAGAGAACTGATCGTATTCACCAAAGTAGCAAAATATTGAGACGTATGGAAAGGAAGGATGAACACAACATACGTACCATACGGTACGTGAAGGCGTGCCGAAATTGCCCCCTCCCCCTCTGGGAGGTGTGAGAAGGGGGGCTCCAAGTCTCCCAACAAATTTTAGAGTTCCCCCATTCTGAGAAGAACCCTGCTGTCTCCCCCCCCCCCCCGAAAAACCCCGCCCCCCAAAGCCCAAAATGGGTGTTTTCCACGTGAATGAGCTCAGCCAACCCAAGAGTTCCCTGGCGCTGAGGTTGCCTTTGAGACAAGGATCGGCCAGCGCGACATAGGCGGACATCTCCCAGAGCGCCTCAAGTGCGCATGGTTCCACGTCTCTGAGGGTAGCCTTAAACCCAGGCGTGGTTCATTCCCCAGGAGAACCCCTGGGTAGGCAGTCAAAAAGTGGAACCCTGGGGCTGGATTCGATTTGTTTGGGGTACTTATGTAATTACCCTTCCTTGGGCTGTGGAAAGAAAAATCCAAAAAGAAACCAGCAAATTATTGGGTTCCACTTTTTGTTTGGGTTTGCGGGTGCCATTCTTGTGAGAAACCAGCAGTTGGGGTTCCAACAATTGAGACACACGTTGATTCCAGGGATCAATTTATCTTGCTGGTGCTCAGTAAAGAATGACCGGGGCGTTGAGAATGAACCTAGGGATTCCCTTAAAGGAAACCATTTATATTCCCTCCTTCCTTGCTGAGAACCAGCAAGTTTTTTGGCATCCGTTCCAGCTCCATCTTGGTTTGGGCACACAACTTGAGGTGAAGGGTTCCGGAGTTTTGTCCTCAACTGGAAGCTGCTGGACGCCTTCTGTTTTGCAGTTCTGGAAAGCCCTGGGATGTCTGTGTGTGCAGTTTTTGCCGGGACCCCCTTCTGTAGGTTGGTTTAAAGAGAAGCCAACTAGGCAATACAACCATTGTGGGGTCCCCAAGAAAAAACAACACGCATGTCAGACATCCCTCCACACCCAAAAGCTCTACTAGTCGGGTATGGCTGGGAACCGCCAAGAAAATATTCATTTTGGGCCCAGAGAAGAGCTTGGAAACAGGTGATAGGCCCCACTCAGGTTCTAGAGGGTATACCAAGCGAACAAAGTCGCTCCCAAATTCAAGTTATCTCAAGCTTCTCACCTAGCAACCAGCTCAATGAATGTTCCAGCTTGAGTCTTGTACATGTCAAGTGTCTTTGTTTGAGGCTGCCCGCAGAAATCGCGGCTTTCGTGTGGCTTGCCTTTTAAACCGACAGAAATACGTTAAAACAAAAAACAGACACACCCATGTGGCAGCTTTCGCTCGCCCAAGCTGGCGCCGCGCGCCGGGTGGCTCTTTCCGGAGTCTCAGCTCGAGGCCATGTTGGTGTTGTCGACAAACAGAGGTGTTCTGCTCAGCCTCGAAACGCTTCCACGAAGACGCGCCATAAGCTAGGTCCTCCAGATTTGAGAGGTTAGAATAAGGCTACCTACTGATTTCTGTAGTCTATTTTAGCACAGAAACCCTCCCCCCAAAAAGGGTAAAAGGGCACTACTGGGGGACCTTGCAAGGGGAGCTTCCATTTCTATTCTTTCCAGGGATTCTTCTGAATCTAGAAACCCACAAAAAACTCTGGGAAAACAGCTGGTTTTTGAAAAGAATGATGGTTGAAAAGAATGGGGCATCAACCAACACGAGCCATGAGCAAGACAGCACATCCTGGAGTTCAGAGAAGCAAGCGAGTTTTTCCGCACATCCGGTGGTCTGGGGTCCAGTGAAATCAAGAGTCACACCCCCAACGCTGAGGGCAGAGTAAATCGATCCGGAGCAAATCCAAATCGACTGGATCTGCTTAAAGGCTGAATCTACCACTCGTGTACTTCCCAAATGTGGGCCGGTTGAGCAGACCATCTGGGAACGGAGGGTTTGCAAAACCTCAATCGTCTGACAGAGGGCTTGGGCTTGAGACGTTTGCGGGATGCGTCTCTACCTCGCTTGCTTGTGCAATGCAACACAGATTGGAGCACACACGCTACGAGGAGCCGTAAAGGTGCTTTTGACAATTTGATTGCTTGTGAGATGGTTCCCACTCCCCCCAGACTACGACCCCCAAGGAAAATGAGGGTGTATGCCCTTTAGTGGTTCTATAGTCGGTACGTCCCATGCTTTCCTTTGGGGGTAGCTTTGGTGTGGCGGTTCACAGCTGCAACTGAGTCTCGGCTCTGGAGCTTACGAATCGGGAGTAGACTTCTGGTTTGCATTTGCACTCGCCAGGGTTCCGGTCGGGGTTCTGTCTCTTTCTTTTGTTTCGGACCATGGATTTCGCTCCTGGGTCCGCCCCCGAGCATGATGGTTTTCCTCTTGGTGTCCCTCCAAAAACCAGAAACACGGGGGGGGGTTCCTCAACTCAAAAAGCACAACCACCCCCCACCCCACAAACCAAAAAGCCAAGGCCGAGGGGCCGCATGGCATCACCACACCGCTCCTTGTTCCTCTCGTGAAGCTCGCGGAGGCGCTTCGCCTGGAACTCGTACTCCGCGCCTCCGCGGAGTTTTGTTCGGCTCGTAGGGAGCCCAAGCCCGGTTTGGGGTCTTGGCATAGGTGTCCTTTTAGGAGAGATAGATGGCCCTGGTAGATGATTATATTATGAGGTAAACCAGGAATCGCCCTCTATGTTGCTAGCAAAACAACCAAAAAGGACACCTAGGGGTCTTGGCTTCAAGGCACACCAAAGGAAATCCGGAAAGCCGTCTGGGGGGAAGGGGGGGTTGAAAAAGACACACCCAGATTGGTGTGTTGGGAAAATAGGCGTGCAATTTGCTAGTAGGTAACTTGAACCATGCAGACAGACCTGGTTTAAGGAAATGTGGAAAATATGTTCCTGCAACGTCTTTATCATATATATATATATTAATATATATATGTGCGGCATGAACAAGACTTGACTTGTTCACCAACACTGCACAAAACACCCGGCACTGTTCTACCATTCCATCTGGTAGTTGATTCCCTTCGAAACCCAAGGATTGCTTGATGAGCAAGTTAGATCAATTCCTGCACATTGCCCAATCTGACAGGAGCAATAGTTTATGAGTAACTATTGTTTAAACAAACAAACTACTCTCCAAAGAACAAACATAGAACCTGCACAGGGTTAGGGTATCCCTTTAAACTCAAGTGGGCCAGCTGCGGCTGACCACCGCTCAAATGACATCCTTCTGGGAGTCAGAATGCAAGGGTCAAGCCCTGCCTTTGCAAGTTGTGCCCCTCAAAAGACGCACACACACATTATATATATATATACATATGTTGGGGTCCAAGAAGCTTTAAGCTTGTTTGAACAATGAGTTCACTCCAGAAATCAAGATTAAAATACTCCAGAAGCTGAAACACAGTGTCTCAGCAAATCGGCAATCTTTGTATCCCACCAACTTGAACGTTGTGTGAAAACCTTGACAGCTTTTCTGGGACCGTTTTTTAATGCGCAACTTTGATCAGATTCGTGATTCCAGGGGCAAAGGGCTGACACTTTCAATTCGGCAAGTCGCAACAGAATTGTCCCAGGCGGTTCAGCCTTTGCATTCTGAGTGCTTGCAGAATGTGGGCAGGAGCCGGCGCATCTGACTTTTTTCAGATTGGAAGCTTGAATTGGAGGGACGAATGCTCAAAGGCACTGTGGATACCAGGGATTTCCAGGAAAGAGGTCCATGAGTTGGGCACCATGTTGCGCAAATTCCGGCTCACCAAATCGCAAAGGGATTCTAAGCCAAGTACGGTGCTCATGCGTAAGCCTGCTTTCCCCTCAGGCGAGCTCGCTATCATTTGCGCGCCTTAAATGGGCCAAAAAGGAGCCAAGGGAATCCAAGGAACATATCTGGAGCCCTGTTACACAACCCGCACCCATTTGCCTCCGTCCGAGTCTACGATGGTGAAGTAGTCATCCGTAGAGCAAATGAAGGCGCGGCAAATGGGCGAGTGCGCGGCTCCTTGCGCGCTAGGCAAGCCACGAATGGACACCCAAGAGAACCAGCTAGCAACCTTTGAGGGGTTCTATGGGGTCGATTTACCAGGCCCCAACAGGACAGTGTCCACTTGTTTTTGCAGAACATTCAGCATCCCCTTCTTCAAGCCCCCCACCCCCACACCCCAAACTGGAAAGACCAAAATAGGCCATGGTTGGTTCTATGATTCAAAGGCCCTTTCTTGAATTGCAACTCCTTCCCGTTAAAGCATCTGTCGCTTCCAATGAACGGTTGCTAAAGATCGGGGCTAAGGTTCCTTCTGAAACCTCAGGGATACCCACTTCTCGCTCACCTGCCTAGCGGCCCCTGGAAAAACACATGCACTGATTGATGGCTTGCTACGAAAAGCCATCAACCCCCAAAAAATCAGAGGAATCCTTGGATGCCAGTGGTCAGCTTCCCTTCAATTGGTGGTTTGGAGTCTGGTTTGGCGGTCTTCTGGAGGGGTTTCCCATGTACCTACAAGAGGCAGGGCTTCAAATCCAACGAGTGGCTTCTTGAACGGTGACTTTCACGCTGGCCAAGTCTTGGTCTCTGGCCAGGTGGCACTAAAACCAAGCTTGCAGCCGTGTTCCTTTCCCATGGCAAAAGCGCAGCGGGATTCCGGGCTCTACCAATGACGTGACTATTCCCCAAATGAACCACCCAAACAAACAAGCAAACAAGAGAGGTTCAGCTTCAACTTTAAGGCACAGCCAGCAGACAACGTCTCCGATTCAGATTGATGTCAAGAATCAAGACTTCCTGTTGCGCCAGTCAGCATTTTGCTATACCTTCTATGGATATGAGATAAATCGGTCTTGCTCCCTGCTTCTTGTAGGAAACTTTGACTGAACCTCATCAGCAGGTCGAATCTCAGCGGCCGACTTTCGAGTTCTCTGAACCCCCCAAGATTCCATCTACGTTTATGTAGACCAAAAGAAACCAACAAATATGCCTTGAATGGAAAAACTGGGTTGCTTACTGTAGGGGCTGCCAGGAATCACCGCACAATAGTTGCAATCGAACTTCTGAAAGGCTTGACAACCGTGCCTTCTATCATAAAATCTGGAGATACTATATACTATGCAAGGGTTCCGCCTTTCGGCTTTAAGTTTACGGTGGCCAGGCAGGCAAACACATGCGGATGTCCAGCAATGATATCTAAATGAATACCAAAATAATCCCAAACCATTGTTGATTGTTGGCCCCCTTCTTTTGGAAATACACACACACATGCACACACTGCCTGAAGCTACAAGTAGCACAAAGGTCCAAAGGTCGGCTTTAGCTCCTGCTGAGGAGGCGTTCCAGCCTGAGCGACGCTGAAAGCTCATTTGCGCCTCAAGGAATCCTTCGTGATGGCGAGTTGGCGCCAGCTTCGCAATGGAAACCCAGGATGAACCAACCCAAAGGAGAACTTAATACCGGAACCATTCATATGCGAAAGCTCTGAAATGGGTTGATTTTGAGAGGCCCATTTTAGAGGGGAGCCGCAATACTTTCAGTGGCTTGAATAATTCACCAGGTTGATTCATCCGAAGGCGGCACTAAAAGGGGAGTCCTAATGTTTCTCTCATGGATCAAGGATTGCATGCCGACCTTTAATTGGTGCAACGTGCCCGGGGGACCGCGGTGACCCCAAAACAGGAGTTGTCTCTCTACATTAGCTGGAATCACTGGACGTTTGCCTGCAAAAATCTTAGCATCTGTGCTCTTGACCTGTCTAAAGATCCTTGTGACTATTTTCCATTGAGCCAGACACTTTTCTCCTTGAAACCAGAGACGCCACGGATTTTCGTGGGATTCCCTCACCTTAAGCAGCAGAACCCCGGTCTTTTTCAAAAACACCCACTGACCAACCCTCATTCCAACGTCGGACAAGGGCAACTAAGGAGCTTTCATTAGCCATGGATGCCAACAAACACTCCGAAAAACAAAAAACAAAAACAACACACCCCCCCAAAAAAAAAGAAGAAGAGGAAAAAACAGCCATTCCCATTGAGAAAATCAAACACTCAGCGCAAGGGCCCTGATCCCTGTTGCCCACTCGGCAAAATAGGGTCCCGACCCGCAACACATACGGCCGTCGCTTTCGGTTTCCTGCACCTCAGGGAAGCCACATGGTAACCCTCCACCCCACCCCACCCCCCAAATAAAAAAAAACAAAGAAACACAGCAGAAACCGCCTATAAACATGTACCCCAGGGAAACCACATAGTTCCCCCCCCCTTTTATAAAAATATATTAAAGAACAAACACCTAAAAAAGAAACGGTGGCCCCTGCGAGCTTTGCCTTTGGGCCTCCCAGCTGACGCCCTGGGCTTTCAGATGCTTCTGCAGCAACAGCCGCGCCACGCTGCTCTTGCCGCAGCCTGGGGCACCTCTCAGCAGGTAGAGCACCTCTCGCGAAGGCGCGCGCCTTCGCGCGCCTTTGGCATCGGCGATTCGATGTTTTGGTTTTCTTTTTTCTCAGCCCGGGTACGGCCAAGGTGAGTGTATCAAGAACCTCGGTTGCGAAATCTGCTCCCCTGCTAAAAGTGACTATGTTTTAGTGGTTTAATACGGAAAACCCGCTAGTTGGCAAAAAGTGAAAGTCCTAACATCCAAGCAAAATGCAACAAAGGAACCCTGAAGTTGTCCCTTCCATTTTGGTTTCAGGCTTTTCTGCGTGGTTTCTACGTACTTTTCTACTTGGCTTCTAGTTGGCTTCACTTTCGACCTATTGCACTGATTTCTGTTGCTCCTTCTCGGTTTGCAACAATGCGGCATGCTTTTGGAATTTAAGGTTTAGACTGGGAAGTGGCTCTTTGTACTCCTTCTCACATGGATGCGTCGAACAAAACCATCGGGGCTCGTTGTGGATGGTGCTGCAAGCCCACTGTGGTGAGAAAATTCCACAGTTGTCGTCCATGTCACACGTAGACAGTCTTCAACGCCCATTAGGGCCAACAAAAGCAACAAACACGGGCACCACAAACCCATGGTCAGCAATTGCCATTCCCTCTACAAACATAAGCAGGTTCGGGCTCATGCGCTGGTTCTTGAGACGACTCTGCCCAAAAAGCAACTTTTTCCAGGTGGTTGATAGTGAGTGGGATCCAACAATCTGAAGGTCGTGGGTGTGCCTTTCTTGATGGTACAAATACCCCTTTGTTGCCTATTTTGGGGGGTGGTTTTTTCAGGGAACCAACATTAACGCCACCAATTTTTGAGGGTCTCTAATGGTGACCCCTGGTTGTTTTGTTGTTGCGGGGAACCCGTTTGCTTCCAGCACCCGGATTTGAGATCGCCTTGAGCGAGCGGGACTTCAGGTCAATTGCCTTCGAAAGGCTCGAGACCACGCCTGGCTCGAGGACCGCAAACGACAACCGCGGCTGGGAAGTGGGGGGTCAGTTTTGGCCAGCAAACAAAAACATACTTTGGCTGTCAAAAAGGGGAATGGAACAAGTTTTGACTGTCAAAACAAGTTTTGGCTGTCAAAAGGGGGAATGGAACAAGCTTTGGCTGTCAAAAGAAGTTGTGGCTGTCAAAAGGGGGACTGGAACAAGGCTTGGCTGTCA
Source organism: Effrenium voratum (assembly GCA_963377175.1). NCBI lineage: Eukaryota > Dinophyceae > Suessiales > Symbiodiniaceae > Effrenium > Effrenium voratum. The sequence continues at coordinate 112,153 of CAUJNA010000043.1, read as the reverse complement.
ACAGAAGTTTGGGCGGTCAAAAGGGGGAATGGAACAAGCTTTGGCTGTCAAAAGAAGTTTTGGCTGTCAAAAGGGGGAATGGAACAAGCTTTGGCTGTCAAAAGAAGTCTTGGCTGTAAAAAGGGGGAATGGAGCAAGCTTTGGCTGTCAAAAGAAGTCTTGGCTGTCAAACGGGGGAATGGAACAAGTCTTGGCTGTCAAAAGAAGTTTGGGCTGTCAAAAGGGGGAATGGAACAAGTTTTGGCTGTCAAAAGGGGGGTGGAACAAGTCCCGGGCACGAGGGTTGAGAGTTGGGGGGTAGGGAACCTCCAAATTGCCGAATTCCAGCCATGGGGAAATGGGTGTGTACCAATGTTCTTGACTCAATCCAGTGGAGCAACCTTGGTTGAAGCAATCGTTGGCGCTGATGTGAGCCATGGTGGTCAAGAGGCACTCCGCTGCCACTTGATATGTTTAGCTCAGTTTCCTCAACGTCATTCTGTGAGGGTACCCAATGCCTTTCGCTTTGCAAAGTGTTGCTCACCTTGCTGCATTGCAATACTGGGGATTCTTTTGGGGACGCTTCTATAAGCGGACTCGCGTGAAGTACCAACCCTTCACAGGTGTCCCAAAGTATGGCTGTGCCATGGTCAAAACTGCCCATGTGGGCCATGGTCTTCGGTCGCATATTGAGCGGGTGTGGGGCACTTTGGTCCAAGCTGAAGTGAGAAAACAAGGGTGAAATCACTACCCAGACACCTTAGCCAGTAAGGAACTCAAGATATCGAGAACCTCATCACATTTTCAAATAAAATTAGCATGTTTTCGATCTGGGAAGCATTAAGCGCTGTCTGCGGCCGCAAGAGCAACCGCAGAGGCCACACACCGGGGCACATTAAGCTTCCATTCTGGAGTGCATGAAAATGACGAGAGCGAAGTACTTGCCTTTTGACTTAGGCGAATACATGACCAGTGCGGAGGGCGTGATTGCGCCACGAAACTGCACCGCGGCCACCCGCAGCGCAAATCCAATCCGAGTACCGTTCAGAGCAAGCCACAGGTCAAGCGGAATGGCCTCAAAGGGGCTTGTATTTCCTTATTAGGATCCTTCAATAGGTTCTCCAGTAGACAGGTTGGAATAAGGGAACCCTTTTTTCTGTAGTCTATTTTAGTAGGGCAATCCTCCCCCAAAAAAGGGTAAAAGGGCGCCTAGCTGGGGGACCTAGTTCATTTTGTTGGTGTTCCAAGGGGTAAATGACCATCCACACCGGTCTTTGGACCATGGCACGTGTGCTTCCCACAGCACAGGAAGGGGGATCCGGATTTTTCGGCTCCCGCTTCTCGTCCTCTTCAAGCTAAGATTACGCTCCTGCAACATGCCCAAAGGCTGCTTTTACATGAGAAAACTGCCGTTTTAGGAGCATCTTGGGTTCCATGTTCATTGTGTGTCTACAGTGAACCCGCGCAGGTGCGCGGGTGCGCGTGCGCGTGCGCGTGTGGGTGTGTGTGTGTGTATGTGTGTGTGTGTGCGCATGTGGGTGTGTGTGTGTGTGTGTGCACGTGTGGGTGTGGGCGTGGGTGTGGGTGTGGGTGTTGGTGTGGGTGTGGGTGTGGGTGTGGGTGTGGGTGTGTGTGTGCGTGTGCGTGTGTGTGCGTGTGTGCGCGTGTGTGTGCGTGTGTGCGTGTGTGCGTGTGTGCGTGCGCGCGTGTGCGCGTGTGCGCGTGTGCGCGTGTGCGCGTGTGCGCGTGTGCGCGTGTGCGCGTGCGCGCGCGTGTGCGCGCGGGTGCGCGCGGGTGTGCGCGGGTGTGCGCGGGTGTGCGCGGGTGCGCGCGGGTGTGCGCGGGTGTGCGCGTGTGTGCGCGTGTGTGCGCGTGTGCGCGGGTGTGCGCGGGTGCGCGCGGGTGTGCGCGGGTGTGCGCGTGTGTGCGCGTGTGTGCGCGTGTGTGTGCGCGTGTGCGCGTGTGTGCGCGTGTGCGCGTGTGCGCGTGTGCGCGTGTGCGCGTGTGCGCGTGTGCGCGTGTGCGCGTGTGCGCGTGTGCGGGTGTGGGTGTGGGTGTGGGTGTGGGTGTGGGTGTGGGTGTGGGTGTGGGTGTGGGTGTGGGTGTGGTGTGTGTGCGTGTGTGTGCGTGTGTGTGCGTGTGTGTGCGCGTGTGCGCGTGTGCGCGTGTGCGCGTGTGCGCGTGTGCGCGTGTGCGCGTGTGCGCGTGTGCGCGTGCGCGCGCGTGCGCGCGCGTGCGCGTGCGCGCAGTGTGCGTGTGCGCGCATGTGCGCGCGTGTGCGCGCGGGTGTCGCGGGTGTGCGCGGGTGTGCGCGGGTGTGCGCGGGTGTGCGCGTGTGTGCGTGTGCGTGCGCGTGCGCGTGCGCGTGCGCGTGCGCGTGCGCGTGCGCGTGCGCGTGTTGGTGCGCGTGTTGGTTGGTGTGGGTGTGGTGTGGGTGGGTGTGGGTGTGGGTGTGTGGGTGTGGGTGTGGGTGTGGGTGTGGGTGTGGGTGTGGGTGTGGGTGTGGGTGTGGGTGTGGGTGTGGGTGTGGGGGTGGGGTGGGTGTGGGTGGTGGGTGTGTGGGTGGGTGGGTGGGTGGGTGGGTGGGTGGGTGGGTGGGTGGGTGGGTGGGTGGGTGGGTGGGTGGGTGGGTGGGTGGGTGGGTGGGTGGGTGTGTGTGTTTCTGTGTGTGTGTGTGTGTGTGTGTGTGTCTGTGTGTCTCTGTGTGTGTGCCTGTCTCTGTCTCTGTCTCTGTCTCTGTCTCTGTCTCTGTCTCTGTCTCTGTTTCTGTCTGTCTGTGTCTGTGTGTGTGTGTCTGTGGCTGTGTCTGTGTCTTTGTCTCTGTCTCTGTCTCTGCTTCTGTCTGTCTGTCTGACCAATGAACACTTGAATGCCAAACGGACAGGGTCCACAAGTTCCCCTTCAGACCGGAGCCTAACAGAAGCCTGTCGCCGCCAACATCCCCGGCAAACAAGCTGGGTGGGTGGTAGAAAGGCCGAGCACAACCAGCTGTGGGGTTTCTGTCTCTGGGCTGGGCGGTAATCATTTGATTTGGCCTGCTATCTCCGTCGTCTGGCTTCCAACAGCACTCAAGAGTTCACGGTATCGGCCCAAAACACGTTCCAATTTGCATTTGACTCGATCCCCAAACTTAGGTCTCCCCCAATTTGGTCAATTGTCACGACTCTTTTTGAGTGTGCGACATCTGGGTATATGGCATTGTTTTGGCTTCCCCTTGAAACCACACAAAAGGGGCACCTTCAAAACACACCCACACACCCATCCGTGGTGCCGGGTGCCTCTCAAGCTGGGCGCTTTCGGATTCTTGGCGCCTGTGCGCGACGGACAGAAGGAAGTGAAGTCTGACCCAGTGATTGGTTTCCCCGCGCGGGCGTGTGCGCGTGGGCGTGGGCTGACTGCATCGTCTCGACCAAGTGAGCTTGCGATCGTGGGCCACAATGAAGCAGCAATTGTGATAAGCCATGCCCACAAAACCCTTTGCCCAGAAGCATGGCCAGCTTGTGTGGCCCGAAGCGGCAAAATCCATACACACTCCCTGTTCTTAGGAGCAACCGCTAGAGTCTGTATTTGGGGGGCTGGGGTGAACTTTCCAGCAAAACACACATTCATCACTTCCTTCCCGCAGAAAGTTTGTTGGCCCCAGGGCCCCAGGCCAACAAACCAGCCAAGCCTTGCTCCGCCTTTGCAGGGCGCTTCGTCGCTTTGGGCCCTGGCCGATTGAGACTCCCGCTTGACTCAGTGGGATTGTATAATCGGTTGATCCATGCGTTCGATTCGATATCTTGCAAGTGTACTCCCTTCTGTACGATGAACAAAGGCACCAAATGAGCGGGGGCAGTTGCAGCTAGGATACCTTTAGCATGAGGCAATGAGGCATTCCAAGAGCAAGTACACATTTCGGCCAGATGTCGCTCTCGCGAATCGCACCTTTTTAGCCCAGTGATATCAAGCAACACAACAGCGCCGGTGTGCTGTCGGTTGGTGTCAAAGTCAATTCCATCCGAACAGAAGAAAGGGCGCTGGGCAGGTAAGACGATGACGTATCCGAGCGCGATCTCCAATTGCGTCGACTCGGCCACCCGGGCAAACCACATCGGTCCCTGACAATTGCAAGGGGTTGACAAAATGGCGATCTTGGGACCCGTGAGGCTCGGTCACTTTGCGCCGCTCCTTCTTTGGAACCAGGGGATCACTCTTCTGTCAACCCTCATTCCATGTTCTTTTCACTAGGTCCTCCAGTAGAGAGGTTAGAATAAGGGTACCATTTTTTTCTGTAGTCTATTTTAGTAGGGGAACCCTCCCCTCCCAGGAATCGCTCCCCACGGCCTGGCGTTGGCTTTGGCTTGGCCTTGACCTTGGCCTTTGCTGGTCGCTTCAGCCCTGGCACACCAAATCCGACTCCCCTGTACCCCTTGGTGTCAAAGACCAGAGACAACGTTTTTACGGGGTGCTGACGTATATTTCTGTCTTCCCCCCCCCCACAAACGTGCCCAGCAAACTTCAAACATGGAATGTTGCATGGTTCAGAATCCAGGCGAACAACAAAAGGCAAAAGCTGAGCCGTCGAATCGCGCCTGGCTTCGCCATAGCGAATGGTCTGCGAGATTCCAGGTCCAAGGTGCGTATGTAGCCTTCCAGTAGAGAGGTCACAATAAGGGTACATGTTTTTCTTTCAGTCTATTTTAGTAGGGGAACCCTCCCCCAAAAAAGAAACAGTAAAAGGGGACCTAGCCGGGGGACCTAGCTGTTGACAACACCTCTCCTGTCTTCCAACTGGGCCATGCGCCAATCCGAAGACCATGAGAAACCTCACAGGGATATATCAAAGCGGGTGAACCAGATGGATATGCGTGTATGTCTCAACTAGAAATTGGCTTCACGGGCGTGAGCTTTCGGCTTGCCTAAAATGCTGGGGGGGGGAGCGTATCTTGCCCCCTTAAGAGCCCCCCGCTTCTAAAGGGCAACAAAAACATGGAATACAAGAAGAAAACAAGCATCATCCATGCTCATCCTATTGTACTGATCTTCAGGCTGCTTCTTTCATGCCTTTGCTTGAGCCTGTGTGCGTTTATTGCCAATTCATTGTCAAAGATGTCAAATGCAGTTGTCCCTTTTGGTTTCAAAGGAAACTTGGCAAACTTCACCTTGTGCGGACAAAGGACAAATGGCAAAGGCAGAGACGCGTAGGAAGAGGCTCAGGCAGGCAGCATGGCGACGCCTCGCGTTTTTTGTTGTTGTGTGTGTTGTGCGGCCATCTTCCGCTTAGTCTCGCGCAGCTCGGCTTCACACAAATGGCAAGGAGATCTCAAGGTAGCCACAGGGCATGCATGGCAGGGACACTGAAATTCAGCGCTCGAACTAGAAGTCACGCTGGAAGCACCACGCGCCGTGCTGAGCACGGCGCGGGCGCCAGCCGTGCCGTCACTTTGCTTCAATCAAAAAACGCCGGCTCTGCAGGAAACCAGAAAGCAGTGATCGGCACATGACTTGAAGCGCTGTGGACGAGAACTCTCGGGATTTGCAGGCCCTGGTCGGAGATTACATCCACAGAAATGCTTAAGATAATAATGCAATTCGGCTTCATTCGATCAGCCAAATTGCATCGAGCAACTTGAATATCATTCCTCTGCGCGCCATTCTGCTGCTGGAAAGCGAGGCCTGCAGGCCACTTGGGCCATTTGGGCGTGTTTGTGCCATCTGATCAAAGAACCAAAACCAGACAGCTGACCAAGGCTGTTTCTTTCAACTTGGGGAATGGGACGCTCCTGGATTGCTTCAACTGTCAATACCTGCGCAAGACTTGGGCCGCAGGCGATGTTCCAGCAACATTTGCGGGGGGGCGGTTCGCCAGGTGGAACGCCCTAGCCGCGAAAATGTTCTCTGGCCTCCTTGTGGGCTTCATGAATTGAAAGGTGGACCGCGTTAGGTCCAAGTGGCAAGTCTTTACGGAACAAAGCTTTGTCACTATCTAGTAAGTGGGGTGGGCGGAAATCCTCGTCCCTCGCCTGTTTTTGTTTGTTTCGGCCCAAGCTTGACAAAAAAAAAGCACCACCAACTTCCATAAGCAGTTCGCTGCCGGCCGCAAAGGCGGCCAGCAGTCCCTGCAATGCAAATTTTGCGGACAATGGTTTCGGATGTCCGGATTTCCGCCCGGGGGTGCAACATAAGAGAAACTAGCCAAAGGCTGTGGGCGCTCAGTTCATGTCGACATTTCGTCAGGTCAGCGACATCTGCGACGGAGCCAAAGATAGCTTCGATGTCGAAGCTATGGTCTTCGAAGATGCACATCACCTTTCGTCTGCTGAGGTATCAACAACAGCATCATCTGCGAAGGACAACCTTTTGCAGAATTCCTTCAGTCAATTGTGGACAATCAACAAGCATCAGGCGCACCCCCGCACCCCCCACTTTTCCCCTACCCCACAAGCGTCCAGGTGCAAACGAAAACAACATAAAGTCTCAGCTTCAAATCTGGGTCCTCCAGTAGAGAGGTTAGAATAAGGGTCCCTTTTCTCTGTAGTCTATTTTAGCAGGGTTCCTACTAAGAGACCTAGAAATGGAGACTTTTTCTGCAACATGTTCCTAGGCTCCACTTCCAAACAACCGCTCCAAACACGGCAGAACAGCTTTTCGCCAAGAACGATGGTCGATCCACTCGTCCAGCTCCATGGGAGTACACTCATGCCCAGCTTGGACCTGGAAATACAAGGTAATTACCTCTTGGGACCTTTCCCACACATGTTTGCCAAGGGAAAAACAAAAGAACAGGTCGATGGGAAAAAAATGCCGCGGGAGTAAATCGCTAAGTGCCTTACAAGTCACAGGAGGTCGGCCAAACGCACCACCCATTGGGATCCGGCCGATTGGGATCCACTCGCATAGCTCTGAGGATACCTCAGCATTGTGGCCGAGGGAGGCACGCAACGCGTTGGATTTTTTGTGAGGCTTTTTGGGCGCACGGCATTTGGACACCTGCTGACTGGGCAAAACAAAAACAAGCCTACAAGTAACATAGCAACAGCCATGGGTCCCTTGAGGAAACCAATCTTCCAGGTACCCTCCCACAGTTGCCATTTTGGACGGGAGCAGTACCTTCAGCTAAGATGTAGAGCCCTGAACAGTTGGAGGGAGGACCAAGATGGGCTTACGTCTAGCCTTAGATGGTTCGAAATCGAATCCAAGAAGACTTTGACCCCAAAGCCCTCAAGGGTTGGGGGCGGGAGGTAGGGACTGAAAGGCATGCGATGGATGAACACAAGGCAATAGAAATATATATATATATATATGTATATATATATATACGTATGCATATCGCAGGAACGACACACAGACTAGAGTTGACACCTTCAACTAGAAGAGAGGAAAGGTAGGCCCTGGAAGGGGTGGACCATTTCTGGTCATCCCCCCCCGCCCAGGGCCTACCTTCCTATAAAAATAAACAGCCAACCTGGGGTTTTCCCTGCTGTTGCCAATGTTGAGTCAGCCTTGGCAAAGAGGCGGCCTTTTCATGTTGGATCCCCGAAGGGGCGCAGCAGAAGCAGACTCCCCCCAATAACAACTCTACGACCAACCCAATGGGCTCTGTATGGAAGAAACTTTCATCAAGGAGGAAATTTAGACAAACTTTGTGCACTTGAAAGCTCTCGATATGGAAACAGCAGCACCGCCAATGCAGAGCCTGTCATTGGCGAGCCGGCCGATTGCACCTTCCTGTTTCTTACAATTCCTGTGGCCATTTTAGTTAAAACATGCTCGAAAGCCTTCAAATGGTGGCTCAAAGGGAGACAAACGGTTTTGAGAACAAATGAAGCCACTTGAATGCACTCATAACGTCACAGCAAACATTCGCCCAGGTTCCCTACAGCCTGGGAACTTTTCTGGAACCCTCCTAAAGCCTGCTGAAAGCCCGAAACCACCCCCAAACCACTCCAAACCACGCAAAACGGTTTGCTTGACCATGTGGGCTGTTTGGGGAAACAAAGCCAACTCGTGCGAGCTGCCCCTGCAGTCCTTTCACGTCTGCTGCTGCAGCCGCTTTGGACATCAGGCGATTGGCGGGATGTTGCCTTAGCGACCGGCGTCCGTGCGTGGGGGCAGTAAGGGACTAAGGAAAACCACCGGCTCGATTGGGCGGGTTAAGGAAAAACACCGTTTGCGGCTCTAGCATCATTCAAACGGTTTCGACGCATACCCGAGTGACACCAGATTCGCCATGCTTTTATGTGGTGGGGGGGACCTACCTGAACTCAGAATGAAAGTTGGGCAGGCACTCTTTCTGTTTCACAATAGCCGTTTAAAGAACAGGCGAAAAGGCTGACACAGGGGACCCATCACAAAATACAACATGATGCGCCCCTCGAGGTTCCCATCCAAAAATGAGTTCCCACTTTTCAAAAGACATACACACACACGCACACTATTATGTTATTGGTCTTGATACACACCCACATGCTTGGCAGGACACTTGGGGAACAAATTTGAACGATCCACAGGAGAAACCATGCCGCAGGCTGGACGGGATTCAATTTCTCGCCAAAAAGCCCGAGAAATACGTTTACATTTCTTGGCCAATCCAAAACCTGAAATACGTGAGCTTGCTTTGCCCCCGCATTGGTGAGTTGAACTAATTTCAAAGGCAGAATTGCGAAACCAGGGGAATGTGTCGGAATCCGTTTCCCGGTTATTGGTTCCTTTCCCCTTAGCTTCTCTGTAAAACCAGCCCCCAAAGACAGGGGTCTCCGGATATCCCCAAATAAAAGTTATTCAAGTGACTGCTGCTTGGATGGCCACTTGAGGCTCCCTTTAAAGGGAAATGGCTCGGAACCAATCTGAGGAGGATGGAGCCTGAACCCACAATCCTTGACTGGCGGCTTCCCTTGTCAAAACGGGGATTGGAGGAACCCCTGCATTATGATATCCATGTTTAATCCTGCAAGCACTTGCAGGCTCAGGGGTGTGTCTTTGTTTGAGGTTCCTCCTTTGTTTGCAGTAATTACCCCTAGACAAAGCCAGCCTAGGTCCTCCAGTAGAGAGGTTAGAACAAGGGTACCAACTCTTTTTCTGTAGTCTATTTTAGTAGGGGAACCCTCCCAACCAAAAAAGAAACGGTGAGAAAGGGCACCAATTGCTGGGGGACCTAGCCATGTTCGATCCTCACACCCAGGCCTCTCCCGCACTCCGGGTTGCGCCGTAGACTCGCTGGTCTTGTTCGGGGAGTCTTCGGTGAGCCGCGTGTTGCGCGGCACGGAGTGGGATCGGCCGCCGGGTTGGCAGGGCGTAGGAGGCGGCAGGTTGTAGTTGATGAACCTGGGATACCCGACCTTTTTTCTCACTGGCTGAGTGGATGGCCAAAAAAAGTCCAAACTTTATATTTACCACTAAAATGGTCCTCCCAAAAAGTTCAAAGTTCATGAACTCAGGAAGTAAGTTTTTGGGGTGCGGCTTTCAAGGGAAGCCCAAGGAAAACCCACAAACACATGGGAATCCCCCGATTTAAAGACACGGGTCATGGGTGGTTTTTTCAGATGGTCTTTAAAAAGGCTGGTGGGGATTGGTGGTTTGGAGGTGTTCTGTTCCGAGGGTGGCTTTTTCCATTTACTCTCTAGAACCAAGGCTTCAAATCCCCAAACCAATCCAAATCACCAATCGAGGGGAACCTGAGTTTAGGTCCCCCCAAACAAAGAAGAGCGTAACATGAAATTCAACTGGAGACCAGTTTCAGGGCTCCCTGTTAGGTGGACAGAAGGAATTTCTCGGCAAGCAAAGGAACCTCTCAATCATGAACACCCACATGAGACAGAAGGTGAAAAGCTACCGTGGCCATGTCGGCCTCTCTGCGACGAGGCACGTGTTCTGCACGCTCAAGCCCATACCATCCATGCGGTTGGGGGTCAGCATCGGCCACTTGGGGAATCCGGGGGTGTCGGGCGTGGGCGGCATCAGCGGCACCTGGAACGGGCACAAGCTTCCTGATTTAAACACCAAGCCAAATGCAAGCTTGGCCATGTTGTTTGTTCTTTATGTTTTCTTCTTTAACATGGAGAATAGAATCAAACTGCTTGCCATTTGGAGGAAGCGGTCTGACACAGGGCCAGGTTTTCACCTGAGGGCCCTCTTGACACTCGAGTCTGGTCATGGACTCTGTTTGAACCTGGCCATGGCACGTTCATTTTCTTCGGGTTATGTTGTACTTTCCCTGCAGGCTTGAGCGGGATATGATAGGATAAATGGTTGCTTTAGCGGTGCCTTGCATAAATGGCCAACCAACCAGCCAGCCAGCCAGCCAGCCAGCCAACCATCCATCCAACCAACCAACGACCCTGCACACAAAAACTAAGCCGCACTAAACCAGGCGAAATCGAACCAAACCAAACAAAACACGACACAAAACAAAACCACAAATACAAACAAAGAAACAAGCAAGACAACATCCACAAACCAACTAAACAAAACAAAACAAAACAAAACAAGCCAGCAACCAAACAAGCGAACTTCCCGGACTGCAGCTGAGCCGCTTGTGGCGTACTGGGCACCACGCCGGGAAGGTTCATCTCCTCGGTGGCTGAAGTTTCCAACCCGCAGGCTGGTTGAGTGGCAGATTCCAACGTTCTTTTCCCCAACTGATGTTCACCGACACGATTGTTTACAAGGACCTTTCGAACAACTCCCCAGGCAAACGCTCAGACACACCACTACCTAGGTCCTCCAGTAGAGAGGTTAGAACAAGGGTACCCATTTTTTCTGTAGTCTATTTCAGTAGGGGAACCCTCCCAACCAAAAAAATGGTAAAAACAAGGGCACCTAGCTGGAGGACCAACGGCTGATTCAAAGCCTTGCAGGGATAAGGTCCCGGAGTGGTTCGGGGCATTCTGGGGGGTCCGGGCTGTTGGGGATAGGCTGATTTTTGTTTGTGGGAACCCACAAAAAAAGAAGGTCAATCGAAGCTTGGTGAACGTTCAACATGTTCAAGCCCAAACCAGATCTAAAATATGTTCATCATCTCAGTCACTGGCAAAGATGCAGGATGGTCCACGCGTTGATCCAAGGCTGCTGAACAACTCGGTTGTTGTCTGGGTGAATCACTCGATTTCTCATGGAAAGGAAACCCGCAAGCGACCTTCACAATGGGTCCAAACAAAGGTGAGCTATGTGTCCACATTTCCATCTTGTGGGACCTCACCGAATAGAACGGGTCAAGGCTGCGACTGACCAAGGCCGAAAAGCAAACTTCTCTGAACGAAACCTCCTCTTGTTGGTTAGCAAGAATCAGAACGAACCCAAACAGGGATACGAAGGTCTTGATACCATTGCTCCTTTTGGTTTTTGCCGACGTGACCAAAGGGACACTGTTCAGGAACACCACCAACAACCGGCAAAGGGAACACCAACATGACCCCCGAAAAGGATAGCTCCCAAGCCAGTTTTGGAACTCCAAGAGGACAGCCTGAAGACAACAAAATGGACACCAAAAGGACAGCCTACCAAGAACACCCATGAAAAGAGGGGCAAACAAGAGACAAATCGACAGGAACTCCAACAACGAGAACAACAAAAGCGGAGCCAAAAGGAACCCTGGCAACCACAAACAAACAACAAACAGACTTAAACGGCCTTTAAGTAAAGGAGAAGTCCAGGACACTGTCCCGTCTGGTAGAGGGTCCATTTGGGTATGGGTATCAGGGGACGGTAGGTTTTAGCCCTTGTTTCCATTTACCAGGGTTCCAGTTGGGGTACATATTTTTGACCCACAGCCATTTTGCAACCCACTTTCTCTTAGGGTGTTGGTAATTCAGGGTTCTTGGCTGACAGACTGTTTCTTTTTGAAAGTTCAAGACCCAAAAAAACTAAATTCCAACCGAGAGTGAGTCCACTGTATGGCCCAAAACCCCAAAGCCCACCTACGAATTTACAATAATTCCAAAACCTGAAGCAAGATACTAGGTGAATTGTCTACATCACTTCCATTTGCTATTGGATATATTTCCCCAGATAGCTGAAAGCTATAGGGGTTCTAACTTCTATCAAAGAGGGGGAAGTGATTTGCGAGATTGACGGCTGGGTGCTAGGGGGCGTGCAGTTTGGCGTGCTGGTGCTTTTTGCGGTGCTGGTGACTGGTGCCGGTGCTGTTTGGGGCGCTCTTGGGGGGTGCTGGTGTGCAATCCTCGGCTCGTTGTTTCTCTCTCTCTGGGGTCGGTGTAATTGTGTGTTGTTTTTTTTCCAGGGGGGGCTTGATCTTGAATCGATCGTTTTTTATCCAGGGCTTTCTAACCGTTATCCCAGTTGGATCATGGGTCTATGATGGGTCTATGCTGGTGGAACTGTTTGTGTTTTTCCAGGGGGGCTTCAGCAAAAAAACGGATCATGGGCTCTGATTTTACCCCCTTCTTTTTCTGGGGGGCTTCAGGCAGAGGATCATCAGCTCGTTCCCCCGAAATCGGTGACTCCTCTTTTTACCCGCCAGAAGCGGTGAGACACCCAAAACTCTAGGGGTTGATTCCCCATTCTTTTCAACCATCGTTCCTTTTCAAAAACCGATCGCTGCTTCCCTGGGTTTTTGATGGTTTCCTGAAAAGATTCGGATCCCTAGAAAGAATGGGGAAGGTAGCCCTAGAAAAACCGGTGGGTCCCAGTCGGGTCTCATCCGCCAGGCCCAGCTGGCAGCTCGCCGGCTCCCAGCGGCTCTTGCGCGCGCTCCGGGCCTCCGTCGTCTCCACGTCCTCTTGGCTGGGCGAAGGCTGGGCTGCGCTCAGATCCCTCGCTAAAAGTGAAACTTTTAGTGGGTGAAATGGAAATACCCACTAAACAACTAAAAAGCTAAAAAGCCAAAAGGCTAAGGGGATGGCTGGGAGCCACCAAGAATAGGTTAACCTCATGGACTTAGAGTTAGGCATTCCGGAATGTAAATAGCTTCATGAAGATTTGCTTTTCACACAAAGGATTAGCTTCACCTCTTCATGACGTTGATGTCTGAATCTGTTTAGCCCTAGTACGTTAAACCCTGTACGCCAAAAAGGACAACCTAAAAGGCGCGGGCCAAACATCAGTATTTTAAGGAAGAACGCCGCTGGGGTGAAGCATCATTAGATTCAACAGCTCTGAGATGGCTCTCTCCCTGCCTCCATGGACAAAGGCTGAACGAAGCGCGCGCGGTCACGCAGCGAGGGCCGGTCGTTGGCGTCGAACTGCATAGCAGGGAACTCCGAGCGACCGCAAGCCGCCGCCACAGCTGCGGTGACCACGGCAGCCCCCGCTGCTGCAGCGGAAATGGGTTGGGTGCCAACTGCCGGGGCGCCGTGTGAGGGATGAGTCATGTGATGCGCATGATGCGCGTGTTGCGCATGATGCGCATGCGCATGCGCATGAGGATGGCCGTGGGCCGGGTGAGCCAGGTGGGCATGGGGTGCCGAGTGCACATGGGGCAAGTGAGGATGGCACTTGGGTGCCGGGGCCACCGGAACCTGCATCAAGGGCTGCTGCGGGAGCGGCTGGTACTGCTGGTTCGCCTGGGGCCGTCGGAATGCGTTTCAATGTCACATCAACGTTGCCTACAGCTCACATGCCTGGCTGAGATACTTCACGGGGCCTGGAAGGAGGGAGAGGAGGGAGGGAGCCCAAATCAGCTCTTACTAAGCCCTTAATGAGGCCTTCTTTAGACTCCCTAGACTCCCTAGACTCCCTGCTCCCCTTCGCCCCAGCCTCTGTGAAATTGCATCTCTCTTTCACTTCCAAGTTGAAGCGTGACGTTCTCGTCATTCCCTTCACCCCTGCATAACATCCTCTGTACAAACTGTTGACCCGCTAAACGGATGTGGCGTGAATAACACGAAACAACTATCCCATCCCCGTGTTTTTGGCAAACGAACAAGCGGGGATACGGCGGGAGCGGGGATATGGGGAGATTCCCTTGGCACCGTTTCCCATAAACTTAGTCAAGGTGCATTTAGGGGGAATTCTCCCGTATCCCTGGTTCCCACTGTATCCCTGCTAGTTTTTCCCTGATGTTCTTCTTTGGAAGCCAAACGTGAGCCATTTGCCATCCAGCATAACGAGTTCCCCCCGTCGACGTGTCAAACAATTCGCCGCCCCAACCCGCCCCCCTCCCCCGCCTTGCACTGATTCGCCGGACCAACCACATAGCCGTGGCCCTGGAGCCGCACGTGGCACACGTCCTGACCACCGCACGCAACATCCAGTGTCCTGGTCCAGTAACGTGACATCCTCAAGTATACAACGTACATATATCTAAACACTGCCTAAATGTCGGTTTAAAGGGAACCACCCCCAAACCTGAGTATTGAGAACCCTGGAACACAATTATTCCACTGACCCCTTGTGGCAATGCATTTCATTGGAAAGGGCAAAGGGTACCCATTGATGCTGATGAGTCGAAAGGTGTTTGGGGTGCAAAGTAAATTCTACTAGGTGCCCATTCCGAAGTGTCCTTTGAAATGATAAGTCCCAACATGTCCCAACGTTCAATGATCAGAATCAAAGTGACACCAGTGGAATCCGTACCTTTCCACCAAATTGAAAATTGAAACAAACGGCATCGATAACTTTTGGTTTGTATTGGCCTCTAGCCCCCATGAAAACAGACAGAACCACCTATTGGGTGGCCACGAGACGGTGTTGGGCGCCTGCCGTCTGTACCCCTGCGCCGCGATCCCTTCCAGAATATAGCTATCAGCCATGTTTACATAGGTGTCCCTAGAAAAAGTTGTATAGCAACTCCTTTTCTTTTCCCACTGTGGGTGGCTCGTCTTTTTGCTCGGGGCACCCAAATGCTAGTTTTCCTGGTGGCTTCCCTTAGACAGCTACCACAAAGGGAAACCCTCAAACATAAGGCACCCCCATATTTCTCTTTCTGCATTTGCCTGCAAACATCAAAACCGCCACGGGAAACTGGTGTTGTCCGACTGACAGGGCTTCCCTCAATTTCCCCAACATCACACCACTCAAATACTCTCACTTTAAAATGAGCCGAAACGGTGATGTGTCAAACCAAAAGGGGAACCATGGCTTCTCAGAATTTGGGACCCCGAGAAAAGGGGCGTGGTTGGCTCCCCCTCAAAACCATGGAATCATCATTTGGGGACTTTCAGAAACATAGGGAAAATCGTGGCCCCTAGCAATGGTTGGTTCGTTCCTTTTATCAAGGCCTCTGAAATCCATTAAATGAAAACCCCTCCCCCCGCACGTCGGAGTTGAGTAATACTCCTTCGGCCTCAGAATGGGCCCATGGGCAGCTCTTCCCATGTGAAGAGTGAAATCTCTTTTGGGAGGTTTCGTCTTCTGGTCGTCCCATAGGACCGTTTGATCAACCTCGACCTTAAGTGGTTCGCCAACTGAGTTGCCCACGAATGACTAGTTTAGGTTTACAAATTAGCTGACTTGGGTTGCCAATAGCCTAGGTTACTAGGTGACCTGTAGATTACCTATATAATTAACCTAGGTTACTTACAGTATCACCTATTAGGTTCACCCCCTCCCAACATCCCACAACCCGCCCGAAACGAACCCCCCCCATCCCCGGAGCGAGCCGTTTCCCGTTTCCCGGGTCCTTGAGGCGTATGTCCTGCAGCAGCTCCGAGAGCTTGGAGTGTCCCAGGGCCGTCTCCGAGAGTTCCTCGGGAGCGAGCCGAGAGCCGAGAGGCGTCGGCATGGGAAACGCGGAGGGGAGGGGGGGGCGGGAGCTAAACGGGAAAAACCGGTGGGGGGAGGGGGGAAGGGGGGGAGAAAGGGGGAGAAAGGGGGAGGGGGAGGGGGGGGGGGATGGGGTTTGGAGCAAGCCAAAAGGGGAAGAAAAAAAACGGTTTGGAGGAAGTGGTCGCGAAAAAAGAGGGGGCGGGAGGACACGACACGACACGACACAACACACCACAACACACACACACACACAACGCACACTTCCGAAGCGTTCCAAGCGGATCCGAAGCGTTCATCTGCGAAGCGGCCGTGTGGTAGCGGGACCGGAAGAGGCGCTTCACGTTGGACAAGGGGATGGTAGAGGAGCCGCAGCTCGCCAAGATCTCCTTGAGGCCCTCCTTCACCTGACATGGCCCCGTGGTGGTCAAAACCAACGGGATCGATCCCATTTTGGGGCAGGCGCACCACCCAATTTAGGCTATTTTAGGGGGGATAAACCGTTTTGGATCCAATTTTGGTTGGTAGGTGAATTCACCACCCATGTTAAAACCCATTTTAGTGGTTGGATTGGGAGGTACGATTTGGGTGTTGACCCAGGGCCAAATCGAGACCGAATGGCACACCTCAAAAGCACGGTAAAGGAAAACAAGAGCTACAAACTCGGTTGGTTTCTGCTCCCCTGCTAAAAGTTTAACTTTTAGTGGTTTAATGAAAAACCCATTAGTTGGCAACAAGTTAAAGTCCTAACATCCAAGCAAAATGCACCAAGGCAAACATGACGCTCTTGTTGATTGCACCTTTCTTTCGCTTCCCTTCAACGCAAACCTCAACAAGAGCCCCAAACGGGAAATCCCTAATTTGATTCTTATTTGAGTAACCTCTCCAAAAGGGACAAAGTCCCCCTGCCGATTAGCAAGTTCTCAGATGCCCAGTAGCCATGGGAAGAAAGGGCATCGGGCATCTTTTTTTGTTGGTTGACTTTAAAGGGGAACCCTTACCCAAAACGGAACAAAAGGCACCACTGGGCCACTGGGTGTCGGCTTTTCTCCGAAAAAAAACCTCCCATCTTCTGCCTTCTCCCAGTTCGCGAGGTCGGAGCTGGTGTTCCTCGCCGTGTTGGTGCAGGGCCGCTGCTTCTCGGCACAGCGCTCCTCGAAACGGCACCGGACGGCCGGTGGAAGGCGTCGGTCAACATCGAGGAGAGCTGAGGACAGGGGAAGCAAAACTCGGAGTCCTCTGGGTGTGTGGGGCGAATTTTGAGCTCATTCCCCATGTCCGCAAATGGATGTGGTGAGTTTGACTGATTTCTGGCCAACACTTCGACAACAAATGGGAACCTTGAGTTGGCCCATCACGGAAAAATCCACCGTCCCTAAGTAAACGCGTGGAATACATGGCTCATGTGACATCTTTGTCTCGGGGCCCGCAAAATGGCCCTGTCTTGGGCTACCTCATCTTTTTGTTCGCGCAGTCGAGTTTCTTCCAAGTGTGCTATTCTGACGTCACTTTGCCCCTTTTCTCTGCCGGCCTCGCTTCTTGACTACCTCAGCTTGTGCCCACTGCCAAAAATCAACTATGAAACTCTGGCCCTATTCCATAAACCTTTGAACATAACCTTTGGTAGGTTGCACCTCTCTTGGAGTGTGCGGGTTGTAACCGCTAGACAATGTCCCTTTCTCTGATACCGAAGCGGGAAATCCCTGAAATGAGAACCCCCCCTTCCACCTCCCCACCCCCACCCCCACCACAGTTAGGGTGGGCCTTGCCCATCTTTTTATGGTATCCTAGCGTAGCCCCCCCCCTACGCAAGAACAGCACTTTTCAACCATTTTTTCACTATTCAAATCGTCATCCTTATTCATTATGCATATTTTCCACTCAAAACATTTCATAACAGTCTCAACCTCAAAATCCATCAAAAAAGTCACATTTTCTCATTTTCTATTCCATCATTCTTGTCATTGTTAGGATGCTTGAGTGGAAATAGGAGTATAGGGTGGTTCATATGATATGGTTATTGATGGTAGGATGCATGGGCAAGGTTAAGCTCATTCATAAAAAAAAAAAAAAAAAAAATATTTCTCAAAAAATAATATTTCTCAAAAAAAATATTTCTAAAAAAAAATATTTTCAAAAAAATAATATTTTCAAAACATAATATTTTCAAAAAAAATTATTTTCAAAAAATAATATTTTCAAAAAAAAAGTATTTTTCCAAAAAATATTTATTTATTTTTAAAAAATAAATAAATTTTCAATAATATTATTCCAAAAAATATGATAAATTATCTTACAATATTTTTATCATACATTTTGTAGAAATATTATGGGCAAGGTTATGTTCATTCATTAAAAAAGAAACACAAAAACAAATTTTATAGAGTATAACTATGGTATAATGAAAGGTTATAAAGTTTTACAATGTTAATTTATATTATAATAACATAATATAAATAAACTGTCGCCCCAAAAAAGGGGGAACCCCACCTAATTTCAAGAAAAACATGCTGTTTTGTCGTTGGATTATTATCTATGAATAAACCCCCGTATCTTCATCATAGTCAATTTGATAAAATGTCATAGTTGAAGCCTTCGGTTCTTTAATTTCTTTGTTATTAAGTTTGTTTAAATAAATATTTCTTTTATTTTTATATTCACCATTGGTTCTATCTACTTCTTTACTTTGATAACTGTTTGTTAAAGGTTTCTTCTTTTCCATTTCTTGCCAGATTTCTAAAATATTCTTATTCTGCTCTAAAACCTTGTTCAGTTTTTTAACAATCTTTTCTAATCCTTCATCCATGTAAATATATATATATTATATTATAAAATAAAACTTTTAAAACTAAACCTTTATTTTACAAAATCATATATCATTATAAGTCAATTCAAAATTAGTTATTGTGTAACTCGTTAACTTATTATTCAATTTACCAATTAAATTACAAATAATAGTTTTTCTAAATTTTGAATATTTATGAAACTTTTCAATATTATCTGTAATATAAGTTATTAAACATTTAATACATTCAAACACATTAACAACATTAATGTTACTATTTTTGTAAATATTATTCATTTTTCTCAATGTAATTTCATAAAACTGAATAGCATTTTTATTATCATAATTAGCAATAAATCTTAAAGTATATGAATATATTATTTTACAATAAAATTTTAAATCTGATTGTTCAAATAAATCAGCATAAGTAATAGAATTATAAAACATGTTAAAATCAATTTTACTATTTCTAAAGTCATTCACAAAATTAATTAATATATCATTTTCGTTATATTCTTCAATAAAATTATTTAATTTCAATTCTTTTACATCAATGAATTTAAGAATATTATTTATAACATCTTGCATTATAAATAATAATAGAACTAATTTTAACTAATATTTTTCATCATTTCGCGTATAGTTTCCTGAGTTTCCTTATCGCCATTATCGGATGGAGTAACTCCCCTCCCAAAGCGTATAGCAATATTATGAACATCTGTTTCTAAGTTGATACTGTCTTTAGTTTTATCAATATTCATTTTCTTATCATTCTTACTTAGTTTGAAACTTGTCGGAATACACGAACATTTACAATTTCCTTCCTTTTGAATTTCTAATTCATTTTTCATTTCTAACATCTTTTTACACATTGGACAAGCAAACTCAATAACTGATGTTTCTTTAACAACTTCTTCTTTTTCTTCAACTGATGAAGAAACAACTGGTTCAGTCTTATTCTTTTTCTTTCTTCCCATTTATATTAATATTTACATTTTTATTTTTGATATATTGTATCACAAACTTAATTATTTCTAAAACAAAATAGCATATTTTCTTGCATCTATTATCAGTTATAACAACTTGTTCTAAATTCTCTACTTCATCTATTATATCAATATAATCTGAATAGCTTCTATTCATATAAAATAATAAATATAAAATATTTTCTAAATAACTTTAATATTATTTTATTATGTCAGATGTTCCAATAATAAAGCCAATAAACATAACTGAATATGAATTCAAACAATCTAAATATGAGCACGTGCCAAAATTACCATTTAGAAGTATTATAGTTGCGAGTTCGACAGGTGGCAAAACAGTCTTGGTTCAGAACCTTATCTTAAATGTCTATAGAAATTCATTTGCAAGAATATTTATATTTTCCCCCAGCGTTCATAATGACCCAACCTTTACAGAAGTTAAAAAATAGATCAGGGATGAATTGCACGTGGATGATGAAAAAGAACAAATTTATTTTGATAATTATAATCCAAGTGATTTAGAAAATGTAATTGAAAGACAGAAGAAAATAATTAATTATATGAAATCTAAAAAGATAAAGAAACTACATTCAATATTAATCGTTATAGACGATCACGCCGACGATCCTAAATTTGTTAGATATAGTAAATTATTACATGGATTATTTACAAGAGGTAGGCACGATGCAGTAAGCGTAATTTGTTCAACACAGAAATATAATGTGTTGGCGCCTATCATTCGTTTAAATGCCAGTTCATTATATATTTTTAGGTTGAAAAATGCCAGTGAATTAATGAGTTTTATTGAAGAAAATAGCGCCATTGTTGACAAACAGCAATTATTAGATATGTATCATCAAGCAGTGAATGACGCACCTTATAGTTTCTTCTACGTGAATATGAATGCTAAGAATGTGAATGACATGTTTTTTCTCCGTTTTGAACAGGCATTTCAAATTACAAATGATGAATAAAGATATTCTAATTTAATATAATATAATAATATGCCAATGAAACTATGTAGATGTGGTGGATTTTATCGTAGAGGTAATTACAATTTTCATACTAATTCTTGGATACATAAACTTTATAAAGTGTTAAAAAGACGACCAACAGACGAGGAATTATTAAGATTTCAAAATAATTTTGTTGATGAAGAAGATTTAATAGATGATATGTGTAGCAACGCCTCAACAAAATTACCCGAAAGTGAAATGACAGATTATGATAGTAATTAATAATATTAATGTATGTTAATATTATCAATTTAGAATAAAGAATAGCTACATAAATTTAAGGCAGGAAATTTATAATATGTTTTATCTTTTTTACATTCATTAATTTTTTCTAATTTATTTATTATTGCTTTCAATGAATTTATTTGTAGAATATCAATTCTTGACATTTCACTTATCGTATTTACATCTATATATCTTTTATTACTTTAATAGCCTCTTCATCATCAATTTCTACTGGTTTTGATTTACTTGAACCCATTATATATAATATTATTTAGATGTTAATTTTTCAAAATTATCTTTTTGTTTTTCTTCTCCGTCTTCTTCTTCGTCTTCAGTTGGTGCTGGTATTTCTGTTGGACTTTCAGATGAAGAACTATGAACAGTAATAGGTGGAGAACTATGAACACTAACAATTTCATTAGAAGAACTACTGCTACCTTGTGCATTTCCTGCTGTTATTTGATTAACTAAATCTGCGATATTTATTGTTGTTGCAATTGCGCTATGTGATAAGTTTAATATTATATCTGCTACTGTAGCGCCGTTGTGTAGCATTATTTCTATCATTTTTGTCAGTTTGAATCTTTTTTCTTCTTCATCGCTGTCCTCCTCGTCTGGTGGTTTCTTTGGCGGTGGTTCTGGTGGTTTGTTGTTGTCAAGCATTGCAGTAAAGGCTGACACCATTGCATCGCGTTGGTTTTTCAGGGTTTGTGTTGCTTGCGTTCTTGTTGGCTCATGTCTTTTGTATGTGTTGTGCCAAAAGTTTTTAAGCATTATTTTAAACATATTGTCTTGGTTTTCCTTTACCTTAAACGCTTCAAATGTCATATTTAATTGCTGATTTGCATCATTGTATAACTTTTCTTGAGTCTCTCTGGTTTCTGTTGCAATTGTATCTGTATTGGTTGCAATGTCAATAAATTCTCTCGGTATGCCTTTTTTCATCATTTTCGGTGGTTGTATTGTTGTTGGTGTGTTTGGTTTTGTTAGGTTATGTATTGAAAAACTGTCGTCGTGATCATATTTATCATTGAACTTCTGCTTCTTTCTTTTCAGTATATTTTTAGTTAATATTATCATTATTATTACTATGTATATTTTTATTTCTTACCTTTTCCCTTAAAACTTGCCTTGAGTTCTTCTATTCTACCTCTGCTTAAATTTGCTATCCAACCGCCGTTATCAATAGTGTCTAAAACCATATCCACTAAATATTCTTTGTATGTTCTCGCCTTGCCTCTTCCTTTTTGTTTCAATTCTTCTTGTATTTCGCTTTCTTCTGGCACTTGAATTCCTCTTAAATAAAACTGAAATTTAATATCATTTACTGTTAAATTAGGGTTGTCTTTCCAGCAAGCGGGACTAATAGTATTATCTAGTGTTGTTTTAAATAATGGCGTCATTGGCAACGGTGGTGGTTGTTGGGCTGTTGAACTTGATGCTCCTGTTGCTTGTTGAACTGGTGTCGCGTAAAAATTGTCATCTACTGCTTGAGGTGATTGTTCAACATCTTCTACGTGCATTGTTTGCTGGTCGTCTGCTACTGCTCCACCTGCTGGCGCTTGTCGTGGTTCTGTTGGTGCTGATTGTTTGTTTGTCACCATTCTATGAAATAGTGTCCCGCCCATCTCTCTTAAATTTGATGCCATCGCTCTGCCTACTTCTTCCGCTTTCCGCTTTGTTGCAGTTGCTATATCTTGTAATTGTGTATCTACCATTGCCTCGTGTTGTCTTGTCGTTTGTTGTGGTGTGGAAAAGTCATATTCGTCATTTACTGCATCGGCGTTTGCTTGGACTGGTGTTCCTGCATTCATTTTGTGAACTGCATAAGTATGCCCGTTTCTATGTGCTTCCTGTTTCATCATCGCCTCTCTCATTTGTCTGTCTAATATTCTCATCTCTTGGTCTTTCAATAATTCTAAATGGTCGCTTCCATCAAAAAAACTACCCTGGGGGCTTGCTTTAAAAAAGGTAGCATCTCGGTTAGGTAGTTTTCCCGTTATTAAATCATTTTCGCCTATTAAATTAGCGATTTCTTCATAAGTAGGTCGTCGTTTCAATCCAAATTTTGCATATGGATTTATTAATTCTAAACTTTGGGTTGTTGTCATATTGATATAATATTAATTAGAAAATATTATATTGATATTTTTGTGAAAAATGTTATTAATAATAAGATTTTATTGTTAATAATATTTTTGTGAAACATATTATTAATCTATATCAATATATTTTAAGTAAATATTAACTTTTTTGTATCTTCATACCATTTATTTAAATGTTCTTTTGTTGCATGTGGTAAGTTAGGACGATATAATTCGCCCATCATTCTATCCAGCTCATTTACATAGTTTGCTCTCTTATTTCCTTCGTCAATCTTTTTCCTTAATGCTACCGATGCTTCTTGTGAATTTCTTAATTTCATTTGTTCGTGTAGGTGTTCTAAATATTTTGTATCTTTTAGATCAAACGGACTATATTTAATTTGTGAGGATTGTAAAAATACTTTACCTTTATTTTTTAAATTATTTCGTTTATGAAATTTATACATTATATATTTATCATAGATTTTAATTTTAATCATAGAGCAGACTTCCGGATTCGCGCAATTCTAACACACTTTCTGAGATCATATGCACAAACACCTCGCGGACATCTTCATTGGATGTAAATGACTTGTTTGACCCTTTCAATTTAAAAACGAGTAAGCCTCCTTGTTTCGTATTCTGCCCAGTAAAATTGGTGTCTTGCATTTTCTCAAATGATATACCCATTACAAATTTATCTTCTCTAAATCGCTTGTAGGAAATACTAAAGGCATCTTGGTCAGGGTTCAAATAGTGTAATGCTCGTTTTAAATAATATGCGGTTTCTGCCATTGATTGACATTCAAACTCTGGATATTTCTTATTATTAATTTGTAATTGCCAAGTCAAATCTAATTCAGAATTTTGAAAGCCTTTACCTTGGAAACGCTCACGATCAGTGCCATCTGGGTCAAGACCGTCAAAGATACGGGAGTTAATCATAGGATTGTAAAAATAGTTCCATCTCTTATAAATATAATTATCGTGTCTGTAGTAGTTATTATTATCAGCATCTGCACCTGCTCTCGGTGGGCGATACAATGTAATGAAACAACCATTTAATTTAGAAGCGGATTTAACAATATTCATATTAATTTCAGCTCCTGCCGCGTTGAATGATTGTGTCATAGTGTGTTCCATTGGAAATACTAATTTCAAACTTTGACCCTCTAACAAATGTTTTACTATATTATTGTTGACCGTATTGTCCAATTGAATTACCTCGGCCCGAATGATTATGTTATTCAATTCCCACAGTGTTGAGGTGTCTCCAGTTGTGAAATAATAACCGTTGGCATCAATATGAACATTGTCATCTGTTTTAGTAAAGGGTGCAATAACTGGTGCATGTTCGTCTGATACAATTGTAAATTCCAGTTCAAGTGGAGCATAACGAAGAGGCAAATAATAATTGCTTTCTAACAGTCCGCATACTGGTTTATGTCCTAATCTCATATAACCATTAGCGCCGGGAATTCCTGCTACTGAATGGCGAGTATATCGTGCTGTTAAATCTCCCCAATTGTTATGGTCTTTCGTTGCTCCAAACGTAACTGCCTCGGGGTCGGCAGTACCGGGATCAGTTCTTTTATTGACATCTAACATTTCTGCCAATCCAGTAGCATATGTGTGTCGCCAGTCATCATCCCAACGAGGATTAGCCCCACCTTCTAAATCGTCCATATCTCTGGCATCTTGACTTTTAAAAGAATTATACAATTCACAATGTCTATTGTATTCAATAATATCCTGAACTTGCTGACCTCCAACAGTGCATCTATAACGACTGAAGAAGGATGACAAATTACCTAACGGGCGTAAAAAATGGACTTCGTGTTCCGTCGGTGTTTTGAAGATTGGCAAATAAACGAATAGAAGATAAATCAATATATGTGTTGTCTTCACCTGATATGTGAAATCTAATTTGTTTATTACCTGCTTTCGGGTTATAAACATTACTACCCGATGGAAAATAATTAACGTGTCGTCGGTCTGTGATGTATTGTGCTGTTTCTGGAAGTCCAAAATTTAGCGAGTTAATCATTGTAGTTTCACTTTCTGCAATTATATTATCCATTACTTATATATGATAAACTTAGATTTTATTTTTTTTTATTTTTATATTTTTCTTATGTGGAAGCATTGCAGTAGAATTACTTGAAGTTGTATTTTTTTATAGTATTTATTAAAAAAATGTTTTTTGTATCAACTATATCTTTTATAGTATCATAATCTAAATTCTTATATTGTTTATCGTATGTTGACGGTTCTTTTGTCAGTTTCTTCTCTAATGGAATTTTGTTTTGTTTGTCTTTGTTTCTATACATTATTAATATTATTGAGATAATGTTAGTTCATTTACACGCTTTATACAATCTTCTAATTCGTCTCTATACTTATACAAATAACTTAAATCATCTTCATCTAATGGAATTTTCTTTTCTTCTTGTTCTTTTAAAAAGTCGGTATAATCAACTCTACTATAATCTGTATAATGTATTTTGTTATTTTCTGGATGTAATTTTAAGTAATCATTTTCATAATTAATAATTTCACTATACATGCCTATTATAAGTCCTTCAATATTACCTTTTCTGTAGTATAAATGATTTAAATCATTGCTTTCGTGCTCTTCCTTATCTTTATTTAACACTTCCTTGCCACAATGACATTCGTATTTACTATTTGATATTTTGTATTCTTTCTCTTTCTCTCGCTCTATCAATCTTTCATAAGCATATTCAACATCATTGTCCCATTTCTCAGCATCAATACTCATATATAAGTATATATATATATACATTTATTTATTTATTGTTCTGGTGTTGAATTAGGATTAAACCCGTTTGAAACTGCCGTAGTAGGATTAATTTCAGTCATACCTTGTCCTGTCCAATTATTGAAACTGTGTTTATCTAATAAATTATTGCTTTCTATTTCTCCAGTTATCGCTGCGTCATCAAATGCCGCAATTACATCTCCACGATTTCTAAATCGTAGGTGTCGCGGGTTTTTCTGCTGGTTAGTTCCTGATACAAAAGGTGATGAATAAACAGTACTAGCATATTTGTTGCCGTGTCTGTTGTTGATTTCTTGAACAACGGATGAACCGAGGCTATGTCCAACAATTCTATTCACATCTGGATTTTTCCTTAATTCTTCCATTGCGTCTTTATACCTTTCGCTTAATTGAACATTATGAGTAGGAATAAAAAACAAATCTGCAATTACATCATTGACTTTGTGATTTAGTCCCGTTTTAGCACCAGTGCCACCAATATATAATGTGTTACCTATTCTTGTTATTCCATTCACATTTGAATACGCGGCGTCTAAACCCTTGACATCATCAATTTTATTTTTATTTTGAACATTGATTTCTTCAGCATATCGTGTTTTATGTTTCATTATTTGCTTATCAAAATGTTTATTGAAACCTCCTATTTTGTCTTCCAATTTCTTTTTATGGTTAAAAAATACATCTTCTATTAAATCCTTACCTGCAGTATAAGCTTTATCACTTGCTACGCCTGCCATCATTTGCGTAGGCGTCCTGCCTTCAATAGCACCTAATAATAATTGTCTTCCTATCATATAATAATAATTATATAATAATTTCTAGTGTATATTATATTTATGAGTGACAGATTAACATATAAAAAAATCTATGTTGATAGTGCCTACAGATTACCAGAAAGCAATTCTACCAGTGACTTTATTATAGAACTTGACCAAAACTTTGAAATTCCGCCAAGAACAAAAATGTTCGTGACAGAGTGTTCATTCAGCACTCCGTTTTATACAACAGAGAAAGGGTTTTACGAACGCTTCTATATTATGTTATATAATAGTTCAAATGTCTTATTAAGAAGCACTGCCGTTGATGTATCCGGTGAAATTTATTATGCCAATCAATTATCATACAAAATACAAACGGAATTAAACACGGCATTTAATGATATTGCGCCTGACTTATTCTTAACAGTATACGGACAGAGCGAGAGACGCATGGAGTTGAAACTCAACGACCCCCTAACTTACAAAATCAAAATACCTACAGACGAAGAACTAGAAACTTATGTAAATGACAAATGGAACAGAGGACAGTTTGAATATGACAACCTGAGACCAAAGTCTATTAATTATTTATTAAGTAATTATATTGCCTATGATCCTGCGTCATCTTGGTTAAGTGGATACTTTAATTTAGTTCCTTTTCAGAATATATACATAAATTGTCCTCAATTAAGCGATTATAAATATTCAGCACCTAACAATTTCAGCAGTTCAGTAATTAAAAAAGTTCAAATTAATCAACAACTTGGCGGAGTTATAACAGATTTTACAGCGCCCATATATGCAGATTTTATTGACGTAGGCGGTAAAAATATTAAGAGACTACACTTTAGAATAACAACTTCAAGAAACGAATTAATTGATTTTCACGGCGTTCCCATTTCTTTTAGCATTCTCTTTCAATTAGATAACTAAATAAACCCCTAAAAAATAATATTAATAATATTAAAAATATCAAATTAATAATATTAAAAATATCAAATTAATAATATTAAATTATTAATATTTCTCAATTTGTCCATATAGACAAAATATATAAAACATATAGACAAAATATATAATATATTATATATGTCAGAAGTCGAACCTGAAATTACTAATACAATTGAAGCAGACGCACCAGTAAATGAATTACCACCAATTGAAGAAGAAGAAGCACCAAAGGCAGAACCAACAATAGAACCAACACAAGAAATAAAACATGTAGAACCTCTTAAAAACAACTCAAAAACTCAAGCACGCAATGAAAAGAAAATAACCTGTCCAAAATGTGCCAAAACTTTAACATTAAAATCATACAGATACAGTCATGAACGCAATTGCCAGGGACCATTAGAAACTAAACCAATTAAATCAATCAAACCGAAAGCAGTTCCAATAGCAAAACCCCAAAAGGTAGAATACAACGAAGTAGTGCACCGCGAAGAAGAGCAACATATTCCACAACAACCGCAACAAAATAATATAATAGCGAACACCCCGCCCCCAAGAAGATCGCAACCACAACCGCCTCCAAACCCGCTACACAATATAGCACAGCATTACCAATTATTGCAAAATGAATATTTGAGACAGAAGCAAGAAAAATATAATGCATTAAATAAAGGTATATTTGGTTCAAGAGGAAAGAAAAGATAAAATATAATTATTATATAACCTACTATATAATAATTATGTTTTCAACATTATCACTGGACGGCTCAAGTAGAATTGTAGCAAGTGAATTAGTATTAATAAATTCAACAGAACCATCAACATTAAGCAGTGTTTATGCTACAAAACAAGAATTAGCAGACACAGCAGGATCATTAGGTGGAGGTTATACAATTGAAGAAGTTGATGCTCTTATTTTAGCACAGAAAAATAAGATAGATGCCAATATTTTAGATATTACTGAATTAAACGCAACATCAACAACTATGTTTAATGAACAAGTAAATCAAAACGCAACAATTACAAGCAACTTTAATAATATAACAGCACACGGATTAACCATAACTTCAATACTACCGACTATATCAGCAAATACAATTAAACTTGATTCTAATTTTAATAATATTAGTTCAAATAGTTCACTAATAACAGGACACAATAATACATTAGCATCACATTTAGTAGTATTAACAACACATGATAGCAACATCGCAACAAATACAAACGGAATAGCAATATTGAATAACACTGTAGGCAGTAATATGACATTTGTTAATAGCCATCAAAACACTGTTACCTCTCATATATCATTAATTGACACAAATATTAATAACATAACAGGACACGGAAACACAATAACAACCATTCTTACAGATATAGCAGATTTACAAGCAGGAGCGGGCGCTTCTTGGACTACAGCTGAAAAAACAACTATTCAAGCAGATGTATCAACATTATATACAAACGATACTAATTTATTCAATACTAACACTGCTTACAGTAATACATTTGCTTCAATTATATCAGATAATAATATACAAGATGTATTAATAACTCAAAATTCAAACACAATAAATAGTTTAATATCAGCAGATTTACAAAAGCTAGATAAAATAGATACTAACGCTCAATCAGTAGCAGGTGCTATTAATTTTAGCGATAATGCAACTTTACACAGTGATTTAAACATGCTTACTACTGGTTCTATAATATGTAATAAGTTTAGCTGTACCCCTTCACCAAATTTAGGACTACAAATGACTTTTCAAATGTTTAATCGTGAATTTAATATCAATAGAGATGGTAGAATGTGGATGTCAAGCTCAGGAGGCGTTTGGGAAACGCAAATCGGAGATGCTAATGTTGGTCGTGTATGGATAAAAGATCGATTCGGTTTAGGGGCAGTTGGCGTTGTTAATTATGTTTTAAATTGTGCTGGGCAAGCTCGATTTACAAGCGCTGTCCAGTTTATAGGAACAGACAGTGCAATAAGTCTTAACAATGGTTCATATTTAAATTTTAATAATAATGGTTCAATACGAAGATATACACCAGATGCTACAGAAGGTTTATATATGGCGCATAATAATTTTGTTGCTGTTAGTGTTGGCGATATTACTAATTCTTCTAATCAATATTTTATGTGCGACGGTGCTGTATCAAAAACCATATTCAATAAACCAGTTGATGTATTAGGTGATGTATATACAAATGGCGATTTAACAATGGTTTCTGGTAAAAAGATTGAAGTCAATCAAGTTCAGTCTGTATCAGGAAATACTTTATTATTACAAAATTCACCGAGTGGCAATGTTCAATTTGGCAACACATCAAAACTAATAATTGATAATGCTGAAATGTATGTCGATACAAATGATTTAATAATTAGGAATAGCAACACTTCAAACTCTATTAATTTGGTTGTTGGATTATCTGCAACATATGCTGATAATAAAATTATTTTGAATAGTGGAAGCAATAGCGAATTGCGAGGCGATTGGACTATTGACGGCGATATGACTTTTGGAATTGCTCATAAAATCAATTTGAGACATTTAAATAGTGATGCTGTTTTAAGATTAGAAGCATCAACAACTATTGATAGTTATATTGATGGCACTAAATATTTACAATTGGATGATACTCAATTTTCATCATTTAACGGATTTAATTTAAGTAGCGATAAGAGACTGAAAGATAATATAGAAGATGTAGAAGATGATACTGTAAATATGGTAAAAAACATTAAGATTAAAACATTTGTTAAGAATCAAAAAACCAGAAAAACTGAATTAGGATGGATTGCTCAAGATGTTCAACAATACACAAATCCGAAATATAATATTGTAAATGATTCGGGAGAATACTTAACGATGTGTTATGATCGTATGGCTTGTATTAGTTGGGATGCATTATCAAAACTAATCGATCGTGTAGAGTATTTGGAAAATGAAGTTTTAAAAAGAAAAAGAAAAAAGACAAGTCTAAATAATATTTATGCGAGAAGTGATATTAAACTTTACAAATAAAAATATATAGTTTTAAAATCTTGTAAAATGTATTTAAAGAAATATAATATAATATAATATATAATACAATGAGTATTAAACCTGAAGATATGACAATAGAGCAAATAAAGGAGCAACTGGCACTATATAACAGATTATATTATCAAAGAAGGAGACACGAAAGGGACTTTATGGACACCAAAAGGGCAAGTGCTATAAGATTTCACAGAAGAAAGAAATTAGACAAGATGGCAGAAAATGGAGAAATTAATTTAAAAGATATTGATTATGAAAATAAACCAGAAGATTTACAGAATACAAACCCAGAAAATATAAGGCGCAAACATATAAAATTATAACAGTTGAATAAATAATACAGTAAACTTTAAATATTTTAAATAATATTTATTAAAATTTAAATATTTTAATAAATATGTGGTGCATTTTTTGGGTTTTAGGTTTTGAAACCCCCAGAGCGGGGGATTCGAAAACCCTGACCGGGGGAAACCCCCAGAGCGGGGGATTCGAAAACCCTAACCCGGGGGATTCGAAAACCCTAACCCGGGGGATTCGAAAACCCTAACCCGGGGGATTCGAAAACCCTGACCCGGGGGATTCGAAAACCCTAGCCCGGGGGATTCGAAAACCCTGACCCGGGGGATTTGAAACCATAAATTTAGGAAAAATATAAAAATATATAGAACTGTTACTATAAAAATATTTCTTGTAAAAAAGTATTTAAAGAAATATTATGTATTATAATTATATGGTGAAAATGTTCAGTGAGATTGAGCAGGAAGAAATAATTAATGAGTTCTTAAATCAGATAAATATAAATGACATTAAAAGAACGATAAATAGAAAAATTAGAATGTGTAAAGAATGTAAATTTAGTTATAATAATATTCAATTATATAAAACTAAATTATCAGAAAATATTATTAAACACATATGCAAATATAATTATAAAGAATGTTAGAAATGCAAAAGATTAAAACAGTTGAACACATTTGTAAATATTGACACTTGTAACAAGTCAAAAGAATTCATCAAACTAACTGAAATAATTGAAAATGAAAAGGAAGAAGACACAACTGTTACAACAGACAACATCAAAGATTATTATTTTACAAAATTATATAAATTTCCGACATTCAAATTTATCAAATCCAATTTATTAAAGGATGTTAAAGAAAGGCACAACTACACAAGGGACATACACAACAGAATAAAGGACTGTTATGAATTATACTACAAAGGACATATTAAAACTGTAAGTGCTGGAGTAGATTTAGGCGATACACCAATTTATAAAACAGTTGAAATAAAATACATAGAAACATATAAAAATGGTCTAGTAGATGAATTTTTGGATGAGTATGACATATCAAAAGACCAGAAGAATAGACGGGATTGTTTTAGATATATTGAAAATAATATTTCGAACACGTTAACCATATTCAAAATAATATTATCACACATTTTCAATAAGCAAGATAATGCATTTTCCAATATCCTTTTTAGTGATGTAGGACAAAATATTTATAAGCACTATACAGAAAAAATAATAATAAGCGAGAGAATACAAAATATGATATTTAGATCATACCCAAGTATCAAAGATATCAAACCGCAGACTAATAGGAGTAACCAAAAACAACAACAGTACGAAGCATATTTAAATAGTGCTGAAGATTTTGAATAAAATGTTAAAAAATATCACCTTTATTAATATGGCAAATATTAATAAAAATGATATAATTAGTAAAATATATTATGATAAATCAGGATACGGAAGTATCACAACAACCTATAAGGATGCTAAACAAAAGGAACAAAGCATAACCTTAAATGATGTTAAAGAATGGTTTCAAAAGAACATAGAACAGAAGAAGCAATTAAGAGGCAAAAATTCATTTATTGCTCCACATCCATATTTTGAATTTCAATTAGATTTACTTTTTATTAATGACATACCCAATCAAAAATTTAAAGTAGGGATGGTTTTAATTGATATATTTACCAGATACTCTACAGTAATACCTATTAAATCAAAACAACCACCTGACATATTAGCGGGAGTAATGGAAGGGATGCAGAAAATGAAAGGCAAACCAGAAATTATTTATAGCGACGAGGAAGGCAGTTTATATAATAAAACAGTTGAAGATTATTTCAAAGAAGAAGGAATAGAATTATACCGCACAAGAGGACATCCTAATTTTGCAGAACGTTTTATACGCACCTACAAAGATATGTTATATAAAAGGGTTGAAAAAGATGAAAAAGAAGGAAAGGACAATATACAATGGATAGATTATAATTTTGAAATATTAATAACTTATAATAATAAAATGCAACATTCAAGCATAGGAATGACACCAGCGGAAGCATTGAAGGAGAAAAACAATTATAAAGTAAAAATGAAAATGGCAACCGAAGCAACCAGAACCCGTAAATATCCTGAAATTAACATAGGTGACGAAGTGAAGATTTACAGAAAGAAAGCAATAACTGAAAAAGAAAGGAGTAGCAATTGGTTACCTACGAAATATAAAGTTGAAAGGATTGAAAAAAGTTAGGTCAAACTTATTTTTATTTGGAACATAACACACGACCATTCTTAAGATTTGAAATTTTAAAAGTTTAAAAAAGTATATAGAATTTTTATTATAAAAGTTTTCTTGTAAAAAAGTGATTTAAAGAAATATTTTTATAATATAAATATATAGATTATAGTATGAGTAAGTTTTTACAACGTAATATCAACGAGTTAAATAAACTCAAAAGAAATTCAACACAGAACGCAAATAATGCAACTAAAAAAAGGGTTGATGAGATCGTTAAACTTTATACTGAAAGGAAGTTATCAAATGTAGCAACTGCAGAAAATTATATCAAAGGTTTAACATCTACTGATAAAAAGGTTTATGACAAAGCATTTCAAAAATACAAAGATAATATCAAAAAGATCAAGGATACAAAACCATTAAATGAAAGAATGGCAGAAGCAAGAGCAAATAATAAAAAGGAAGAGGGTGGTGGTGGAAAATACAGGAAAATCAAAGATAATGAATATATAGGGAGTAGAGGAAGGAAAAACGATACATATTTTGTTATGTATGACCTTTATATAATTGGTGATAAAAAGAAAATGAAATCAAAACCCGCCTTTAAAGCATTTGATGAGTATTATTATCTTTGGAACTATGAGCGATTAAGTGCTACAGTTGACATAGGAGAAGAATTTCCTAAGGAATTTATCCGCAAGAGAATTTTGAAAAAACAGGTGTTTCGATGGATACTGATTTTGGAGAGACGGAACAAATAAATCCAGAATTTACAAAAATAATAAAAATAATGAAACACGACGAGGAGTTTGCCAAACACATGGAACATTTAGAAAATCAGGAATATGGCTTAGATGGTATAAAAATATTGTCCGTGGAGATGATGAATAAATCAGGTAAAAAGTTTGATATATTAGCAGAAAATTTAAGAGATTCATCTAACGTATCCATTTTCCATGCATATATATACACACATTTAAAAATGAGTGAGGACACTATACGAAAGGCAATTAAACAAGGCAATTATATTAAAAATGAATGTTGGATAAATTCATTAACTGATTTTTACAGTGATACAATCATGAATGAAAGAACCCGCAACAGACTAACCAGAGATAAAATTATTGAAATCATAGGTAGGAATGATTTTAAGGAAGTAGGAGCAACCATTCAAGAAATGGAAGCAGTATTTAAGCAGTTTAATATTCAAGTTAGAATTTTTAATTTTGTAAATGAACTTATTTACAAATATAACCCAAAAATAAGAAACCGTCATATTAAAACATTTTACGCTATGGTGAAAAATAACCATATTTATACATTAAACCACGATTTAAGCAAAATACAACAAACACAAGTAATATCAAAACTACCCACTATAAAGGCACACACTGATTATTATATAAATGAAAGAGAGGAACCACCGCAATACAAAATGATTAAATGTATAGATGATATACTTAAAATTAAAACTGATGATAAAACAAGGGAAGTATATTTAGTACCCGAAGATAATGATTTGGCAGAAATATCTTTCCAGTTGATAAATATTGGATATGAACCCAGAATTAAATACACAGGTATTATTGATGAAATTAGAGTCAAATTTAACAAGATAACATATATCATAAAGACTCAAAATTTAATTAAATCATCCAGCGATGGTTGGATCGCAGCAAATAATGAAACTATGTACAACAATATGAATAAAGCAATGTTTAATTTTAATAAATCTTTATTTTTTTTATCTCACAAATCTTTTTATAATGACATTGATATAAAAATATTAAACGAAACAAGGACTGTAGCACCTTCGGGATTCTTATGGGATAAATTTAATTTAATGCGTAAAACTGAAATCGATGAAAATAAGGCATTTACAAAGGGGTTCATAGATATTACTGAAATACCAGTTTTTAATCAGTTTGACAATTGGAAAGAATACAATGATGCAATTAATATTGATGAACTCCACGATCTAACATTATATTATATTGAAGTTAACTATCCGAATATACCAAATAAATACAGTATGGAACGTATTAAACGTAAACATCTTTTGGAGGAAAGTTTAAAATTTAAATCAAAAGAAGAAGTTGAATTCATAATGACAAAAACGTTACTGGGGAATAAAGAGGGCTTAATGTTTAATAAAAAATATAATTTAGTTTATGGTAAGTTTCAAAAAAAGTTTATTAATCAATATAATATTAAAGTATTATATTATAAACAACCTTCGTTTATTCATAAAACAAACTATAAGGATATGGTTAATGAACTTTGGAAAACTACTATACATGAAGATGATGATGATGATGATGATAGGGACATAGATATACTAAGTAAAAAATTAATAGCAAATGTCAATTTTGGATTATTGGAGAAGGGAGAGGCTACCGCGCATCAAAGCATTTTGTTTAAGAGTATTGATGAAGCAATCCATTATCAAACAGAATACGGAGGCAAAATTCATAAGTTATCACAGATAGAGGGCAAAATTCATAGGTTATCACATATAGGTACAGAAGACGAAGAGTGTAAAGAGGAGTATGAAGAAGAGTATAAATATGAAATAGATAGAGAAAATATAAAAGCATCATATTATATATTAAAATTAAAGGATAAAGCAGTATTAAGAAACGGCTATAGATATATTAAAGAACTACTCATGCAACATCATAATTTTAAAATGAACCAAGACATTTACAAATTAATAATCAACGATATTAATGTATATAGTGTGAAAACCGATGCTTTTGTAATTGATTCATACAATGTAGAGAAAGCAAAGCAATTATTAGAATTTCATAATGATATAGGAGGTTGGAAAGTTTCTGGGCGAGACAATGAAATTAATCTTCCTACTGTAAAATATGAAGTTGTTAAGAATGATCTAATAAAAATACCAGTTCATGAAAGTAAAACTATTGATATTAAAGATGAATACGACACTGATAACATTATAGAGATTGTTAAACAGAATAACCCTATTATGATCAGGGGCGAACTACCGGGCACAGGAAAATCATATATATGTCAAAAAATGGTTGATAAAAAATATAAGGTAATATTTATTTGTCCTACTAATAAGTTATTACAGGCATTCGAAGGTGAAGCAATGACTATAAATAAGTTTTTTGGAATAAACTACGGCGATGCAAAATTAGAACCATTTGATTTTACAGAATTTGATGTAATCGTATTTGATGAAATTTATTTCAGTAATTTAAATATATATTGGAGAATAAAACAATTTGTAGAGCAGAATAAACACAACAAAATTATAATAGCAACGGGAGACACCAAGCAATTAAAACCAGTTCAAGAGATAACAAATACTCGAGACTATGAATTATATACTGATAATATTATAGATAACATTTTTGAATATAATATTTTGTTAAAAGAATGTAAAAAAAAACACACAGGAAGATAAGGATAAACTAAGAAATATTAAATTTGATATTTTTGAAAATAAATTACCTATTATGAAAGTTATTGAAAAATATTTCGAATATACAACTGACATAAGCAATTCTAACAACAACATAGCATGTTTAAATACAACTTGTAAAAATGTCTCAAATGAAATTAGAAAATTAGAAAATAGAAAAGATGAATACGAAGTAGGCGAATTTTTAACATGTAGGGAATATACTAAAACTAAAACATCAGTGTTTAATGTAAATTTCAAATATAAAATAGTTCATATCGGAAGCGATGGAATATTTACATTAAAGAATGTCAAAACCGAAATTTTACAATCCGTAGAAGTTGCTAAAATAAGAAGCAATTTTATATTTGCATATTGCTCAACTTGTCATTCTGCCCAAGGCAGTAGCATTGATGATACCATAACAATTTTTGATTATAACCTTTTTTTGGTAAAGAATTATCCAGAATGGATATGGACTGCAATTACAAGGTGTAGAGATTTAAACAAAGTTAAATTTTATAAATATACAAAAGATATTGATGATGTATTTAATCAAAAATGTATTATGAGTTATTTTGAAAGGAAAGTATTAAATTACAAAGAACAGGACAGGAAAGCAAAAAGAACCATATCTAAAGAAGGTTATGTAAATACACAGTGGTTTTTAGACAATATAAATAATCAATGCAATTACTGCGGATGTGGTTTTACTATTGATATGAAAAATGGTAATATAATGACAAATCTGACAGCGCAACGTAAATCAAACGAGTTGTCGCACGAACTGAATAATATTATTCCTTACTGTGTTAGGTGCAATTGTAGTTGTAAATGATAATAATTTAAATAGTAATTTAATATTTCTTGTAAAAAGTATTTAAAGAAATAAAAACTATATTTATAATAGAAATGGTTGAAACCGAAATCAATAATTATATCAATAAGAAATGCTACGACTGTTGCCAAATCAAAAAAGAAAATATGGAATTATACAAATTGAATTTACCTAATGGAATAGTAAGTAATATTATTGATTATGCTTTGGGTAAAGAAGACGAATGTAGAACTTGTAGAAGATGGAGACGATATCAAAATATAATAGAAAATATGTTGGAGATTAAAAAAATAGATGAAAGAAATGTTGAAGATGCCATTTTGATATTTTTAACTGTGTATAAAATACCACCTTATAGTTATGTTAGAATATTTCTGAAAATCAGTAAGAAAAAATATGAAATGATTAAAGGTATATTGTGGATGTTGACTTGTCATTTTAGGGAAGGGTTTGATGTAAAAGAAGACATTAAAACATATATTGAAGGAAAACAGTTTAATGTGAAAAATACCGTGAGAGATATTAATATTATTTTTAAAATGATGCATGAAAGAGATAAGATATATACACAATTTAATGGTCATCAATTGAATTATTATCCTGAACTTAAGTTATAAAATTCTATCTACCTAACCTTGCCCATAATATTTCTACAAAATTTATGATAAAATATTGTAAGATAATTTATCATATTTTTTGGAATAATATTTTTGAAAATTTATTTTCAAAAAAAATATTTTTTTGGAAAATTACTTTTTTTTTGAAAGTATTATATTTTTGAAAATATGTTTTATTGAAAATATTATGTTTTGAAAATATTATTTTTTTGAAAATATTTTTTTTTGAGAAATATTTTTTTTGAGAAATATTATTTTTTGAGAAATTTTTTTTTTTTTTTTATGAATGAGCTTAACCTTGCCCATGCATCCTACCATCAATAACCATATCATATGAACCACCCTATACTCCTATTTCCACTCAAGCATCCTAACAATGACAAGAATGATGGAATAGAAAATGAGAAAATGTGACTTTTTTGATGGATTTTGAGGTTGAGACTGTTATGAAATGTTTTGAGTGGAAATATGCATAATGAATAAGGATGACGATTTGAATAGTGAAAAAATGGTTGAAAAGTGCTGTTCTTGCGTAGGGGGGGGGCTACGCTAGGATACCATAAAAAGATGGGCAAGGCCCACCCTAACTACCACACCCCCCCCCGCCACCGGCGCGCCTTGATCATGGACTGGGAGCGCTTGTAGGGCACCACCGCGCCGTTGAGGTAGCCCAGCAGCTTCTTCTGGCTGATGGCCAGCTGCACGATGTGACACACCTGCCGTACTGGCCACGGCCTAAAATCAAAATCCCCACCTCCCCACCTTCTCCCCTTGGCCAACCTTCAACCTGAAATCAAAAACTCAAATATTTCATTCCTTTTCATCATCAGTGTTTTAGTAAAGGGCAAAGATATGGCCATGGGTCAAAAGCCCGTACCCCCAGTGAACATCCCAATCCAACCAATAAAATCGGTTCTAGAATGGGTGGTGAGTTCACCTACCAACCAAAATGGGATCCAAGACGGTTTTGACAACCACAGCCACCTGCCGCTAAATCATTCGACGCGGAAGGGCTCGCTCACTTCCGATCGGGCGTATGGGCAACCAAGTAGAGTTGCCTAACCCGCATGGCTCTAAACCCAACCAAGGGAGACCCAAACTCCCAAAACCATGGGATTTGTGCCAACCACTTTGTTTGCCACTAAAATGGTCCAAACCAAAAAAGTGACTGAAGTGCGGGAACTCAGGAAATGAGTTGGAGAGTTGTCTTACCCTACCAACCAACATGGAAGTGGGCAGAAGGGTGGTTGTCTGTTGGCAACCTGTTGCGCGTGTGTTTGTAGAGTTGTTCATTTATGTTCTTGGCATAAGGCTCGTGCTTCTATAATTGAGCCCAGATTCATCTACCTCTAGAATCCGGCCAGGATGAAAGGGGATAGGTAAGGATTGGCCACACACTGGAAAGATATGTGGTCAGTGTACCTCCCCCACCTTCATTCTCGCAAACCTTTCCATTGCCCAACGCATCAATTGCCAAACAATATTGAAAATGATGGAGCGAGGAATGAAGAAACAATTGATGAAGATATAGAAAGAGAAGGAATGTGAGACAGCAAATAGTCAAGCTGTAAAGATTAAGCTGTGTAAAGGCAATTGAGCCTTTCTACCTTATCAATATTCATCCAGTCTAATCTCAGCTACGAAAATGACATGGAGAAAGGAATAGCGCAACGCAACATTGTATTATTAACCATGTTGTTTTGTTGTGGTATCCTATTTCTATCTAAATATCTGTCCTCTTCCTATTCCTAGTTTGCAAGGATTCATACAATTTCCAAAACGTTCTGATTGAGATTAGGTAAGGAGACAGGTGCTGGGCTTGGAATTGTAGTTAATAATTGGCGCCTGGTAAAGAAAAACCCAAAGACAACAAACACAGACCCTATGTTCCACAACCTTGTGCATGAGACCAGGGAATCATTAATCACATAAGCCTTTAGAAAAGCCTGTCAGCACGGATGGAATCATTGGACAATCGCCTCAGATTGGACCAGGCAGCCATTTTAGCAACAAACACCAACCAAAGACAGCCTAGGTCCTCCAGTGGAGAGGTTAGAATAAGGGTATCCACTTGTTCAGGACGTCTATTTTGGTAGTGGAACCCTCCTAACCAAAGAGGGGGTGAGAAAGGGCACCAATTGCTGGGGGACCTAGCAGCAACCGATGGTTGCACCGGCAAGAGACGACCAAAAGCCCCTCCGCCGAGCTATGCGCTTCGACGCGTTGCAAGCGCCTGGCCCAAGGTACGGCCGTTCAGGAAGTCCAAGCCGCGGCTCACCAGGGCTTGGGCGCAGCTGTACCTCAGATGCCCAGTGGCCATGGGGAAAAAAAGGGGCGTCCTTTTCTGAGGTTGGTTGACCTTTAAAGGGGAACCTTCCCAAACAAAAAAAAGGGGAAACAGGGCGCCACCGGTCAACTGAGGTACCTTTCAGCTTCGCTGGAGAGGGGTCTCACTTCCTGAGTGGATTGGATCGAAAAAAGGAGGTCAAACCGTTTCCTTTTTTTCCCAGACAGATGCAGCAAAATGGTCTTCTGAGAAAGAAATCAGCAAACTCTGGGATCGAACATAGAGGTGTGGCAGATTCTGCCGCACGTTCAGTCTACCGTAACATTGCAGCAACATTGTGGCCAAGACTCCAGAAACCAATTGGGCTATGACATGAGCCAACCGTAAACAGGGATTGGTCAACCCCTACTCACAACCCTTTGAAATGCCCGGAGTACTCCCCTGCATTTTGCACATGAAACCCTGAAAAAGCTTCCTTGCGAAATGGAATTTCCTTTCCGGAAACCCCAGTTGAGGTTCCAT
This sequence comes from Effrenium voratum, assembly GCA_963377175.1. Lineage (NCBI taxonomy): Eukaryota > Dinophyceae > Suessiales > Symbiodiniaceae > Effrenium > Effrenium voratum. Next base: position 71,649 of record CAUJNA010000043.1, on the reverse strand, counting down.
GTCGACTTGCAGGAAGAGTGTGGCTTTGGTTGATATATGAATCAGCCATATTCAACAAGTTGCCATACGCAATAAGCCTGCCACTCCAGGCATATCCTTTGTGGCTCTTATCCATCAAACACTTCTGCGGCAGCGCCTTTACCCCAAAACTTGTTGAGCTTCCTTTTAGACTTCTTTTCAATCTAACCGAACGGGTGTCACTGTGTCCCTCACAAAAGGATAAGTAGCTACAGTATTTCTCCGGATTTGCGGGGTGATCAAAAGGTTCTTTACGTAGGTCCAGGGAAACCACCAAGGACGACAAAACACATTCTGGAAAAGTTGCCCATGGGCCGTTCTGGGGCCGTTCTGGGGCCGTTCTGGGAATCAACTGACCGACCCCCACTAGGTCCTCCAGACTAGAGAGGTTCCAATAATGGGTACCAACTTTTTTTTCGGTTTTGCCTATTTTAGTAGGGGAAGCCTCCCCCAACAATGGTAAAAGGCACCTACGGGGCGTAGCCCATGTCCATCCCTCAACCAACCCGGACGCCTGCCGCCGGGGAGGACCATGTGGGCGTCATCGAGGCTCTCGAAGTAGGCTTCCGCGGCTTGCCACAGCTTCTGGGGATAGAAGTCCTGGCCAAAGAAAGGCCTGACCTCAAGTTGGGAGAGGACGGGGCGCTCTGATGCGGGGTGTGTTGGAAAAGAAAGGGAAACAAAAGAATAACAAGTGCAAACAAGCTGTGAAAGGTTGACTTTCAACATGGCAACCTGCAAAAGCCGACAGAACTTTCATTCGGCATCAAGGCTGACCTGGGCATCAATGCGGAGTCTAGGGTCCGACCCACTCAGGAGGGACAAGCACCATTCTTGCGCCCTCTTGGGTATTTCACACACCCGGCGGGGATCCCTGTCTCAATGTAGGTTCTCTTTTGGGAGACCCCTTCCTCAAAATGGCCAGTTGCAATCGAGCCGGGGCCCTTTTTTCTCACACTAAACACATGCAAGCATTGCAAGAACTTCTTAGCACGCTGTGTTGTGAAAAGACCCTCTGAATGGAAGCCAGGCCAAAGCACAATGACATTGACTTTCAGCGCGGCTGGCTCTGATCTTTTGCCTTTTTCCGAACTGCGCACGGCTCGTCCTGCGGGCTGTAGACGTCCACGAAGTTCAAGCTGCGGCCGCACAGGAGGGCAGACCAATCCCCACCCTCCTCGGCCTGCGAACGCAAGAAAGCGCGAGTTGAAGCGAGCGTGCCAGCGGGCAAATCAATACACCATGGTTTTTTGCAGGACAAAGGGACACCAACAAGGAACATTGTGGGAACCACTGGATTGGGACCCACTCTGCGGCAAGGGGGTTGGAAATCCCACAAGTTCGCGCAGGCCGTCGATAATGAGGATCCTTTTTTGGGTCCTTCAGTGAAACAGCAGTAAAAGCCGCACCCCCTAAACCTAGAGTCCCCTGATCCCTCATGATCTCATGATCCCTCTCAGGACTTTTCTGGGTCGGTCATTGACTGAACAAGTAAACCTGATGGCTAGTTGGGATCAAAAACTCAAATAAATGTCAAGGGTCAAAAGACCAGACAACTTGTGATCCAACAGCTGCAAGAATTCTTTGCCCAGACAGGCGATAAGGGGTGGTTTGGACCAGCTTTCAGGGAGTGTTCAAAAGGAGGGCTTCCATATGTTTCCGGGGCTGTTGGGGATACCTGGGCCTTTTGCCTCACACGTCCTCATTTTATCTTCCGATCTTCCAGCCTTCGAGCAGTCCCAGAGGTGCCAACGCTGGGCTTGTCTCCGGGAACCCCCCCCCCATCGAAATGTCACCTCAGTTTTCTGTGCGTTTCCTCCAACTCATACTGATTCTCAGCCCCACAGGGAAGGCATTGCGGCCTAGGGATTGGTGACTATGCCCAGGGGGCATGAAGGACATTTCCTGGGCCATGACCTTGCCACGGCTTTCATGTCTGAAAGGGCCACATGTTTGCTTGCGGCAGGGTATCCCTGTTTTGGTAATTGTTGTTTGACTTCGAAGGGTAAAACTCCTAGATGGGCAGCTAACTGTGTCAGTAGCCTTATCATAATCCTAGGATCCCCGTCCCCTTGTTCTTTAGGATTGAAAGGGCCTTGCCCTGAAGGGGCTCATTGGGGAAAACTAGGGAACGGGGGGTTGGGATGCGAGGATGCGACGATGCCGAGGTCAAAGCCTTGTCGTGGTTCCTTACCCGTTTCGGTCGCATGGGGCAGGGATGGTCGACCACGTCAATCTGTCTTCTCCGTGGAATGCTGAGCAAAGCACCGTATTTTGCTGGAGCAAACACGGACATCCTTTTTGGCCAGCTGCTTTCAACCCACCCTTTTCAAAAAGGACACGAAACGGCTCGGACTCGTATCGGTGTGCGCCTGCACGTAGATCCAGGGGCAAGTGTCGCAGACCCCCTTCAACCGCTTGATGTCCACGTCCATGTTCGCCAACCCCACCTGGCGCCGATGCTACTTGCATCCGCAAACTCAATCAACGTAACCTGATAGAAACAGAATGGAATCCTTGACTCCTCGATGGTTCAGGACACAAGTGTGAATCGTGGCTCCTACATTAATCTCTATATGTCAATAGATAGATGCGTGTGTGTGTGTGTGTCTTTATACCCTGGCCTATTTGGTGTGGGCTATAAAGCAACATAAAAAGCACGCAAGGACATACCAGGCAAGACATACACAGTCAAGTACACTACCAGGACGCACGTGCTTGTAGTATGCTGAAAAGTGGGCCCCCCTTTCAACCCTGGACGTAGCATTTTAAAGATGTTGTTTGATCGTCCAACTGGTGACTAGTCAAGGGCAGGGATGTAAAATACTAAACCCGACCCCGTGAACGGCCATGCACGGGTTAGAGACACACGCAAGGATGTTCGACGTCCAGTGAATCCCTTGGAGGTTGGGTCTTGAACAGGTTGGGTCTGTATAAGGTAGGTCCTCCAGTAGAGAGGTTAGAATAAGGGTAGCCTTTTTTCTGTAGTCTCTTTTAGTAGGGGAACCCTCCCCTCCCAACCAAAAAAGAAACAGTAAAAGGGCACCTAGCTGGGGGACCTAGTAAGACGCTACGAAAACATATGCTCTGGCTTCAGCCAGGGGATTCTTCGCACCGCCAACTCTCCGGGCCAACTGGAGCCATTTTGGAGGTCCCCGGGACACGGAGACACAGAGACACACCCAGAAGTATGTCCAGAGTTTGCGCTAGCGGTCCATGTTTCCTGCATCACACAAAAGAAACTCACCGGCAACCAAGGTGATGTTGGCGCCATCCAGGTGGCAATATGAGTCTGAAACATTGGGGAGACCTCCAACTGGTCAACTGGATGCCCCTTGTAAGCTTCCCTTCACAACCTCCCCAAACGGGACAAAACTCGCTCGGATCGCCGAGGCATGGCCTGCGAGGCGCGCTCTGCGAGGCGTTTCCGCAAGATCCGGCCGTAAGGCTTCAGCCTGCGCGGGCGGGGCTTTGGGTGTCCCATGCACCCTCTACGAAAGCCAACCACCAATCACCCCGGACAGGGGGTTTCGTACTTGCCCTCTACAAAGCCAGGGGTTCAAATCCAAATCACCAAGTGGGAAGCTGATGGAACCCTCTTTGCCAAGGAAAAAATACGGTCGTCCATGAGTGGATTGGTGCGAGACAAAAAAACAAAAACATCCAAGCGGATTTAAGGTGACTCAAGTCCAAGAACACTCAGGGTGTGAGACCAGGGAAAACCCCTGGTCAAGGCAGCTGCAAGCCAAGTTGAAAGGTGCAACAGGATGACCCAAGGGGAAAAACCAGAAACCAAAAAGCAATGCCAAAGGAAACCCAAGAAAGCGCCAAGGCTAGTCCAAGAAGAACCTCTAGGGAAAAATCCAAGGACACCTCAAGGGAACCTCATGGAAAAACAAAGTTAGGGAAACCAAAAAAAGCCAAACAAAATGAATGGAGACAAATGAATACATAGGGTAGGTGTCATCTGTATAAATGTTCAAAGCTATATTTGGCGGAACGAACATCATCATTTGGTAGCCCTTTCAAAAACAACCACACAAACAAATATGGGCTATATGGTATGGGTGGGGCTATTGATCTCACCGAATGGAAATGCAGGAAACTCGCAACCTAAAGTAACGCACAACTGGATGGAACAGGAGCAACAGTCAGTGGATTGTGTTGCATCGTTGCGCAAGGTTGCAAGGCAAGGGGGAGCCCAAACACTTCAGGAAACACACACACACACACAAGTAAAAAACGTCCACATGGAGCTTCTGGGACAGGGTCCCTGCAGGCGTCGCCTCCCCCAAGTCCCATTCTGAGGGCTGCCCATGGAACCCCTGCCGCCGCCTTTTCAGGGACCAACAGGATCCCCCGGAAAGTTTCCCAAGGTCGACTGCATGCTCTGCAAAACTGATTAGCGACCAGATTGTGCTCGGTGACATGAGCGCTGTTCACAAAGGGCACCTTTGTCACGAGCACAATCACCCTGAACCCAAGCAGCCGAAAATATTTTAGCCCGTCAGTGGCCACGGGGAAAAGGGCACACTATTTTGAAAGTAAATTCTCAAAACACGGCGTTGACCTTCCTGCCCTTCAACAGCAGGGCTGGTGGGGCGCCCGTCCGCTGGGATTCCACACTTGGGTTGCACTTGTCCCATGGGCTGGTTCCCTTCGTGCGGTGCATGGTTGCGAAAGCCATCTCGCGCCATGTTGAAACCATGTTTGTTACTATTGACTATTGTTGCTTGGTATTTACAAGGGGATCGAATCACAAACCTGGGTTTCTTCGGCGGTGCGAAACAGATGTCCTCCATCCACAGTTATGATTCCCTTGGTGGCTGTACGCCTCATCCTTGTGGCCCACGAGTCCGTCTCGGGCTATTTTTTTGGGGGGGAAATTTGTAGGTAGGTGCCCCGGGAAAGTATGTAAGGGTTGATCAATATGCCTGGCCCCCAAATGACAAGTAGCAACTCTTCCCGTTTAGGGTTCTAGAATCTAAAATGGGTCGCCATAAATGAAATCCCAGGTCGAAATCCCCCCTGCCCCAATTCCATGGGGATGTCAAAACCTATAAACCATCCCATATGCTTTCCTTTCTTCGGGAATCCCCCCGAATGGTTCATTCCATTTGTCATTCTCTGCATCTCACACCAGACGAAAACCTCAGGTTCTCACCTCCCGAGTAGATTGGACAAAACAAGTCTGAGCTCTTTATTTTCCACTCAAATGGTCCGAACCCAAAAAGTGACTCAAGCTCAAACCTTTAAACAATATCCCCTATCAACCATCCCCGATTTCATTCCTTTTTTTGTTTGAATCCCAACTGGTTCATTCCCCCGGCACCCGAACCTCCACCTCAGGTCCCCGGCTCCCCTTCCCCTTAGGTCCGGGCTCATCCAGGTACAGGGACTCCACCGCGGCGGTCACCTCGTGCACATCCATGACGTTGTAGGGCTGACAGGTCTCGCTCTGGCGCCATTGAACCGGCTGACACATCACCTCAGCTTTCCAAGAAAAAGACAAGAAAAAACGAAGAGGAGCGGGTGGCTGCGGGTGGCTGCCCCGAAGAGAAACAAATCGAAGAGGAGCCGGGTTGCCCTCAATGGTTGGTGGGTCTGTGCAACAAGGAAAAACCGCCCAGACTGGCTTCCCTGGATACTTGGCGGTTTGGAGCAGAGGTGGTTTGGTGGTTCAGGGTAAATTCCTATTTGCCAGAAGGGGCTCACTTCCCCACAGCCTCAATTCGAATCACCAACTAGACGGAAGCTGACAAAAAACCATTCCAAGAAAACCACCGGCCCGGGCCCGCAGCCTCACCCTGAACAACAAATGGCGCTGTTCAACGCCCTTGGCGTTGGCCAGAACGGCTTGTGGGCCCCGCTATTGCCCTCATTCAAGATAGAACCACCTACTCCACACATTCGCAAGCGAGATCGCAGCCCCCCAGAAGAGTGAACCCCACCCCAATCCATGTTCTTCCTGGGTGAAACACTGTCTCTCACGGCATAATGGCCAATACGGGTGTGGGGTGCTGATTTTCCACTTGTCCTTGTTTTTTAAGATGGGCTACCATGACACAAGTCACACAACAGGACCATCATTTCATGCCTCAGGCCTGTGCGAAAGGAGGATTTGCGTATTGCCTTCGGACCGCACACTGGTATGGGCACCCCAGAATTAATAGCTTCACATTGAATACATGAAACTAAGTCCTCCAGTAGCAAGGTTAGAATAAGGGTAGCCTTTTTTCTGTAGTCTATTTTAGTAGGGGAACCCTCCCCCAAAAAAAGGGTCAAAGGGCACTACTTGGGGACCTAGACTTGGCCCTTCCAGGTGCCCTTGACTCCCCTTTCGAGCATAAAGACACCCTCAAAAAAAGGCGCAGAACCTCGCGACAATGAAGACACCCTCAAAAAAAGAGTATAGAACCTCCCCCGTGTTTAACGGCTCCCTTCACGTTCCCAAACGTATCCGCCCGCCGTTTGTTGACTTCCGCTTCCCCCATTGTGGCTTCTGTGCAAGGCGCCGGCTGACTGGCCTTGGAGCCTGTGGTCGGCCAGGCACGGAAGCTCATGACGTCAAACGTTCAAGCTTTTTATTTGCCGCACTCCTGGCCAAAATGGCTGCGGAAGAGCCGAAGTGGTTGATCACCCACAAGCCAAAGAAGAGTTTTTGGGGTTACCAAAAGAAGGGAGCCTCAAAAGCCAGGTTTCGGTGCCCTCATTGGGCGCAAGCCGCCCCTTCAGCTCTGATGCACTCGCATGGTCGTAGCTCACGGCCTTTTCTTCGCTGGCTGAATTCGATGAGTTGCTTGGCGCACTCGCGTCTGCAAGCGGTCCCGGCTTAGCCGGGCCTTGCACGAAACGGTCTGGCCAAGGCTGGCGACCCGGTTGAAACATGCTGAAACAATATTTTTTGCGGTTGATCATGTTGGCAGGCCATGCACTGCTCATAATCATCCATACCTAGGTCCTCCAGTAGAGAGGTTAGAATAAGGGTACCCTTTTTTTCTGTAGTCTATTTTAGCAGGCAAACCCTCCCAACCAAAAAAGAAACGGTAAATGGGCACTGCTGGGGAACTTCGACGGTTCACAATCATCCGTATTCAAATTCCCCTTGCAAAGGAGGTATTGCATTTGTCCGGGGGCCATTCCGCGAAGGCCTTGTTTCGTTGGGCCCCAACCTACTGGCTCACATTCCCGGGTTGTGAACGTAACGGTTGGTTGGAGCCACCAAATAAATGCTGAAGCAACAAATGCGCGCTTGAAAGCTTCAAAGCGTGGGTTTGACAAGTCCGAGCACCAAGGAAGAGCCATGAACTGTGCAGCGCTTAACATGTTCTCTAACATCAGGACAGCCGGTTGGATGAACAGGACATCTACAGGAATCGTTTGGTTGCATTTAGATAACTCATACGTAGATCTCCAAACGGAACGCAGGGCACTCAACTGAGAGGGGCGACTTCGCTTTGTAGTCTGATTGCATTTTGAGAAAAAACGACTCGCCTTTCACATGGAGCGCCCCACCCCACTCCGTTTTTTGAGACCTGGTGTTCCCAGCACAGGGGCTCTCCTGAAAATCCGCATGCACCACCCAAAGTTGCAATTTTCTGGGGCATCTCCTGTTGGACAGACTCCTTGTCGTGGCTTCTGTTGTGATCTTTGGAAACAACTCCGTCTGCTCACAGCCCTGGCCGTTCAAAGCGGCTTCAGAGGGCACAATGTTCTGCTGCGTGCCTGCCTGAGCGACCGTCTCACGAGCAACTCGCATGACCGCGGAAAGTATGACCTCTTGGCCTGGGCCAAGGAAAGAAGCCTAGTGCAAATCTGAAGGAAAACCCGGCCTGGCGATGGAGGGATTCAATGGGACCCGAAGAACTACAGGGGTCGCGTGTTCGCTTTGGCCGCACGTCGTCCCCACTCAACCTGCTTCGTCTGTGTGGCCTTCTTGAGGCAAAGCGTGAGCCCAGTGGGCTTCCATAAGGATCACGCTTCATTGGTTGCATCAGAACTCGGCCTTTGCAGGGCACTTTGGTGCATGGCAACTGCGTCATGATCTGATTCGATGCTATGCCTGGACTTGCTGAGGTTCGACGAGCCAGACAGCTGTTTCCTTTTATAGGTGTCGCAAAGGGGAGGGCCCTATTTAAAAATTTGAGGGTGCGCGTTGATCTTCGCACTTGGTCAGGGTGATTTCCAAAACGGTTGCTCCAAAGGCCGGGTCAAATGTGCAGCCTGGTCAGGCCAAGGAAACCAAGGCGATTCTCAGCTTCTCAAGCACAAAAGTCCCAGGGCCGCTTTGGGTGTTCCAACAGGCGGGGCTCTTTGATAGCCATGGCAACGAAGACTGGAGGCCTCAAACGTCTGCGTCAAGATGCCATGTCCGCTGGGCCCCCGTTTCAGTGTCCTTCTTTTGGCCATCAGCAGCCCGGAAAAATCGAGCACCCTTTGGGTGAAAAACATGAACCTGGCCTCAGGTAATGGGCTATTCAAAAATGGAGGGCTGAATTTTGTATTGGTCAACCGCCACAAAAGGAGATCGCACAAATCATTGGCGGCTGGCGTGTCCTAAAATGGAAAACGAAGCGAGCTCGGAATGGTGTCCAAAAGAAAACCAAGCTGAACAAAGCATAGTTGTCCAACACAAGCAACACCCTTGTCACTGGTTGAAAGAAAAGGAAACGGAGAAAGGTATGAACTCTTCCGACAATCACAGAGCTTGCGAACAAGGATTGCAAAACACTAGCATAGGCTGAAAGGTATCCTCTTTCAATGTTTATTGCTGCATGCGTAGCAACCACTTTTGGGGTCCCAAAGCTGCTCTCTGAATCTCTGGGCCCAAAAAAAAAGAGACCCAGCAGGACATCCCTCTGGGCATGAGTGTGTGTTGGGCTCCAAGTGTAGGTCCTCCAGTAGAGAGGTTAGAATAAGGGTACCCTTTTTTCTGTAGTCTATCTTAGTAGGGGAATCCTCCCAACCAAAAAAGAAAAGGTAAAAGGGCACTACTGGGGGAACCTAGAAGTTGACTTCCGGTGGTTGAAACTCGAACTGGGTCCCCCGAGCTGTGGCAAAGCTCGCACCATTCCACCGCGTTGGCATTCGACCTCCAGCCACGCGTGAATGGGTATTTTCAGACAATAGCA
>CAUJNA010000043.1:0-57500 GCA_963377175.1 Effrenium voratum | reverse complement strand
TTTGGAAAAACAGCTGGTTGCAAACCCAAGCCATGTGTTCTAACCCAAGGAAAAGGGAAAAGCAAGCCAACAAATAGTCAAGCAAGTTTGAGTCTTAACATGACAACAAAGGTAACCACAACAACAACCTAAAGACACCAACAACGTCTGAGAGTCTTTTATGAGTACAAAACAATAACTCAAGACACATAAAGACATGCATAAGCAAAGGAAAACAACAATACAGAAGGACAGAGATAGAAACACAATACAAGGGAAATATGCATCGCCAGATAGTGGAACAACTACATCAAGTGAGAGGGAAACTTGGACTGGAGACATACACCGCTAAATAGGCAAAACATGCATATCTAAAGGAAGGAACAACCACGCACACGCAACCAACAACTATGCAACCGCGCACACAGAGTTGCGCAATGAACTTGTAGACCCAGACCCAAGCACTCACTTCCTGAATCGGCCACAAAAGTCCAATCAGTTCCTGTGCTTGCCGCTCGAATCGTGTATTTGCCTCCATGTCAGATCTACTTCTGAAGTTGATCAGCAACAAACATCCCCGAATTCTCGGTGTTTCGGAGGACCTCCGGGGCATCCGAATCCGCCGGAGCTTCCGCCAGCGCCAAGGCCCCGGCGCCAGCCACGGATCGAAATCGGTGGATCGCCTCGGAACGCCGGCACCGGGGGCGCCCGCGATCGAAGTGCCCCGGCGTGGGCGTAAGGTGACGAAGCCGGGGCCTGGGGTTTCCCGAAAAGGTCGGTAGGGCATGGGTCAAAGATAAAAAAACCACCAGGAATTGGAGCAAAGCAGGTTTTAGTCCATGTTGTCATTTACCAGGATTCCATGTTGGGTACATATCCTTGACCCACAGCCATGCAATGGACCCAGGATTGACTAGATGAACAGGCCTTGGGAGAGGCGAGCTGAGTAGGAAGTGAATGTGAGGCGAACAGTATCATGTTACTGACTTACAAAATAACAGTTACACAACAGCCGGAAGCTCACAGAAGGCCTCTGTAAATGGAACCAGGGCTTCCAAAGGAGTCTCTTTGGAGCTTCCATGTTAGTCTGGGGGAGGGTACACACAGGATTGGCGAACAAAAAACACGTACGGCACCTCAACCAACACCGATGTTCACCGACACTAAAATCCTCACAAGGACCTTTCGAACAATTCCCAAGGCAAACGCACAGACACAAGAATACCTAGGTCCTCCAGTAGAGAGGTTAGAATAAGGGTACCCTTTTTCTGCAGTCAACAAGACCCTTCGAGCTCTTGATTCTGCCACGCCGCCGCAGGCCCGAAGTGATGGGTCTCCACCTTGAGCCTCTCCGCAGCGTTCTTGCCCTGACGTCGCTCGGTCGCTCGTGCATTTCCCGAGGACACATCCGCCATGCGCGGGATTTTGCTGGGCAGCTCGTCGTTTTGACTGGGGAAGCAGCTCTTTGCTATCACATTGGCCTTTGGCGGAAGCGGAAAACCACGCTGATCGGAACTCTTTCAAGGTCCTGAGCAAGGGAAGATTTCTTCGTGAATGGGCGGTGCTAAGCTTAGCAGAATCATTGCGCCAGTTTGCCGGGAAGCCAAGGCAGGGAGAAAACATGCTTGATTGCTTCGGTACGTGCCAGCGAACACAGAACAAAGCAATCCTTCCAGTTGGTTAAGACCCCTGCAAAAAATAAATAGTGATAGATTCCCTTTAAAACCAACAGGGGAAACTAAAAAATAGTCTTAAGCAAATGGAAGAATCAGAAGCATTGTGATCAACCTGTGCTGCTTGCAGAAGGTTTGCTAAATTCCTGTCCCTGTCCTCCCTCCCCCCACCAAACAAGTTGAACAAAGGGAAGCTGCGTTTTTTCACTCTACAGGAAGCAGGCAGAGATTTCCACATATTTCCAGCCACGCTCCTCAGCGGCATCCCTGTGTAATTAGGGCTGTCACTTCCGCGAAGTGCCTGGCAGCTGGATCTTCATTGCAAACAGCTACCCTCCAACCAGCTAACATGGAAGTGCACAGACCCCTGTAGAAAGACTACTTTCCTCTTGGTTAGTTGGCCTTTTGCACTTCCAGGTTAGTTGGTGGGAGGGCAAGTCCGGCTGGAAGCATTTTCGTGGGTCCTAGGGCCGCACTGAACTCAGAAACGCCCAAAAGGACCTCACCGAACTGGGAGTTTCTTGGTTCCTTTTCGGACGCCTTGGCACCCGCAGGGTGGAAAATATAGGTTTTTCAGTGATTCCAATATGGTTGACTCCCATTTACGGGGATTTTTTGTGGCGAAAGTGGCAACGTTCCCCACCATGCCCCTCCTACTTCTGTGAGTGCTACAAAACTGGGGACCCTTCCAGGTAGATGGTAATTTACCCGTTCGCCCTTTAACAACCCTCATGGAATGTCTGGTCTTCACCCAACCCCCCCCCCCCAAACCCCCCGAATGACTCACTCGAGCCGAGAGCCCAGTGAGTCATCCCCAGCGCGCCTTCGTGGTGATGTCTGACACCTTGGCCGCCGTCATGGAGCGGATCTCCTCCGGGCTGGCCGCATCCGAGAAGATGGACCTCGGACCGAAGCGCATCTCCGGGAGAACCACACGGGCCGAGGTGGAAGATGTGAACCCCTGGCGCTTTCCGGGGTCAATATTGTCTTGAAAAAGGATTTCTGACATGTTGATGTGAATGACCTCAGGCGCTTTCGAACCACAACTAGGTCCTCCAGTAGAGAGGATAGAATAAGGGTACTGCAGTCGATTTTGGTAGGGGAACCCTCCCCCAAAAAAGAAACGGTGCAAGGGCACTACTGGGGGACCTAGACAAGGGCCGATGTGAAAGATGCGTTCACTTCTGGTGGTCCCCTGGGTCAATATGTCAAAAAGGATGCCCGACATATTTGGTGGTGGAGCGATCGTCATGGAGATGTATGTAGCCTTTCCCCCCACCCCCCCCAAAAGAAGAAAAACAAAAACAATCAAAGGAACCGACACCCCCAAATCCCGTTCGGCTCGTGTCGACCTGTTGCACCTGGGAGATAGGGCCCAAGACGCGAGGAGCAGCACTTGGACAAGTTGGACAAGAGTGCGCGTGCATGAATCCGGGTTGCCCAAAGCCCTGCTCCCTCAAAGCATAAAGAACAACCCAAACGGAAGAAAGCAGAATTGGCAAATCGGTACAAACAAAACACAAAAGCCGCAACAGAGATGCGAAGGACATGCCAGAGCACAAGGCCACCAACATCTGGCAGAGGTCCTCGTTGCACCTCTGGCAGGCTGTAATCTTTGGAAATGCGGACAGGAGAGTCGATGAAGGGGAGCTCGTGGAGAGCCGATGATTCGAACGGGCACTCTGCTGACAAACATAGCCATCTGGGTATGGCTCAAAAAACCGGAAATCCAAAATGGGTTGCCCTGGTAAGTGGAAACATGGACCAACACCTGCGGTTTGTGCCTCCCGGAAACTGTGGAGTCTGAATCCAAGGCGCTCGAGGTCTCCCCGGCGCCTGCAAGTCTGATCAAAGCGATGAGCGGACTCTCCAGGATCAATGCAACTGGTTCATCAACGAGGTTTTTCAGTAGAGAGGTTGGAACAAGGGTCCTAAGACCACCAGCCCAGCCCTTTCCAAGAGGAAAGTGGTCTTTCTACAGAGGTCTGTGCACCAAACCATGCTAGCTGCTGGGAGGGTACCGTCATTTTTTTCTGTAGTCTATTTTAGTAGGGGAACCCTCCCAACCAAAAAAGGGCTGAGAAAGGGCACTGCTGGGGGACCTAGTCAACCCTATGCCAGCGGCTATGAACTTTAAGAAGCCATCTCCAAAGTAGTTGAGACCATGAATCCGCAGTGTTGCGTGAGCCGCCGTTGGGACATTTCGCAAAAAAATCACCCAAAGAGATGACTCGTCCCAAGCATTCACCGATCCGGAATTGTATCAAGCCCGACATATATTGGCCCTCTGCCAAATGTTGCTCAGTTGAATCCCCTGCTTACAAATGGCCACTTCTGGTGGCCCACTGACCTTCCATTTGGTTAAGCCTCATTGGCAAAACTAAACACATGTCCAGTAGTGATAAATTCCTTTTAATACCAACAAGGGAAAATAGTAATAATAATAATCTTAAGCAAATGGAAGCGACAGTCAAGACCACTTCACCAAGGTGGCCAAAAAGACTCGCTTCCAATTTGGTTTGGCGCCCAACGGAGACCCATTGTTGCAATAACGCTCCAGATCCCCCGCAAATCACACAACCGCAGTCATCGCTGCATGGGCACGCTGTTTCCAAAGCCATATCAGCTCCAAATGCACCAGAAATTGAAACTCCACAGGGGCAATCGGTCTAAACGTGTCTTTGTCATGTAAAGGCTGAAATTGCTTAAAGTGGACTTGTTGACAGTAGTGTGGAACATTGCGCAAAGTTTGTGATTAGGCACTCTGCCGCACGCATACCCTTTAGGTATCCAAGTGTGCAGAACAGGGAATAGTGTAGCGAGGCCTCTAGATCTAGCGGGGTCTTTTCCAAGCAAACATGCTACAAATGAAAACTACTGCCTACTTGTGTCCAACGAAGCAGAATGGCACCGCAGAATACCAACCCGTGCTACCCAACACTTCAAACACATAAATCCAGCTCCGCTCCTCTGTTTTTGCCCAGTTCTCACCGCCAAATCAACCTAGTTCTGATGGACATCAAAAGGCCAAAGCTTCAAACCAAAAGATTTCGGGCTGCCATCCAGGCTCCCGAATATCATCCCACTTCACAAAGGGGGGGGGTTATAAATCAGCTTTGTGGCTTGGATCGGTGGTGCTCTGAGGCTGGTGTCCCATCCTCTAGAACCAGGCCAATCCAACCAACTGGGGGCAACCCAAACCACCGCTCGAAACCACCAACTCCAAACCACTCCAAACCACTCCAAACCACTCCAAACCACTCCAAACCACCAACTCCATAAAGCCAATCCAAACCACCCACCGGGGGTTGGTTTGGATTGGTTGGGCGCTTAGGGAGTACCTTCCCCAGTTTCAAAAGGAACCGGGGCTCAAATCCAAATCACCAAAACACTTCCGGACGGGTCCTTGGCCGCCGAATGCTCTAGTTATTAAATAGGGTTGTAAGCCCAAGACCCCATTTTGGAAGGCTACGACCAACTTGACCAAAGGAAGGCGGATACGTCCCCCAAGGTTTAACCAACAACCCCAAAATTCTCTGAAGGCCTGCCTCTGAGATCCGGAGTGCAGCTCCGGCAAGGACTGCGTTTGCCGGGTCTTCTGCAGGCCTTGGATGCGTGTGTTTTTCTCCGAAGGCGAGGCAAACCTTCGGCTCTATTCTTTCGGCCATGGTGTGATTGGTCCCAATGATATAGGACGTATGTCTAAACTGTAAAATAAAACGGCTCCATGTCTCATTAATTAAGATCATGAAATCAGCTAAACACACACACACACACACTTCAAACAAAAGCATGAGTGTGTTTCGAATTTCAAACCAAGCCTGTAGGTTAGCCCCCACTATGGTGGTGGAACCCGAGAGTGGGTCGGGTGTAAGCTAAAAAAGTGGCCTGGGTGAGTTCAAGGACCAAATGGCGAATATCCACAGCCAGTGCTTCGGTGGAGTCTCTGTGTGGCAGCGGCACCGTCAGGGCCCCAGGTCTAAAGATCTTACAACCGGCCAGGTCTTGCCAAACCACCACAAATATATCTGGGCTGTCCTCAGATCCCCCACTAAAAGTTTAACATTTAGTGGGTTGAATGCAAATCCCCACTAAACACGAAAAGGCTAAAAAGCTAAGGGATGGCTGGGAGCCACCAAGATATTCCAACTGCTTGAAGTGCCTCGTGATACAAGTTCACCCAAGAGGCTCGATAAGAATTCAGAAACCTGGACATGGGATGATGCAGTGCCATGCTGCTGGACTTGTCCATGGTTTGGCTCAACCAAAAGAAGGTGCATATCCAATGGCAGTGAGAGACATCTCCATGGACTTGTGAGCTGTAGTCCTGCCTAGCTGTCCCGGAGATGGCAGAACGAGTAAGGCCACACGGCTATCACCCTCTACCCTCCCTCCCATCCATGCAACCCAGTTGAGCCTTTTCACGACCAGTTGAAGGGCTCAATTGCTTTGACGCAAAAAAATCGAGCTGCGCCACACGCAAAAGTCAGCCGTCTACCATCAACATCTTTGCGGGTGGGGCGTTTGGCGAAGAAAATCAAAGATGCGCTCTTCAGGGCCCGTTTCTTTAAGCGAAAAAGCTTGGCACAGTGGACGCCTCGAATCATTCCCTTTGCCATAAGATTTCACCTCTCCCTAATCATTGCCAATGGACTGTATGGACCAATACATAAAGTATCCCAACCCTGTCCTCCAGCCCGCAAAGCTAGTCAGCTATTGCGTGGCTTTCGAGCAAATTCAGACTACTAGCTTGCAGATTCAATTACTCGTTTGCGTAGCTTCAGTCGAATGGGGAGATTTCACCTTGTCAGCTAGAACTCCATTTCAGAAGTACAAACCAAAAGCTCAATGACAGCATCGTTTGGAATGCCTGCATGCTTTCCTTACCCTCAATATTCCTGGCTGGGAAACGAAGCAGACTCGCACGAGGAGCAACAGAAACTCCCGAAGATCCTACAAGGCATGGAACAATACTCCAAACAATACCTATCATAGGGAAGGGGTCGTATTGTTCGCGGAGCGCATTAGGCAACACACATACATGAACTCGTTTAGCGTATTCTTCAACCCATGATACAACACAGATCCTGTATTCATATTCTGCGGTTGCTTGCTACCACACCCGTGACATCTGCTTGGAAGCTGGGCTTCCCGGCTCTGCGTCATTGGCTTTTCCTGGCGTTGGGCTGAACAGCCATGCGTTTTAGACCGACTGGCCACTTGGCAATGGGTCAAAATCCCGTACACCCAGTGAACATCCCACCCCAAAATGGTGCACCTACCCCAAAATGGTGCCATTGGTTTTGACCCACAGCCACTTCAGGAAAAAGGCTCCTTTTCTCTCGGAGGCTGGGTGCAACTCATCGCTAACTGCGGAAAGCGAAAGATTCATACGCACCGTACAAGAGCACAAGTGAAGATGCGTCATTTTCCAGTAGGCAGATTCTAGGGCCCCTAAAACCAGTTGGGCAACCAGAGCTATTGAGCCCACGGATCTGAAGAGATACAGAGTGTCTCGTAGTGAGAAGCCCGCCACTTTTGGTATTCAACAAAGCTTGAAACAACAAACTCAAAGTAAGCGGGAACAAAATCCTGCTCGCCTTTTGTTGCAGTTTGGTGCATCATTTGTGGCAGTGGTGGCTGATTGACTGCAAACAAGAGAAACATAGCTGGCTTTGGGTGTTATTGGTCGGGCTTCCTGACAATAACACGGCATCAGGACTGGCATGAGGGCTCTCCGTGTCAAACCCATCACGGATTGCTATGAATAGCCGAAGCAGTTCTGAAGCCGAACGGTCTTAACATCTTGGCAACGTGCATGGCCCATAAAGCTGAAACGCTGTTCGTGGCCTAATTACATCGAATTGGATATCCCCAAGTACCCTGGCATTGCCAATCAAAACCCACGACCTTCCAAATGGGAAGTGGTTCAACACTCGGTGTTTGTCTCAGACTCCCAGCCAATCATCCGGGGATATGGTTGCGAATTAGGAAGGCCTTTCGAACGTTTGCCGAAGAGGCGACCCGATCGGCTTGAAGTGGGTGCCCCTTGCGCCAATGCTGAAAAAGGGATCCCAACATTTATTTTACTCCGGGAACTGACTCGCCAAGTGGCTGCGGGGCCAACAACATTCACTTTGTGGCTGAGTTTAAGGGAAAAGCTCAAAACTTGTGGCACTGGCCACAGCAAATCAACCCCCGCCTCGCACCAAAAACAAAACGCGCCTCGTCCAGCAATGCCAGCGCCGTCTGCGACCAGTTTGTGATTGTGTCCCTGGCGCAAGGATCCTGGTCAACACCTTCCGCCTGCAGCGACCTTTGGCAGCCACAGGATAATTCGTGATCCTCCCATTTGCCGGTTTTTGGAGTCTCCATGACCCGAAATAAAAATAGGTCCACGACCCCACTATTTAGGGTAATGATCCCATTTTTTTAGGGTCCGAAGGAGACTCTAGGTCTGTCTGACAAAGGGCTGCCTTCGGGTCACGAAGCCAAGCTCTGGCCGAGTCATCCTGTCCGCAGCGAGACCTTCCGCTGGAGGTAGCGGGCCCAATGGCCCGTCTCCAAATCTCGCCCCGCGGCTTCGTGTGCGTCTTCTCCCTGTAGGCAGCGAGAGCTAAAGATTGCTCCCTGTGGTCTCCTGCTGGGAAACGTGGCTCAGCTGCGGGCTACTCAGAACCCATCATGGATGACTTAGATTTGTTCGTCATTTGTTTTGAACATCATCCCCCAACTTATTGGGCGGTGTCCTTTTGGCCTATTGCATCGCTGAAGCCCTGACCCTTGCTTTTCGGAAGCTGGTATGGTTGACATTTGAGTCCCGGAAAGGGATTCGAAACATCTGGCTAACCAGTTTCCTGCCCTTGGATATTGAACACAGATGGCCGAGTGCAAAGTTGAATTACACTCCTGGCTCCTTTCCGAGGACAACAAAGCCTGTTTCGATAATAGACTCAAACAAGGGATTGATCCAGAAAAAGAGCAACAAACAAGCGTTGGAGCCCTGGCGTCAAAAGGCAATCACTGACAAACTGCTGACAAAAGGGGCAATGTCTGTCCAAGTTTCAGAATCCACCTCTGATGTCAAAAAATCAGACCCGACAACTGGAGACTCAACTTGTGGAATTTTCCTCACGAACCCGAAAAAGGCTACCCTCAGCAAAATGAACTTCGGAACATGGGAACGTCTCGAGAGTACTCCGGCGCATTCCAACCACTTGAAAACGGCTGTTGAGACTTCTCACCACTACAAGAGCTGCCAAACACTACCAGTTCTCTACCCTCCGATCATCTCCCGGACCCGGTTTTCGTACTTGATGAATAAAGCCACAACTCCAAAGCCAAAAGAACAAATAGCATCACTCGAGGCCTGGTGTTTTTGGGGGCAGGCGGTGCGAATGGGTGCATGCTGAGGGGACCCCCAAAATGGCTTCTGATTGAATTATTTATATGTTTCCACCGCGAAAGGGGGACCCGTTTCCTCGGAAAAAGAAACCCCAACCGGAGAAAACCGGCGTGGCCCGTTCAGCCTATGGCTGTCGTGCCAGTTGCCCCTCCGCTGGCGTTTGCTGAAGGATCCGACCTGAGAGAGAGGCCATGATCCACGGCTCGGATGCGGCTCGGATGCGGCTCGGATCTGGGCAGGAGATCCAAAGAATAGCAAACTGAAATGTTCCCAGATTCCCTGGCAACAGTCTAATTCTTGGTGGGTTGAATGGAAACCCAACCACTAAACCAACCTACAAAACACAAACCGTAAGGAACCGGATGGCTGGGAACCAACAAGGAATATGAAACGAGTACAAGCAAAGCACCTCTCAGCAACTCTTTCAAGAACTTGAGAGGTCAAAGGATGCTGCCTGCCAATCTGGTGACCAGCTGGCAACTGATTCTTCCAGACTCCGGCCAGCTCCAAAGCTCCAAAAGACAAATACAGAAGTGCCAAGTTGTCCAGTGGTCACGGATGGAACACCGGGTATATGGTTCTTCAACTTGAAGGGGACCAATCCGAAAAGAAATGATGAAAGGGAATCTCATACATTACACCTGCCAACACATGCTTGCTGACCGAGCGATAGGATATCAACACAACGTCCGACCTGCCAGGTTTGACAATTTCTTTCTCTGAGAAAAGATCCACTGGATTTGTCCGCGCTAGGCCTTGGATAAAGCGATAGCCTTCTCCGAACCTTCCGATTCAAGGTTTGACAAGCTCACAAAAAGGTGCCCCTAGGCCTGTCCGCCCCTCATAACAACATCCACCTGGTAACTCATTCTAAGGGTTTTTGTATTACACCCCATGAATACACCTGGGTATTGACCCCATTTAGGCACATGTCCGGATACGACCGTATTATGTTGCATCATGATGGCTCAATTCCAAAGGGTGTAATCCCAGGGTGTAATACAAAAACCCTCAGACTCATGGCCATCTCCAGCACTGGAAAACTAGAAACATAATGTCCATTTACTTTACTCTTGCAGTCCTATTGGCCAAGACTGGAAAAGGACCAGAGGAACAAAAAGGATGGGATTTGTTGGGCCCTCCAACAACTTGTTGATCTCTTGTTGTTCTGTTTCTTGACAACCTTATGGGTGGTTTACAATGCGCAACTGCATTGAGTCACACTCACAACCTTGCATTCATATGGCCCACCCAGAACCATCTACAGAATGAAGAGGGCGATCTGCACTCATTTCTCTCTCCAATTGTGCCTCAGTTGGATTCAGTTTAGCAGGCAAAGGGAGGAGCCTAAGACACGGCAAATGGATCCGCCTCACCCACAAGTTATGTCCAGCCTCGTCGGCCCACAACGCATTCCGCGCCTCTCAGAAAAGAAAGGCAATCTTGGGCTCTGAAGACGAGTTTGGTCGGGTTGTTCAAAATGGAGGGATCACCATCCTAATCCGCAATCCATAGTGGGACAGCCTACAAAAGGCAAACCACTACCGTCTAACATAAGGATCAAGTTTGGCCAGCCAGTTCAGCCGGTTGACCTGTTGAAGTTGATGGCCGTAGGGGAGCCTATTGCTTGAAAGATGCGCTCTTGCGCCTGCCAACTTCTAGACACTACTGCTTGATAACTCAAGGCAAGAAGATTGCCAGAACAAGCTGTTGCAGCATGATCGGAAAGACTGGCAAAATGAGCTGGATGCTGAAAGGAGAAGCTCATCTTGCAGGTACTTCCACAGGCATGAAGGGTACGCGTGCCGTAGACTGAAAGACTCTACTTCAATGACCCTGACTGAAGTGGGGTGGCAGGGGCCAGACGCGGGGTATGGAGGTTATTATGTTTCCCCTACACATCCTTGTGCCCCCGAACACATAATTGCTGGTTGTTGCAGGGCCAAGTCTAGAAGGGCCCAACATATCCAGCATCGCTGGTATAGAAGCTGTTGGGCGAGCCTGTGCCATAAAACATGAGAAAAGCGGCTGCGTTGGCAAAGACCCACCCTCAACCCAATTGCACTATTTGAATGTATTCATGAACAAGAGCTGGAATAGCTACCTCTAGATCTCCATGCGAGTGATGTATGCCTGGACCTTGGTCAGTGGCAGGGAGTACAATGACTGAAGCTTAATTGCAAACACCAGTGCTTTTTTTTCTCGGAAAGCACAGGATGACAGGAACATAGGGGATTCCGCCATCGGAATTCAAGCTACTTTGGGCTGACAAATCACAACTCCAGCTATAGTACTCTTCTCTATACTTGCTGGGATCCTTCTTTTCGCAAAATTGACAGGGACGAGGCCACAAAGACGAGAGCAATTACTTGCTCAAAATTGTTCAATATTAAAAGGAGAAAGCATAAATCCAACCTTTAGAACAAGGCCCCGGGTCCTGACGTTCTCTTCTTGAGGTGGGGGGGTGCTTCTTTCGCTTTAGCATGTGGACCCTCGGGCGGCACTAAGGGTGTTTTTCCCGATGAGCACCCCCCTCCCTGCCCCACTCCTTGTGTCGGATGACCCATTGGCTCATTCTGGTGTCGAACACGTCACGCAAAACCCTGAAAGGGATGCTCTCATATCCAGGTCCCGCCTGGCTGTCGTCCAGATTTGGCAGCCGCACTTGCAGCTGGCGGTCAAAAGTCATCAACTCATCAGTCTTGTTTTTGCTGGGTTTCAAAGGGGTCTCCAACTTTCATAATTTTTTAAATACATTCCCCGACCATCTGGCAAAAAACATGGTCTGGGCCACTGGATGAAGTGCCATTGGATTAGATCCGGGGTCAGGCGCATCGGGTGACAGGTTTCACGGAGCATCAGGTGTCCCTGAGTCAGAATCAACACCTATGTCGGAAATAGCAAACAAAAGCCGTACCTATTTATGGTTGGGCCTACATCTACCCGGGCTTCGAGCGCGTGGCTCTTATGGTGCTTTACAATTTTGTCGCACATGGGGTAGATGGCCATCCATTCTACCCAGCACAGGGAGTATTGACCAAGGGCTCTTACCTTACTGTTGCTGGAAGCACATGTTTCATGCGGCTCCGCTGAATCCAGCATCACTGGCTGCAGCTTCAAAACATGACGAGCGTGTCACACCAACAGCTTGTATATCCTGTATCAAATGGCCGGACACCTGCCCAATTTCGCAGATGCAAACCTGTCTGAGAGCCAGTCGGCTCCCCTTTTTGGGATCTCGGCAAGGGTGCCCTCTTTCTCCTCAGTTCCCTCCTCCCAGATTTGGGCCGCTGTCATGCCAAAGGCTCTGGACAAGATTCTGGCATATCCATCCCCTCGTGGTGCTTCATTCAACGGGAAATGAACAAGTATAGGTTCCAGACGATTCTAGGCATCCCTTCCACCAGGTGAGTTTCATGTTTCCCTTGAAATCCAACCAAAGGAACAAAGATTCCTTGTATGTCTTCAAGCATCCCACCAAGCCAGCAACTCATGATTAGCTCATCGGGATCTCCTCAAGGCCATCCGTTTCAGTGGAACGCAATGCACTCCGGCGATTCCCAAGCCTCAGCGCTGGCAGGGGGGCCTGCGACTCTGCGCGGCTTCCGTGACGGGAAAATAGAGGGAACATGACTAGGCCCTCCAACAGAGAGGTTAGAATAAGGGTATTCTTTTGCTGTAGTCGATTTTAGTAGGGGAACCCTCCCAGCCAAAGAAGGGGTGAGAAAGGGCACTACTGGGGGACCTTAATGAAGAGCGACATCTTCAAAAGGAACAAAACAAATGACAACACCGTCTTCCCGTCAGGTTCGCTCTCTCTCACTCTCGTGTAAGAGTACTTTGAGTGCCAAATGGCCAAGGATCAGTCATTTCAGTGTCCACCGTGACTTGCAGACTCCGCTACCAGCTCAGGTCGCCCAGGGTCACTCCACACTCCTAAGTCGAAACAAAAGGACTTCAAAGGTAGGTTAATAGGAGGGTTGTGGGAAGGCTGGGTGGCCACTGTTGCGAGTTTCCCGCTCAACATGGTCAAGCCCGAAAGTCTTTCTACCAGGATCACTGGGCAACTGGGCTTGGCAAAGAGTTTGATTGTTTCTGTGTTACTGGTTGCCACCTGTTCTTCCCCCTTTTGGTTCTTTTTTAGTGCTGGTTTAGTACCCTGTTAATATCCTACAGGCGTGGATCCACAAAAGTCGCATCCAAGCCGTTTTCTAGATGTTACACCATGAACCCGCTTTTGTTTGGGTACTAAACAACACGTGATTCGGAGGGTGCAAATGAACCACCGGGTTTAATCAACCGGACATTGGGCCCCCCAGCAAAGACTTCTGCACTGGAGAAAGGCCCTTAAACCGGACTCCGCAAAGGATACATCCAACAACCCCTGATTTATACAGGGACTTTCCAAATCAGCAAAAGGTTTATTGTACTTGGCCCAATAGTATTCTTTCACAACCCCTGTTAAGCTGGACCGCTCTAACCATAGGTGACTTTCTGGAAAAACGATGGCCCTGATAAATGGGGCATAAAACCCATCTAAACCAGTGGAACCCATCTATTTCTGGCCAACGGAGCCTAAAAAGGACACCCTCAAGATTGATGGCTTTCCTTTTGGTGTCCTTTTTACCTCCTTTTCAAAAAGGGCACAGAGCCAAACAAAAGAACGAGGAACGCCCCGTGGACTCATCCCGCGGCCTGTCTGCAGTGCAGCCATGGCCTCCCACTCCCCACGGACCTGGAGTCGCAGGCGTCGTTGGTTTGCTCGTGGAACCGTTTAAACCATCCAACAAAGCAAGATACGCCAATAGGATTGATCTTATGACCGAATCTCTCTGGGTTGTCTTATGGGTTGCCGCTTCCAGTACAGGGGTGTGACCGAGCTCTTTACAGTTGGCGAGATCTGCTCTCTCACGTCCAACAGACCTCAACATGCAGCACCACTATAGGGTTGCTATGACTCAAAAGGACCGCTGCAAGCTGAATTGGTTTTCCAGCACCCAACTGCCCTCCGAACGGATGCATCAGACAGTCAGCTTCACAAGCAGGTCTGCCTTTTGTTGAGGGTTCCCTCGACGTTGGGCATATGTCGACATAGCTGGGACCTCGAAAAATAATGGTTTCAAGATCCCGCCTACCATAAGGGGTGTGTGTCTAGTTTTCCCCACAAAAAGGGAAATGGAACCATAAATGGAATCCCAGCTGTCAGACCCCCTCCCCCAATTCCATATTTAAGGGGTTGGGGACGCTTCAAGACCTTTCAAGTTGCCCAGTGTGGCTTCCTTCTAGACGAACCCCACAGGAACCCCTATGAACACACACTCCCATGCCTTCGGCTTAGCTCCTGGCGGCATGCCGAAAGCGGATCGCCGCATGGATGCGGAACCTGCTCGGGACAGCGGAGTCGTGTCTGTCTGTGTCTTTTTTGAGGCCTGGTCAGGAAAATTCACCATTTTTTTTTGGAGGGGGAGCCACCCGGTTTTTGACACAGACCTATGCCGTAACGCCTGGTTCTTGAAGGCTGAAACTCTCGACTGACCCCCATGTCAATTTGATGGCTTCTGGCTTGTTGCAAGGACACTGGGAGTACAGGCCAACCACTTGAACCGAAGACCAACGAGTCGACACGACCCCTTGGACCTGGATTCCCCCCGAATCATGGAACCTCATGGTAGAAGTCGTGATATCAATGGTGTGCCGTGTGCCTTTAAAGCCCCCCCTTCCATGATGTGAGGAATTCCTTTCGACTCGTGGTGTTCCGGCCCGCAAACACATACTTTTGATTGAAACAAAAAAACCCGTCCAGCAACCAAGATTGATCCTTGGTCTGGAGCCACCATCTGCAACTTCTCAGCATGTCAACATGAGATATGCCTCTGTGCCCAGAAGCAATGGACAATTTCTGGGCTGTGGGTGAAACTGGCCCCATGGAGCCGGATGCTGGAACTTTTGATTAGGTAAGGAATCGGATGCGTGGGCCCTGGGATTTTGTGCGAAAAAGTGGAGCCGAAAGCCCGACGTCGGCTCCAGCTGCAGAGGCCATGGGGCTGGGATCACGGCCGCTCCGCACCGTCTTCGGCCTTCCGGTGGGCCCTGCGCGGAAGGCCATCTGGCATCTCTTGAGGCCCTTCTGAAAGTTGGCTTAAAAGAAAACCGGTACTCCTCAAAAAGTGCTTTTTTTTTCTCTAGCCGTACCAAGCTTCAATCAAAAACATTAAAGGGCAAGGTTTGCCTCGTAATCGGAGAACAAGTCTTGCGGGCAAGAGTATATTGGCCCTTCACTAGGTTCGGGCGAAAGGAACTGGACTCCTATTTGCGCGAAAGCTGCAGCTCGTGGTTGGTCTCAAAAATGCGGACTCCTTATTGGTGGTCTAAATACCTACTGTGGATGGGCGAAATCCTGCACCACCCAAGAAACCCTAGAATGATGATTCCCCTGTCAATACCAACCAACCGAAATTTCCCGTGGTTTCAAAGTGGTGTAGGACTTCGTCCATCCACAGTACGACTGACTCCTTATTGGTTGTCTAGAGTTGAGCTTTCGGGCGCTGCTCTCAGCACGCAGGTACCGACTCAATGGAAATCCATTCAAAAGTGAAACGATGGGGGGAATGAAAGGAACTCGTTTCCTTGTCTAGGTCCTCCAGATTTGAGAGGTTAGAATGAGGGTACCCTATTTTTTTTCTGTATTCGATTTTAGTAGGGGAACTCTCCCCCAAAAAAGAGTAAAAGGGCACTACTGGGGGACCTAGTTCCGTGCTCCCTGTGGCGCTGATAATTCTGGGGCCTCTATCTGGCGTCTCCTTTTGACCCTTCACACAGGTCTACCAAGTGACCCCGTGTTTTTGGGTCCAAGCGATTTCAAGCAATCCCGATTCTCGGCGTTGCGGTGAGGCGTCCAGTGGCCTTGTGAAGCCCGGGGCAAGCAACGCAGCGGGAGGTGGAACACTTAGCAGGCGTTTCGTTGATTTTCTTCAAATCCGGGGTCCCAAGTCCTGCTATATTTAGCAACAGGGCACTCTCTCTTTGCCGTCAGTAAAAACCTGGCGAGCAGTTTGTCGTGCAAGATTTGTAGGCCACCCCCCCCCAGCAACCCAGGAAAGCTGCGGGTGCTTCTTAGAAGGGCTCTGAGAACCATTCTGTTAGTAGGGATCCTTGCATTATACACCATTGCCTTGTAAATTCTGGTTTCCCTTTATTTTGGTGGAAAAAAACATGTTTCAAATGGTTGCAAAACGTAAATCTTTTAAGGCGCCCTGCTTAGGTAGGGCCCTAATGATTGGCCCTAATTTGTGGGCCTTGATCCCAGATCCCCAAGGCCTCTCCGACAATCAGATCGGGCAACTTCACAGAAGTGCAACTTGGTGTGAACCACAGGTGCAATGTCACCCACCTGTCAACCACACATTTATATATCCCTAAGGGTGCCGATTGATTTTGGGGCCTCAAAATGAGATGTGTTTGAGGGCCCATGAGGGGTCGGGGGATCTCCATTGGAGGGACCTGGGGTGTGCATTGGAGGGGTCATGACCCTTAGGGCTAAATCAATTCCTAAGCCAAATTACCACATCACAGGGTGGTAAAGACTCAAAGTGTGTTCACCTACTTGCATGCCAGAAGTGCTGTGGATGGACGAGATCCTGCACCGGTTTGAAATCATGGGAAATCAGTGTTAGGTATTTACAGGGGAATCATCAGACACCAGGGTTTCTGAACGGTGCGAAATGGATTTCGCAACCATCCACAGCAGGTTTCTCATTACTCGAGGCTGGCGAGCGACCATCCGTCGCCGGATCGTTGCGCCTGCTGGGTGTGTTCGCAGATCTCAGCGCGCCCTGAAAGTTGATCTTCCCCCAGCAAAAGGTTCAAGCTCTTGAGGTTTAATGAATGAGCCATTTGGCTGGGTCAAAACCCAAAAAACCCCTGGCGAACATCAAAATAGATGGCAAATGGATGTTCATCCAAAATGGAGCCATAGGTTCTGCCCCATAGCCATTTGGGCGTGTCTTCTTTTAGGGTACCCTTTGTTTGTGGGTTTTAAAAGGAAACCAACAGGGAACCTGGAGCCTGGGAAAAAATGCAACCTCCCGAAACGATCTGCGTGCGTGCTTTTTTTTTGGGAACACCCAAATTGGTGGTTGTCCTTTTGACTTCCCTTTAAAACTCCAAAAAAAAACAGACCCATTTATTAGCCCCATATGACCCCACGCATGACGGGCCCTTGTGTCCAGAGCAGTTCTGCTCTGCTCCAAAGACATCATGTGCTGGTTGCACATGGCGGCGGTCAAAAACAGGGTAAACCCCAAAATGGCTGGCCCTGGTAAATGGAACGGACCAACACCCGCGGTCCGATTCCTGGTGGTTTGGTTTTGACCCCTACGTGGAGCAAACATGAAAAACCCACCACATCAGTTGTAAATGACATTAAATGACGAGCTTGGCACAGCGACACAACTAGGTCCTCCAGATTTGAGAGGTTCAACTTGTTTTTTGTCTGGTCTTTTTTAGTGAGGGGAACCCTCCCAACCAGAAAAGGGCTGAGAAAGGGCACCGGACCGCTGGGTGACCTAGACAATGAGTAGAGATCCGATTGCTCGGCGCAAAGGACTCGAGGACTCACCGATTCGGAGGCTTGATGCTTCTGCTTTTGAGGCTACTTCTTGACCTGCTTTAAAGAGAAACCGAAGGCCCCCCACAAATTGTGGTTTCCCTTTTAGGTTCCTTCAAACCACAACAAAAGGGGTGCCTAAACAAATCCATGGGAGCGCCCATTCCCAAGGCACACACTTCCTGTCATACTGTGATTCCTTACCCCTTCATGTACCTTGAAATTGTCAAAGTGGAACTCCGTTATGCGTAAATAAAAGTGCATTTCGTCCGAGATTGTCGCATCAAAGGCAACTTTTTGCGAACGCTGAGCATTGAGCACGAACGACCTACACTTGCCTTGGTTAACTCTTAGTTTTTTGTTTTGCGTTTTCGATTGGTGCCCGAACACATTGAAATGAGAGAGCTGGGGAAGCTCAAGAAAACGTTCGATGCAACTTGCGGGATGTGAACATCACGAGCGAAGAACGGACTCTACAAATGGGCGGATTTGATTTCAGATTCCGTGCTAGTCTTTCGGGAAAGGCAGAACACTGAGCATTCACAATAGCCCATGGATCATGAAGCAGGCAGGGCGTCATGTGATTCTATGAGGCCCTGACTTTCGGACACCCCAGGTTCGTCTTCCCAAGTTGGCAAAACTAAGCTTTGCTTTCTTTTCAGGGGTTTCACCATCGAACTCGGAAAGTACGTCAATGCTCGGCAACCTCAATGGTTCAACACGAGGTCGAAGGGTGAATTTCTACACCCAGACCGCTAAGAGGAAATAAAAGCATGAACTGATTGCAAGTTTTTCTGACTGGTGTACCATATTGCTCCCGTCCGTTCAACTCCCGATCCTGCCTTCGGAAGGTTCCTGGGACGCAGGCATGGCATTCAAGTGTCTGTTTTCCATGGTCAAACCCATTGGGGCAGTTTGAAGCATGACTGAAGTGCTGCTTTTTTGGATCATATAGGGTATGTCAGATGGGGTTTGTGTCGATCGTTTTTCAGCCAAATACACAAGGGTTGCTGAATTTGACGCACTCCTTTGTTCTGTAGTGTGGTCATCTGAACATGTTGTAACGCTGCCCTGAGGAAACCATCCTGTTTTCCAAGGCAAGATCACTTTGTTGCCTTAAAGGGTAACCTATAAATCAAGACCGTGGCTGGACCAAGATCCTGCACCAGTTGGGATGTGTGTGCCCTATATACACTGGGATGAACTGATAATAATCTTTGGACAGGTCTCAAGGCCGGAGGCTTGACGTTTGCAGAAATCTGGATGTGGGTGTGCCGTTTTTTTTGGGGGTGTTCGGTGCATCCAGACACTTGTTGGGCTGCTTGAAACATCACCGTAGGAAACCACCAAGTTTGTTTCGAGCACCACCCATATACCGCCAATAATAAGCAGCTTTACGCACATGCCTGTGGCATTTACTAAACGGTCTATCATTGCTTCATGTTCTTTGCGATTCCTGTATTGTTGTGCAATCGCCAAACATGAATGAAACACTCTTCGCTACACTGGTTGACGGAAGTTGACTTACATGTAGGTGCCTTCGGACATGGTGTGCCATGTGCCATGGTCAGCCTTAGACTGGGGAATCAGCGCTTAAGGAAACTTATCAAGATGCTTTGGGTGCTTGAATCGAGGCCGTCTCAAAACAAGGTTCATTCCTCCATGGGGGAGCAGGTTTGGATGTATATGAAGTTAGTTCAAACCACACCACAACTTGAGAACAGTCAACGATTCCTAAGGATACCATGTGAGTGGCAAGAATACGCAGTGTTAATGAACATGTGCGATAACAATTGTTGGATGCTTTCTTATCATTTGTCAACACCACTTGTTGAGAAATGCGGCATCCGGTGCGCGAGCGACGAAATCCACCGCAGGCCTCTTGGACCCAAATCTGGAGCCTTGCTCAGAGTCCTGCGGCAAGGGCTTTGAGAGATGACGAATCCTTCTGATATTGTAGGGCTGCGACACAAAATTCAGGCGTATGACACAAACAGCTTGTACGTCTTGTCTCTTACATGGGTGCGTTTTTTGGAGCTGGTAATTACCTTTTTTGCGGTGGTTTGAAGGGAGCCAAAAGGACAGCCACCGATTTGAGGTTCCTCCTGTTTTGACATATGCCCACTCATATTTATCTCAGTTCCTTTCCTAAAACCCATGGCGAGTCAACTTGGCAAAGTTGCCGGTTTTCCTCCTTTCACGCTGGGCATGGAAAGCAGCTAGGGCAAAGGGTGCCACTGGACTTGACTTGGTCAAATGCGGGATGTTTGGCTCATCTTGCCACTTGCCCGGCAAGCTTGCATGGGCTTGCCTTGTCAACCTCAAACGGAAAACACAGATTGCGAGTTCCGATGCCAAACCCACTGTTTCCCAAAACGTTGAAGTCCAAAGATCCAACCACATAGCTGTAAAGATCTAACAAGTCAAGGGACAACGACCTGCTTGTTCAACCCTTGCCTCGCATGCAAGTTGTGATGCCCGGGAACTAACAGGTAACACTGCGTCATGTAAATATCTGGCACCATTGATCATATTAGCTCATGCATGAGCACACACCGGCTTTCTCTCAATCCGCACCTTCTGCTCCTGAACTCGTTCTTCCGAGTCGCCTGACGCAACCCGGGTCCCCTTCCTGCAACCAACTCTGTAGATGTTTTGGATTTTTGTTGCACTGAGTTTCCGACATCTGTCAAAAGTATTTGTCATTCACGTGCTCCGGACAACATCAAAACTGCTGTAGGCCCGGAACAGTAAAGAGTACCTGCTATGAGTGCAATACAAGTGTCAAAGCAATACAGTCAGCATCAAGGAACAGGAACCCACTACCCTAGGCTTCAACCCCCATGAAAAGAAAGGTGGGCCCAATTTGGATGATGACAATCCTTAGGTAAACAATGGTGATTATATGAGCCCCCATTGTTTTGATGGTGGTTTGAATCCCAGGGACTATATATATATATATAGATCAAGCTCATACGCTCAAAGTAAAACGCACCGGCCAAGGTACCAGTTCACCCCAGCTTTGCTTCTGGAGACCACGGGTCGGACATGTTAGCGGTTAAACACGGTTCGTCAAAGTCCCGGGCCAAAGCGCCCTGGACAAACACAAAAACATATGTCCAGTAGTAGACTCCCTTTAAAACCAACAAGGGAAAACAACCAAAAACTAGCAAGCAAATCCAGCTGCGCTGTGTGTCTTCGAGCTCGAAGACCCTACCCGTAGGGTATACCGCTGACGTGTTTTGTTGCACCCCAAGCTCCTCAGCATTGCCTGCATCACCTGCACGCAGGCCGGCCCAAAACACTTGGACCCCAAAACATCCCCGGCCTCCCTGGCCTTGCGACGGGCTGCTGATGCCACGTTGCCCGACCTTCAAACAACACTGTAAGTACCGCGCAAATCGCCCAAGACAGTCACCACCATCCCCGCCAACATCTTCTGCATCCTCGCAAACTTCTCCAGCATCCCCGGCATTCCCTGCATCACCAACATCTGGGCGTTCCAGCATCCCTTACATCCCTGCATCCCCTGCATCGCTCAAACCCTTCAAAAAAAGGCCCCCTGAGAGTAGGTTTTGGCGCATGGCGGGCAAGTCTGCGATCGAGTGGGCGGTTTTTCTTGTGCAAGTGCGGTTTCTGTGGGGGCTGGGACGGGCTGCCGGGGTCCGACCGGCCAGCGCAGCCGGTGATGGCGAAGCCCTAGGATAGAAAATGACTTCATCTTGGGCACCACTTCCATTTGCTCAAGGCCCCGGGGAAAAAAAAAAAAACATGTCCATTAGTGATGAATTCCTTTTAAAACCAACAAGGGAAAATATGGGTGCAGGATCAAAAAATAATTATTTACGGGATCAAAAAGAAATTATCGACACCCGGATCAAAAACAAATTATTTACAGGATCAAAAACAAATTATCTCGCCTGGGGGTGCCAAAGCGCTGTAATTTACATCATTTTCGGGCAACAGCGCGCGCATTTTACGGCTCCAGCTGTAAAATAGACACTTTCCAATACAAGCGCAGTACGCGAAGGTCACTTTGGCAGCTCCAGTTCGAAAATCACAACTTTTCAGATACAAGCGCAGTTCTATCAACGAATCTAGCATCGGTTAAATGCCTGTAGGGTTAATGTAGGTTGGGTTTCGGGTGGGTTTGGGGTGGGTTCAGGCTTGGTTTAGGGACGGTTTAGGGTTGGTTTAGGGTTGGTTTAGGCTGGGTTTAGGGTTGGCTTAAGGTTGTGTAGGGTTGGTTTCAAGGTGGGTTTGGGGTTGGCTTAGCTTGGTTTAGGGTTGGTTTAGGTTGGGTTTAGGGTGGTTCTAGGTTGGCTTCGGGTAGGTTTAGGGTGGGTTTAGGGTTGGTTTGCGGGTTTAGGGTGGGTTTAGGGTTGGTTTAGGGCTTAGGGTCGGTTGAAGGTCAGTAGTTTAAGGTGGGTTTAGGGTTGGATGAGGTTTCGTTAGGGTTGCTTTAGGGTTGGTTTAGGGATGGCTCAGGCTGGGCTACTGGGATAGGGTCGTACTTATAACTTGAGTTATAAGTTACTACAAGTGGACTTATAACGTGGGACAAGTGGACTTATAAGTTTGCTAAGTCCGAGGATAGTTATAAGTTACTTGTCTATGTTTAACTTAGATAGGCCCACTTATAAGTTCGAGCTAAGTTCCGGGTGCCGGGACTTAGAATGAACTTAGCTGGGACTTAGCTTTTTAGCACCATTTGAGGAAAACAGCCTTCGGTCATTCAGCGCTTGCGAAGCAATGTCCCAAACGCGTCTACCTCGCTGAGTCTACGTGTCTGCCTGCGTGCGAAAAAGCACGCGTGCGCTACCCCTGACATGTTGCGGACCACATCGCTGAACGAGAGAGAAAGCCTGACACCGGACTACGCGCGCGCGCATCATTTTTCGAGACGTACGGTCGCTCCCGGCTAGACCGCGCAGGGCGGAACACGGCGTAGCGGCGGCGGGGCCGCTTCCATGTTTGGAAAACACATCGCGGCAGGACCGCGCAGCGACCATCGCGGCAGGACCGCGCAGTGAGCCATCGCGGCAGGACCGCGCAGCGAGCCATCGCGGCAGGACCGCGCAGCGACCATCGCGGCAGGACCGCGCAGCGACCATCGCGGCAGGACCGCGCAGCGACCATCGCGGCAGGACCGCGCAACGACCATCGCGGCAGGACCGCGCAGCGACCATCGCGGCAGGACCGCGCAGTGAGCCATCGCGGCAGGACCGCGCAGTGAGCCATCGCGCATGCAGTTTACGCTGTTTGTTCGCGCTGCTTCGCACGCTTGGCTCGATGGAGCCGGAGCATTTTTTGCACTGATTGACTCGGTTTAATTTTGTTGTCCAATAATCGTTTCTATAGCGGTGTCTCCGCTGGCGGCCGGTCCGCCTTCATATAGTCGCATGGGGTGGTTTCTCCGCCGGCGGCCGGTCCGCCCATTTTGCTTTTCTCGTTTGATGATATATCATTGTAGCGGTGGTTCCGCTGGCGGCCGGTCCGCCAAGCTTTTTTTGCCACGTTCATTTTCATTTCGAGATGGCACTTGAAGCGGTTGTCCGCTGGCGGCTGGTCCGCCCAGGAATTGTTCGGCGTGATTTTTATTTCGAGATGGCACTTGAAGCGGTGGTCTGATGGCACCTTGCGATTTTTTGCATGTTTGGATTGTGAGTGCGCGGGTGAAAGGCTGCAAGACTCAATCAAGGCTCCAGACTGCTGACTGCTGACTGACTCCAAACTCCACAGACCAGACTGCCTCCAGACTGCAGACTCCAAACTGCAAACTCCAGACTGCAAACTCCAGACTCCAGACTGCAAACTCCAGACTGCAGACTCCAGACTGCAGACTCCAGACTGCAGAGTCCAGACTGCCAACTCCAGAATCCAGACTGCAGACTCGAGATTCCAGATTCCAGACACAATGACTCCTGGCTCCAGGATCCTGATCATTTTGTGGTGGAATTCGGCCACGGGGCCAAGTTAAGTTATGTTAAGTCGTGGTGACGCAACTGGGCCTCACGGGGAAAGTTTGGCAGTTAAGTTGATTGAGTTACAATAGGGACTCCACGGCTCCACACGACCCGCCCAGGTTAAGTTAAGTTAAGTTTTGTTAAGTTCGAAAAAACTGCACCGGCCTTTCCGGGCTTTGGGGCGGGGCTGTCTGGATGCTGGATTCTGGGGTCTGGACTGTGAATTCTGGAGTCAGGAGTCTGGATTCTGGAGTCAGGAGTCTGCAGTCTGGAGTCTGCAGTCTGGAGTCTGCAGTCTGGAGTCTGCAGCCTGGAGTCTGCAGTCTGGAGTCTGGAGTCTGTCAGTCTGGAGTCTGGAGTCTGCAGTCTGTCTGTGGAGTTTGCATTCTGGAGCCTGGAGTCTGCAGTCTTGATTCTGGAGTTGGCAGTCTGGAGTCTGGAGTCTGCATCGGGAGTCTGGAGTTTGCAGTCTGGCAGTCTGGAGTCTGCAGTCTGCAGTCTGGAGTCTGCAGTCTGGAGTCTGCAGTTTGGAGTCTGGAGTTTGCACTCTGGAGCCTGGAGTTTGCAGTCTGGAGTCTGCAGTCTGGAGTCTGGAGTTTGCAGTCTGAAGTCTGCAGTCTGGAGTCTGCAGTCTGGAGTTTGGAGTTCGCAGTCCGGAGTCTGCAGTTTGGAGTCTGCAGTCTGGAGTCTGCAGTCTGGAGTCTGCAGCCTGGAGTCTGCAGTCTGGAGTCTGCAGTCTGGAGTCTGGAGTTTGCAGTCTGGAGTCTGCAGTTTGGAGTCTGCAGTCAGTCTGGAGTCTGCAGTCTGGAGTGTGGAGTTTGCAGTCAGCAGTCTGGATTCTGGAGCCTTGATTGAGTCTTGCAGCCTTTCATCCGCGCACTCACAATCCAAACATGCAAAAAATCGCAAGGTGCCATCAGACCACCGCTTCAAGTGCCATCTCGAAATAAAAATCACGCCGAACAATTCCTGAGCGGACCAGCCGCCAGCTGAAGGCGGACCGGCCGCCAGCGGAGACACTGTATAGAAACGATTATCGCACAACAAAATTAAACCGAGTCAATCAGTGCAAAAAATGCTCCGGCTCCATCGAGCCAAGCGTGCGAAGCAGCGCGAACAAACAGCGTAAACTGCATGCGCGCGCGCCTGCCCTGCTGCGTTGAGTCACACGAACATGTGTGATTTCCAGCGCGTAATGCTTCATCACTGCCATGCTTCAAAACGCATGTGTTTGCAAACTCAATGAACTTAGAATGAACTTAGCGGACTTAGAAAAACCTCTTTTCTAAGTTCAAGATAAGTTACTTATAAGTCCAAGCTAAGTGCTAAGTCACTTATATCTCCAGCGTAAGTACGACCCTATCCCAGTAAGGCTTGGTTTAGGGTGGGTTTAGGTTTGGTTTGGGGCTTGAAAGTTGTTTAGGGTTTTTAGGGATAATTTAGGGTTGGTTTCGGGCAGGTTTAGGGCGGGTTTAGGGTTGGCTTAGGTTGGTTTTGGGTCTGTTTAGTGTAGTTTTCGGGTGGGCTTAGGCTGGGTTTAGTGCCGGTTTACGTGGCTTAGGGTTGGTTTAGGGTTGGGTTAAGGGATGGTTTAGGCTAAGTTTACGGTGGTTTGGGGTAAGTGTAGGGTAGGGTTAGGGCAGGTTTAGGGTTGGTTTAGGGTTGGTTTAGGCTGGGTTTAGGGTTGGCTTAAGGTTGTGTAGGGTTGGTTTCAAGGTTGGTTTAGGGTTAATTTTGGTTGGGTTTCGGGTGGGTTTGGGGTTTCGGGTGGGTTTGGGGTTGGTTTAGGATTGGTTTAGGGTGGGTTTAGGTTTAGTTTAGGGTCTGTTTAGGGTGGGTTTAGGGTGGGTTTAGGGAGGGTTTTGGGTTTGTTTGCGGTGGGTGGATTTTGGTTGGTTTAGGGTAGGTTTAGGTTGGGTTTCGGGTTGTTTTAGGTTGGCTGAGGGTAGGTTTAGGGTAGGTTTAGGGTGGGTTTAGGATTGGTTTAGGGTTGGTTAGGGCGGGTGTAGGGTTGGTTTAAGAGTTGCGCAGGGTCGGTTTCAAGGTTGGTTTGTAGGTTGGTTTTGGGTTGGTTTAGGGTGGGTGTAGTTTGGTTTAGGGTCGGTTTCGGGTAGGAGAGCAGGCCAGGAGACCAGCAGACCAGGAGACCAAGAGACCAAGAGACCAGGAGACCAGGAGACCAAGGACCAGGAGACAAGACACAGGACCAGGAGACCAGGAGACCAGGAGAGCAGGAGACCAGGAGATCAGGAGACCAGGCGACCAGGAGACACGGGGACCAGCCAGGACTGGGGACCAGGAGACCAAGGACCAGGAGACCAGGAGACCAGGAGACCAGGAGACCAGGAGAGCAGGGGACCGGAGACTAGGTCTCAATAATTTGTTTTTGATCCCCTAAATAATTTTTTGTTGATCCCCAAAATAATTATTTTTTGATGCTCATCCCGGAAAATATCACATATTCTTAAGCCAATGGAGGCACAGGGAGCTGCGCCTGTTTGCGCCCCTGGACTTCCCCCATCGAAGCGTCGCGAAATCGCCTGGCTTGAGCAGGTTCCATTCAGGGCCTCGCCTGGCGCGACGAGGTGACAAGTCACGACGATGGGCCCATCTTCCGGCGACTGGATGAGCCTGAAAAGAGTCCGAGCTTATTGTGCGCCGCTAAAACGGTCTTCCCCAAAAGTCTAAAGTCCATCAACTCAGGAATGAGTTGAAATTAAGGGATGTTTGACATGTCGGTCCAAACAATGATCCTCCTCAGAGCTTGCTTGCGCAAACCTTGGCAATCCCAGCAAATCCTTTGACCGTCGCATGTGATACGGACGGTGCTGACATATACACTGCACTTGTTGCTTAGCAATTGAATTGTGGCCGTCTGAACTAATGAGCAAGTGGACCTAAGAAAAAAAAGTCTAACTGTCATAGCGGTTTACTGCTGCTGCTGCTGCTGCTGGCACTGCAATGATGTTTCGCTTTGAGCAAACAGCTGCCACCCGGCCAAACCCGAGGAAATCATGTCACCCCTGCGCAAACTAGGTTTAGATCGCAAATTGAAGTAGGGCTGCAGAAATACCTGTATGCAATTGATCATTCACCCCCGGAACTCCCCGAGGAATCCACAGGCCAAGGCCAATACGCAGCTTGGTGTGTTTCATCCATTTGGTTAAGACCCCTGGAAAAATAAAACATATTCTTAAGCAAATGGATGGTTTTTTACTGACTCTAGCTTCTGCAGAAAGCTGTTCCATAGCACAGCACCGTGTTCGCCCAGCAGCGCGACGGATCCCTGGACACCCCAGGTGTCAGGCAGGTTTCCCGAGCTTCCTTTGCTTGGCTAGCGGGTGTGTGCGTGTCTAGGTCCTCCAGTAGAGAGGTTCGAATAAGGGTACCCCTTCTTTTTTCTCTTCTTTGTCGATTTTAGTAGGGGAACCCTCCCAACCGAAAAAAGGGGTAAAAGGGCACTACTGGGGGACCTAGGTGTATGTTGTTCATGGAAAACTGCTGAAAATCGTATCCAACTATTTGCCAGGATAGAACCAGCCTCATCAGGAACCTTGTGAGGAGTTCTTTCTTCCAGGAGCCATTGAATTGTTTTTTTTTTGTTTTTTCTCGATTTGTTGGACCGACGATGTTTTTAGGCTCAGCTGAGAGTGGCTTTTGTGGGTTGTGCGGCTTTTGAAGCTTTTGGCTTTCGAATGCCAAAGTCGTCCGCAAGGCGTACCAGAATGTTTCCGTACACTAAGAATCAGCAACGCCCGTAGCATTACCAGCAACATTTGCAGCACCACCAGCGACAAGGGATCTTGTGTGCCCTGCATTGTGAAATGCCACCCCCTTCAATAAATGACCTCACAATAAAGGACCTCACAATAAAGGACCTTAACACCATGACTCTTCCACGAGGGGGGGGGGGTGATTCTGTGAATTTCCATGTTGGAGAGGGTACCTTGGGCCCTGAAATTCAATAGAATGCTTCCTCAAGACCGAATCAAACATTCGAGCCACCTTCCCACAGGTGTGCCTGAACACACCAAAAACAACATGTATGGGTATGTGTGTATAAGTAATATTATATATATATATATATATCGTATTGTACAGATATGCGTTTACCCTGAAATTTGTGGTTTGGATTGGAGGTTTGGGGGTTTGAACCCCTCTTGTGGAGGGTAAGTGGGAAACGACCAATCCACCCGGCTCCCTTTTTAAGGCGAATATACACGTAGGCTCCCCCGCCACAAAGAAAACAAACGACAACTACTAACATGTACGTCATCTACGTTTCACGTGGGTCCCCACGTACCGAGTAGCACCTCTGTTTAAGAACTGAGAGCATCTATCCAAACCGTTGGCTAAGCTTTGGAATTGGACAATTGCAACGTCTTGCTTTCACTGCCAGTCCAACAACGAGAACACAATCTGAACCCAATGCGTCCATTCCACTTGGTTGCGTCCATGGATCAGCTCCATTGGTGCATGACTCGCGCGTTACGCACATGTGGTGCAACCTGCGCGCTGCAAGCAACTGCTGCAGCATGGAATCTCCAGGTACGCCAAGGCCAGGTTCAGCCACACCGGCGGCACTCAAGTACATCGAATCAAATCAAGCACAGGGAACGCAACAAATTAAGTCGGGTCAAGGCAAACGATCACGGGCCTCCCCTCCTTGCCTCGCAAGCAGGCACGCGCATTAGCTCATCGCCGTACCTTCATGCACAACATAACCATACCCTGGCCTGTGCGTTGGCTCCGAAGGTTCCGAGTGCTACAAGCGATGTGCACAAGAGCTGATGCCGGCTGACTGTTGTGCATGCAAACCTGACGCACCCCCCGCATACGCAACGGTGTGAAAGCAGCAGAAGGCATGTGGATGAGAGCAGTCGCACGCGTCTCTGCTGATTTGGGTAGGGCATGCTTCCGCCCGCGTCGGTCCATATCCATCCCACGCTTTCTGCTGTGCTGTTCCTGGCCCGTCACAGCTGGTGATATCAACGTTCCTTCAACACCTTCAGCGCATGCAAAAACACACACACAGACACACACACACACACAGAGACACACACAGAGACAGGCACAGACACACACAGAGACACACACAGAGACACACACAGAGACACACACAGAGACACACACAGAGACACACACAGAGACACACACAGAGACACACACAGAGACACACACAGAGACACACACAGAGACACACACAGAGACACACACAGAGACACACACAGAGACACACACAGAGACACACACAGAGACACACACAGAGACACACACAGAGACACACACAGAGACACACACACACACAGAGACACACACAGAGACACACACAGAGACACACACAGAGACACACACAGAGACACACACAGAGACACACAGAGACACACACAGAGACACACACAGAGACACACACAGAGACACACACAGAGACACACACAGAGACACACACAGAGACACACACAGAGACACACAGACACACATAGAGACACACAGACACACACACACACACACACACAGAACACCCACACACACACACACATAAAATGCCGTATCTCCGTGATGCAACACCAGATCAAGAAGTAGCCTCAACAGCGACACTTAAGTACATCGAATCAAATAAAGCACTGGGCACGCAACAAATCAAGTCATGTCAAGGCCAATGATCACGGGCCTCCCCTCCTTGCCCCGCAAGCAAGTTTTGCCGACTTGGGCACCCCCAGCACGCGCATTAGCTCATCGCCGTGCCGTCATGCACAACATAGCCATACCCTGGCCTGTGCGTTGGCTCCGAAGGTTCCGAGTGCTACAAGCGAGGTGCACAAGAGCTGATGCCAGCTGAGTTTTGTGCCTGCAAACCTGACGCACCCCTCGCATACGCCCCACACCCGGCCAACGGTGTGAAAGCAGCAGAAGCTATGTGGACGAGACCGGTCGCACACGTCTCTGCTGATTTGGGTAGGGCATGCCGACACATCCTCCCGACCGGCGACTTCAGCCGCCCATCAATGGACATGGCCTGCCGGAGGCACTCGGAAGAGTCCACTCGCTGCTTCTTTTTTTCCCTCGCTGTGTGCCCACTGCGCCGGAGCTGGCGCGAGCGTGAAGGGCTTCAAAATGAGTGGAACCCGGTGAGTTGTTGATAGAGGACCGGGCTGGCTGTTCTCCTGACGCCACCAAGATGTACCAGTCGGTACAAAGAAACAAAAGGAGGTGCCTGTTTGATCCCCTCAATTTGGTTTAAAGACGGAAGCCACTGGAAGATTGGAGTCATTACACCCAAAGATTCCTCTGGACTTTGTATTTGTGTGCATGATCAGAAGAGTAGAGGGAAGCACTTGTTGCTTTGGGCCAAGTCGGATACTGCAAAAGTATTGAACATCTTGACTAACGAGTCAGCTGGGAAAAAAACGCACACCTCCCGCTTGAAGACTTCGTTGGCCTTCAAGAAAACATCCCTTGGTTCCACCAACACAGTTCTAATGGTTGGTGATCTGGAACAAATCAGGTACTAGAACCATCTACTACAATTTGGCCCTTTGCTCACTTCCTGAGTAAATTGCTCAACATACAAACTTATTAGTTACCACTAAATTGCTCTTCCCCAAAAGAATCAAGTCCAGGAACTCCAAGAAGTGAGATTGGGAAATCGGGCGCGAGAGAATCTCGTCTCCAGCTGCTCTGGCCTCTTCGAGGGCTTCTTCTCCACCCGGGGCTCGCGCCTGCGCTCGGCACCCGAGAAAAAAAAGGTATAATAATAATAATAATGATAATATTCAATAAGAATAATAACAATCAGAAAAAAAAAAACAACAATAATAATAATAAAGAACAAAAAAGAAAAACACCCGGGATGCGAAGCCTGAGCCTTGCAGTGGGAGCAAAAGCGCGTGGATGCTCGGCTGGTTCTCAGGGAATGCGTTGGAATGACCCCGAAAAAACAAAGACTATGGATGCAGTTTCCTTGCAGAGTTCCTTCCCAAAGCCAGGAAGGTCATTCCCTCAGCACCAGCAAGAAAAGTATACCCGAAGTCTCCGCACTTAAACCATAGGGTCATTGCTCATGGGATCACTCCCTAAGGGTCATGAAGACAAATGACGATGGGCTTTGCCCAACAAGCTGCCCCTTTGTCGTCCTGAATCTAGCAACAAATGCTGCTTTTGCAGCCTGCTTGTGAATGTGAACATCAGTCAATATTCATTGCGGCCCCAATGACATTGAATTTGAGGGAGTAACACCTATGTCCTGGTGAGCGTGCCCAATGTCATCTTAAATGTATTGCAGCAAACGACAGCAGCGCCCCACACTGGCCCACACAAGCACATGCCTCAGAACAGTAAAGCGTTGGATGTCGTTTAAGGGAAACCAAATGAAGCATGCTGCCATCTGTCGTGGTTTCTTAGTGTGACTAAACAACAAACAACATTGAAGGCCTAACCACCTTGGGAGTAACGCCTATATATCTATATATGTACACACACACCACAGGTGTCAACCATTCGCTGAAAGGGAGCAACGCTAACTTGCCGGGCGAAGGAAGCTCCATGCGACGGAATCATTGCAAGCCACTGAGATGTTTGAACCGAAATTTTCCCTGCTTGATTCTTGGGTTGGCGAAGCAGTTCTGAGGGCTTGCCCTCCTTTACGAATGGATTGGGTGGGAGTTTTCATTAGGGCGCAAAGCGCTCGTGAGACTTTCACTGGATTGATCAAAGCCAAGAGGTTCATGATTCCATGAACCCTCAAACTGGGAAAGCGTACGAATCATTGAGCCAACCCTAGGCAAGGACATGGAACCCGCTTTTGGCTTGACTGTTTCTGATGCAGGGAGTTAGAGGGCCCGAAATTTACTGGAAATCAGAATCCAGTGGCGCCCAAGCGGCACGGCGATCCGAAGAGAGTGCCAACGAATCTGGAGTCATTGCATCCGGCCGCTGCATCTTTCGGCTTCAGCCCGAAATAAACTGAGGATTCATGTTGACAACCCCCTTCGTCGCATCTCAAAATGAATACATCTACTAAAGACATGACACAATATATCTTTGGTCTTCCAAGGACCCGCAAAACAGGGCCCCTTCTTGATTTTGCTCTTGGTTGGAAAAAGGTACATCAGCCAAAGGCCTGCTTCTTTCAGGGTCCTGGAAGGTCAAGGTATATATATATATATTATACATAAGCTCATTAGTATGATCACGAGTGCCCTTATTCATCTAATCCGTATCTTCGCGTCGCAAAACAACTCCGCCTGGCGCCACCTCTTGGCCGCAGGACCCAGGTGATGCCGTAACTACCCGGCATGAGGTCCTCGCCGAAGAACCGAAGGATGGGATCAACGAAAACCGTTCGATCAGCACCCGGGTACTGTGGATGGGACGATGTTCGGGTATGTCTTAAGGTTGGACCCCCAGATGGACTCGGATTTCAACTTTTGGCTTCCCTTGAACACCACGACAAAGGCTCAGAAAAAGACATACCCAAATCCTGGACCAGTGGGGATGGATGACACCCTATGGTGGCTTGCCGAAATGCTGGCTCCCCAAAAGTGCGCTATGCTCCCATAGTATGAATACTTGTTGATAAACCACTTACCAGCAAGTGCAACGTGGATTTGGTCCATCCACAGCAACTTGAGTTTTTGTTAGGTGGTACCTTTCTCAGGTGTTCAAAGCGAAACCAAAAGGAACGTCACCAA
The DNA here is from genome assembly GCA_963377175.1 of Effrenium voratum. Lineage (NCBI taxonomy): Eukaryota > Dinophyceae > Suessiales > Symbiodiniaceae > Effrenium > Effrenium voratum. The sequence continues at coordinate 25,182 of CAUJNA010000043.1, read as the reverse complement.
TTCGGGGGCCTATTTTGACACATGCCCATGGAAGGGCCGAAATCAACTACACACATGACTCTTGCATGATCGTGAAGCAAGTTGGCAAAGTGAAAAAAGGGAAAAAGACTCAAGGGGAACACAAAGGGAACACAAAGGCTAAATAAAGTAAGGGACATACCGGTACCCACAGCACGTGGCTAGCTTCCAAGCTCCGACTCAAAGGGTTCTTGCACATCTCGGGGTTTCAATCAAGGTGTCCAATCCTGAACGCAGATTCTGCACATGATGTGACAATGTGTGTGGCTCCTTCCCTTGAGTTTCAGTCTAGGAAACCAGGAGAAAAACTTGAAACCCCTTGCTGAGCTGACTGGCCAAAGACAGCAAATTGCCCTTCCCCTGGCTAGATGAAGCACGTCGCACAATTCAAACATACGAAGCCGCAGAACCAAACAAAACGTCCACACATACGCTGCTTGGAGGGATACCAACAGCAAACCGTTGCCTGCAATGTGGGCTTCTGAAAGAAACACTGGCGTCTCGACCATGGAAAGTGCTCACACACACACACACACACACACCAGGGGTCAGGGTCAACTGTGGGGAAAAAGGGGGCCTAAAGAACCGCACACCACACAGGGAAAGCGCGGGCGAGTAGGGCAGCACATCTCTACTCTGCATGGGTATCGACAGCGAAACGATCAATTTAAGCGCGCCCAAACGGAAGAACGTGAACATCCCAAGGGCTGTTATGCTCAAGGGAGCCGGATTCATCCACAGGTATCTGCAAATCTTATGATATGCCCCAAGTAAAGGACCTACAAAGTCAACCTGTTTTGCACCCAGGGCATGCAGCGTCCAGGCCACAAAACAAAATGGTTTTGGAGCAGGCAGAGATGCACAGGTAAGTAACAAACCCCTAGCACACGCCTTTCAAAACACACAAATAGAGAATTAATTACTTCATCTTTTGATGGTAAAAAGGACCACTTCTTGGTTGGAAGATCTGAATGGAACCCAGTGGGCAATCGGGATTGGCACCTCCCCGTCGTCAGCAAGTGGCTTTTCGAACCCTTGGCCAAAATGAGCAGCCGCGCGCAGCTCTTTGGGTGCTGAGAATCAGAGGAGATATATGTCAAAGCTATGGACACTCCAACAACCGCTTGGCTTCATGTTGGTTTTTGTTTGCCTCATTGTGATGCACGGCCCCGGATTCATACACCTCTGGTTGAGGAAGAGGCTTATTCATTTTGAGAAGAACCCCCATGTATTACATAGGGTTGGATTCTTATTCCGGGGTCAACCTTAAACATCACCTAAAGGAAAGTCAGTTTGAGACGGCCAAGGTGACCAAAATAACAAACACCCAAATGGAACTGCCGGCACCCGTTCAGCTGTGCCTAACGGCGGCCTTTGGCCTTTCCATCGCTCAGCCGTGCTCGCTTTGCGAGTGCAACTGGAAACATGCGACCAAAGGACTTCCCAAAATGAGACCCTGGAGAACATTTCTTGGTGTTGCTGGAAAGAAAAGGGACCACATTTTTTGGGACTTCCTCTGAAGAACACCTAAAATCAGACCCCAAAAAGGAGACGCATCCGCTGGCTCCGGCTGCGTCATGCGCGTCAGGCTCGCGGATCCTCGACAGATTTGCTGCAGTCTGAGAATAAAACAGCTGACAGTACCGGTTTAACCAGGAGCTGCGAAACTAAGGCAAACAGCGGGGTCCTTAAATTGGGACTCGATCGGAACCGGAGACAGGGGGTCAAAATTAAACCACCGCAGGGGCTAGTCCTTTCCACTTTTGCCAGGGCAAACCGTTTCGGGGTTTCCCGATTTTTGACCCACACCTACCTTGGTTGCTGCTCCCCTGTGTGGACACATCAAATTTCTAGTCCCATATTCGGAAAGTCGAGCCTCGGCTGCCTCGCGGTGCCGTTAACCTCACAGCTGGGGGGCGCAGAGGGGCTGAACCCATTTCACATGGGCATCAAAGGGGTAACCAAAAGGGGCAACCAACAGGCTGAATTTTAAGAGCCCATGGGTAAACTACTGCAGTTCGAGATATAGCGGAAAGGGTTGCCACTGTTGCCACCCAACCATTCTTTGAATAAGGCATTGTTTGAGGGGCATCCCCGCTGGCACCATGTAAGTCCACCACAAGGGCAACCCTCATCAACTATCAGCATGTTTGCAGTTTCGGGCCCCCGCATTGAAAACGGGGGAGGGGGGGCGCGTGGGTACACCTTCGAAGGCATCAAGGTTTCTCCCCTTTTCGCTGGAACACAATGCGGCGGGAGAAGAAAACAGGGCCTCCTCTGGATGGGGTGAAGGTGCTCCACGCTTGGACTCCCCAACGGAAAAAAAAAAAAAAAAAAAGCGCCCGTCCGACCGCCGGACCCCGCCTCGCAGAAAGTGGTACATCTCCCGAACCTCAGGCAGGATGCAGGTTGTGTGTAGGCATTTCTGGGCAAAATCGAATTCACACACCCTTAGGGTTACGATTGATTTTGGGGCCTCAAAATGTTGTTTTTTGGCCTACGGAGCGAAAACCGCACGTGTAGTTGTGCCCAATTCAGGAGGTCAGCGACATGATGGAGTTGGAGGGGGGGGATTGAGGGGTGATGGGATGAAGTCGTTCATTTTGCGGACACTTGTTGGCTGCCTATAGGTTTCAAAGCACTCATCGTCAATCAAAGCAGAGCAGCATCACGGAGCCGGCTTCACTGCAATGTGCGTCCCTCGCCTGGCATCAGAAGCCATGCTTTTGCGCCGTTTTGTTTCGCACTTCAAATAGGAATTTGCCGGCAGATACGTCCAGGCACGCACAGATACAATTGATTTTTGTGAAAGCAATGCCAGCGGTGCATCCCTGGCAACTTGCCAGCGGCATCTCCTCCAAATCCCTGAGTATATCCAATGCTTCCAGTGAAGGTTCAGCAAAAACGACTCAACCGATTTGTTGAAGGACGCAGGCAGATACTTCAAAGGCTGACACGCGCGCGGCCAAAAAGAAAGCAGCAGTTGTCACGTACAGGAGTTCTATTCTTGGAGCTTTTCCAGTTGCGGCTCGCTCCGGCTTTAACATCTGAAGGATAATGTATGCGTAGCAACGCACGGAGCCCTGCGAAATCCTGATGGCCACAGAATTCCGTCACGGATTCTGAGGGTGTGATTAAGCAAAACGGACACGAGGCCTTGGCCAGAACCGCATTTGGTGGAAAACTGTGGGAACACGGCCGTGCAATGCTGTAGATGCCGCAAAAAGAACGTCAACACCTCTGTTTTTGTTAATGGTTCTTACTTCCCTTCTTTCTTGGAGCGCTTCCAAGTACACGATCGGTTTCCGACCCGGCGGGTTGCTTTGGAGGGCCCATGAGGGTGGGGGTTCTCCATTAGGAGGGTCCGAGATTCTGCATTGAACGCTGAGAAACAAGAACCATCCTCCCCTCGTTTCATCGCGCCCCCCCTTCTGCATTGGAAGGGGTCATGACCCTTATATCACCTCCGTCCCGTCGTTTCAACCCCCCCCCCCCCCCCCCCCAACAAGCCGCCCCCCGGACCGCGGACGTCGCGCCCTTTATTGTTTTGCCCAAGCTCCCGGGCATCGCGGAACTCTTCCACCAGCTGCTGATGTTGAGCGCGGCCAAGGCGCCAATCTCTGCAGGGACCTACGTCCGTGTTGGCGGGAACCGCCGGAAGCCTTCGCCCTCGGACCGTTCAGGCTGTACACTCCAGGCTCTATGAGCATCGATGCAAAGCAGCAAGACATAACAAAACCATTGACGATTGGTTCAAGTTCAACATGGCCGGAAAAGGCTTCGCAGACCTTGCCATAAGCCCAATTTCAGCCCCATGAGACCTGTCGAGGCCACACGCGCGGCTTGAATCGAAAAACGCGCTCGGCTGAGGCTCCGGCAGTGGAGGGGCCGGCCTGAGGCACCACGTTCGGGTTTGCTTTGTAGGGTGGCATGGGTAGGAGACCCAGTGGCTTTCCTTTTGGCTCCCTGCAAAGCAACCTGAGAAATGATACCATCCAAAAATCACAACCTGCATGGTCTTTTTGGGGGAGGCCCTTTACGTAAGCCATAGTCATGCCGTGTTGATAGGCAGCTTGCCCCAGAAATTCTAGTTCCAGCTGATTCTGGATTTTGTTCATCCAAAGTGGCTCCCTAAAATGCGGACCTTTGCAAAGTTTGTCTGAAATCCGTATCAAGGGGTTGATGACCATCCTTATCTAGGTCCTCCAGTAGAGAGGTTAGAAGAAGGGTATACCCTTTTGTCTGTAGTCTATTTTAGTAGGGGAAGTCTCCCCCCAAAAAGGTGTGAGAAAGGGCACCTAGCTGGGGACCTAGTTGTCAATCCTAAGCAATGGGTGCTTTGGCCATGTTGTAGCCCCCTTAAACGGTGGCCCAAGCTAAGATCCAAACAGGCGATCAACTGCGGCCCTATGCATTTCAAACTAAAAAGAGTTAGAGTTCTTTGGGACCATGCCACGTGGCAAGGATGCTTCGCTTGTCTTCTTAAACTCAAATGGAAACACATGGTATCAGTTTGTAAACATCTGGATGCTCAAAGACACTCAAGGAACCCGAGCGAACCCCAAATCTAAAGTTACACAAACATGCTAGCCTTCTTCTCTTTGCGAGCAACTCTCTACCAAAAAGAAACTCCTTGTGTTCCCGGCGCCGACGTAAATGAAATAAACTCCGCTTTGGGAATATTTGGGCACGTCCTCCTGACTCAAGGACCTTCTTGGCCCGTCAGAACTTTGCAGGCTGCCCACTGCCCAGCTTGCTTTTCCCTCGAAAAGGAAATTGAGGTGCGGGCGCCGAAGTTTGATGAAAAACACTTCTTCGGAAGACATAGCGAGCGCTTTTTCAACCACTCGTGGCTGAGGTGCCTTCCGTTGATCCGTTCACTCGCAGTCATTCGCAGTCTGCAGGAGGCGGGGGTGGGGGGTGGATATCAAGTTCACGTGGGTTTGGTCAACCAGGATGGCAAGGGTTTGCGTCCTTGCTTCCATCCCAATTACATAAACCATAAACCAGGCAAGGGACACAGAATATCCACACCACTCTGTAGGGCGCAACATGCCTGCAACTGCAGTGCTCTCAAACACTCCAAGCTCAGTGCAACAGGGATCTACAACCAACCACAACTAGTCACATTTCCTACAATGCTTCATGATTAGACTTGGCCCAGTTGTAGAATGTGTATTTTATTGTTTGCTTCACATGGCGTCACTGGTAAAATGTAAAATGTATCCTAAGTCTACCCCGGGCTTCATCTAAGGACCTTTCTTCTAAGACATCACCCCAACCATTTCTATTGTGAGCCATGTCGCGAATGAGCGCATGGCAAGTGAGCGCCCGAAAATTCAATTCGGTGGCCCTCAACACGGCCGAAGGGGGAAATGGGGCACCCAAGTCAAACCTAACATTCTGCGGCATCTTTTTTTCTTTTCTTTTTTGTGGGGTCCGGATATGAAGTCCTCAAGATTCACCCCTCCCTCCAGGAGTTTCACTGACTTCTGGGGAAAAGCTTGTTTTTCTCGAAAGGGAGTGGTGCTGGTGCTAAGAGATGAGGCCCGGACTCATCGAAGTCCTCAAGCGACTTCAACACATTGACTGGACCCCACACGTGGGATTGTCATTTCTCCTGCGATCTTCCAAGGTCCTCCTCAGACTCGGACCCTCTCAAAATGAGGCGTGTGGTCTCGCAGATTTGTCTAGAACCATAGGGAGAGGCACTGCCTAGTGGATATTGGTGCCAGAAAAGGCAGCAAGAACGAAGGTCCATAAGCTGACCATCCCTTTGGTTGAATGAACAAGAAAAAACAGCTCCGTCAAGCGAAGCTATGTGCAAACGCTCAGTCAAAGCATCTTGCTTACAAGGGGTATACACCCAACCGAAGATCATGTGTGATAAAAAAAAGCTTGCTATTCAAGAACCGGAATGTGAGGGTCAAGGAAGGGCCAAGGAACCTCCATTCTTGTCGCCATCACCCCTGACCCGCTTCGGTGCCCCGAAACGGAAGCGATGTGGTCACTCTGGTACAGCAAAGCTCTCACTCGCCCAGTCTAAAAAGGACACCTTCTCGTGGCTTAGGCAAATAGAAACCAAATTGGATCCAGTTCTTTGTTGATGTCAAAGGAAGCAACACAACTAGGTCCTCCAGTAGAGAGGTTAGAATAAGGGTACCTAGTCTATTTTAGTAGGGGAACCCTCCCAACCAAAAAAGGGGAGAGAAAGGGCGCCTAGCTGGGGGGCCTTGACAACCAAAAGAACTGCAACAGGCACATCTTTGGGCTACAGGGATGCTCTCGGGATCCCGGCCCACAGCCGCAACGACGCGAGGCCCGAGCGTCTCGCCGCTCCTGCTGCTTCCCTCCCCACACATACCGAGTCCAGTTTGCTATGAAGAAGGCCACAGCAACGGCGATATCCCAAGGAAACTTGCTGTTGGAAAATGGGAAAGCTGTTGCAAACCCCAACTTTCTTTGCGGGTAGCGGCTGGGTAGTGAAAACAGTCTTTGGGGCACCTTCTTCTGGTTCCATGCCACAACAGTTGCCACTATGCCCGAGGCTATGTGCATGCATATGTGTGTATACATGGAGTTTAACACGGAACCACCCCGAAAAGTTGTTGGAGGACATGAATATCCACCTAAATTATGTCCACCAAAGGGCCCCCTATTCAACATCATACATAAGAACAATGTTTCCTTGCAGGTATGTGCACATCTTCCGGTTCAACTCTCCACCGCGCCTCATGGACTCTGCGACCTCCATACGGCACCTCGCGAACATGTTGCATGAAGCCCATGGGAGCTGCACATTTTGAAAAGCAGAACCGGAACCCATACATGGGCACCTTGAGGAAGATATGAGGATTCACCAACCTGAAAGAAGGATTGCCAAACGAGCCTTGATTGCAAACTCCTTTTACCCTCAAAGGGCTACGATTTTCCCACATGACCTTTGGACATCATTGAACATTTATGAGGGGGGGGGGGGTTACTAGGTCCTCCAGTAGAGAGGAGTAGGGGAACCCTCCCAACCAAAAAAGAAACGGTAAAAGGGCACCTAGCTAAAGAAACCTTGTATGTGGGCGGGTAATGTCCAGGAACCACTTTACGTGGGAATGACATGATGTCCAAAGGTCACCAGCCACTTTGGAGGCTAGTGGTTTGGGACATGACCACAAAGGTCCATGTAATGTCCACCCACCACATTTGAGTCACAATCAAAACCCGGTACAAAAATGGTCGACCCAGAACCATGTAAAGAACTAAGAAGGCGGATATCCGCAGCTATTTATGGCTGGGATCGTTCCTTACTAACCGAACCATCTACCCAGGTTTTGATTGTGACTCATTTGGAAATTTCCCCGTTGAGATCCCGAGAGCCAAAGTCGACTTGAGACCCCCGCGCTGGAGGGCCGAGGCCGCCGGGAACCGCCAACTCCAGCACGCCCCGGGGTCGAAGAGCGCGGGCCGGGCGAAGCTCCGCGTCCTCTGCGCGAGTTGCCCAATGCGAAGGGGATATGTCAAACTAGCATGTGTATATATATATATATATATCATATATATATATATTGGTATATATATATATATCTATCAATGTATCAATGTATCTATGTATCTATGTATCTATGTATCTATGTATCTATCTATCTATCTATCTATCTATCTATCTATCTATATATATATATATATATAAATTAGACACATCTATATATATATATATATTAGTACATATATTTTTATATATATATATATATCTCATAAATGTACATATATACATGGGTATATGCATATTACATATAGTCTCGTGTCCTGTTTTGGTGGTACCCTTTTTGGGTGGGTTTGAAGAGACAACAAAATGACAACCACCATTCTGGGGTTCCCTTAAAAAAAGGCAAGCCCGTGTATACTGCAAAGAATTGGCTTCCTGTTGCTTTGCCTAGATGATGGGACCTTTCCAGGTTCGGAACGTGTGCGCAAACGGTTCACTTCCCCCTAGCCAGGCGGGTCGCTTAGAACATGGAACAAGGCGAGCGGCATCGTTGGTTCGAACTGGAGGTCATGGAGTCTCCACAAGTTACTATCACGAGCTGAACACTAAGCTAAGTCAGCAAGGAGTTTGAATGAATCTCCCCAAGCGTCCACAGACTGCATCTTTAATACTTTATGGTGCATTTTGTTTCCTTAGGGCACCCTTTTTGGCATGGGTTTGCAGGGAAACCAAAGGGACCCCCACACTTTGGCAGCCTGAACCGTCAAGCCCGCGCGAATCCCGGAGTCGACTCACGAGACGGCGCCGACGGCGCCGAATCCCCGACGGCGCGCGCCTTTGAGACTTCGAGGGGACAGCTGCGTCCTCAGAAGCTCCTGACGAGTTCCTTCGTTCCACTGGAGGATGCAGAGCGAGATCGCCCTCGCTCTGAAAACAACAAGTATGACCAAGGGAACCATCCCAGAAAGAAGCCAAAGTGAAACTGGCTTGTGAACTGGGACGCACTGGGACTATTGAAGGGTTGAGTGACAGGATCAGTTGTACTGATGGATAAATCCAGATCGCACCAGTTGGGTTGGGTTGAAAGAGAGTTGGCATGCCAGCGTTGTGTGTGTGCTTTTTCCTCTTTTTTTGGGGGGGAGAGGGGCGGGGGCATTGGGGATTGGAGCGCTGGGGTCCCCTTCGCGTCCTAACCAAGCAGCAACCATAAGGATGGTCCGTTCCGTCCAAACTCAAGTGGTAGCTGATCTTAGGGACACCTAGCAACAAAACAGTCATGGCTCGCTCTCCTTTCCTTGGCATCGAGTTTCTACTTCCCAAAGCGATTGACCAAAAGCCGAAGCGCCTGCATCTCCACCAAGCGCTGCATTTCCAGGTCCCTGGGATTCGTCGCTGAGCCCGGCGGTTTGGAGGGGGAAGGTGGCCTGAAAATACCTCGATCTGCCGAGAAGCAAACCCGCAATATTGCAGGGGGAAGATCCTCAAGAGACGAAGCTCAACCATGGCCAATGCAAATTAAAGCTCGCTGCAATTTAGCACTGGCGCAACACTCGAATGAACTCAGCAATCTGCACCCTTGCCCTGCATGACTCTCTCCAGAAACAACACACCAAAATACTTGTCATCTTTTGCCCAAACAACTCAAAACTGGTAATATAAACCGAACAAATCACCAAGGCAGCCACCACAGAGAAAACCAGAGCAAAGCCAAAGGGCGCTAACACTGAGTGAAGGAATGGCAAACCAACATCAAAGCAACGCCAAATCAACACCAAAGCAACACCACCAGTCAAAGCAGTACCAACGTCTCAACACTAACCCAGTTATTCCATTTACCCTTGCAACCATGGAAATCACCCAGAAACCAAAAGGAACATGGCGAAGGCTTCCACTGGGTAAAGCAAAATCGAAGCAAAACCCACCGCTCCCGAGGCAACCGAAACCGAGAACTTCCAAGGTCAGCGCCAGCCATCCTGAGCCATAGCCTGAGAAAGTCGCGCGAAGCTTGGCCGCCGCGCGAAATTTTTTCGCTGGTCAGACATGGATGTCTAACGCGGGATACGTGCAGAGCGTGCTGAAAGCTGGATGGCGCGTGCAAGACTCGAGCCAAGAGCCCCCGTGCACGGCACGCGCTCGCTTCCCGCCCTGTACCAAATGGCCCGGCTCTCGACTGGGGCGCCCAAACCGGGCTGTGATACTTCGCCGCGGCGATGCGATCTCGGCAATCGGCTCTGGACGGGGGGCCGGGGCAGCTGTTGGTTAGAAAATGGCCGCGATTGGTTTCCTAAACGGAGTTTGCCGGGCTTACAACTGAATGGGTTTGCCGGGCTTGCCACATTTCTAACAAACCATTTCAAGCCAAGGGGAGGGAGGTGTCTTGCGGGGTCCAACCAGCCAGTCACATAGCACAACATGCGCTGTCGCATGGCTCATGGCGTGGCAAAGGCCTCTGTATACAGCAGTTGTTCTGCACTCGTTTTGGCAGCTTCGACCCAAATACATGATTACCCACCGCGAAACAACCAAAAAAAACCTTCCCCAAAATAAGGTCTTCAGGTATTGTCAAGGCCTTATTCGAACAAGGGGTTGGAATCCTAGTAGTTGTTGAACCCGAACGGGGGCTCGTCGCGCCGAGCTCCGGGCCGGGGTTCCAATTGAAGAGCTCCCGCACTGAGTCCACTTGCTTCTGACCTGAGAAAGAAGACGCCCCAAGTGGTAGTGGGGCTCCCTATGAGAATTGGGTGCTCTATGCTGCAAGCCATTTTAAAGCACAAGAACGACGCATGTCATGAGGTACGAGCGATTGATGTCATGAAAATACAAAGGTTCAACGGGGGGGGGGGGGCAGCTCTTTGCGAATCTTGCCTTCAAAGGGTCCAATGGAAACTCCATTGGTTGCCCAAACATCTAAGGGGCTGAGGTCACACCAACCAGCCATTGCAGGTGGTCTTGTAAGAGAGTACAGCAATTATGGCAATTAAGAATCCGCATCGAGGACGCCCAATGTTCACTTTGGGGCATCTTTGAAGGAGCAGTTCAATATTCGAAGCATTTTAGCGCTATCGTGTGCGCCCTTACTGAATGGTGTTTCATTGCTTGCGGCAAATGTCTGTGAAGAAACTAGAAGCATTCTTCAGGGAGCAGGTTTAGCATGATAGGGAAGTTGTAGAAAAGAAATAGACAGCATGAATAATTTGGGCAAACAGGCAGGTTACAGGGGGAAAGGTTTCAAAATATGCTCTAAACCCGCACAGAGGATTGACGAGTACCCCATGGTCCCCCCCATGACCACGTACGACGCAACATCCTGATCAAACCTATGACTGGTTGATGACACTGCTGTATGCTGTCTCACCCACGATACGCTCCGGGGCTGGCCCCTGGGGATTGCATACACGGTGATACTACACGGTCACGGTTACGCTAGTTGCCTGGTGTTTTCGGAGCCGTCACTGTCAAAACGTTGGGTTTTGGCTCATTTCACTCGCAGCGTGGCAGGCGTCAACATGCAAAACTACTTCGTTCGGCTAATTGCACGACAATTTCGCCAATGCCCCCAACAAAGCATTCGGCGAAGCAGTTCCCAAACTTCGTCTCCACACGAATTGATAAGTTCTTTGTTTCAAATGAACATTAACATTGTCACACCAACATTTGCAGTGGAGCTGCGGAGGCAAGAAGCAACCGATCGAATTCCATGAGCTTTGGACAACTTGAGACTGCTGACATCATCTACGTGTCTACATAATTCTTTTAGTTGGTAGCTCACCTGATGAAATTTCTTGGCTTTCAGGATGCGAGCTGCCTTTGGCCAACACAATGCACCATCAGGATGAATTCCAGAAACACCACGTTTGCTGACACAATTCAACAAGCCACTGGTCTGTACATCTTCCCAGGACTCAACTGGGCCAGGGTCAGCAGACACCCCTACCGAGCCGTGAAAAGAACCGTAGGGACTGAAGGCAATTATCCCCCCCCCCCCACCCCCCAACCCACCCCCAGTTGGACACGGTTGCGCTGAGTAGATAGGGGGAAAAGTAGCACTTGAGAAGAACAGCAGCGAAAACAGCGTTTGATACCAGGCGACTAGAGCAACCGTGACCAACTACGCACCTCGTGTCAGACCTAGCCAACAGCATGGTAACTGGGTCTTTTGGTACAGGACATCCACGGGATTCGTACAGGATACAAAAAGCAGCTGTCAAAAGAAATCGGACCCTGCCAGGCCTTTTCATGAACCAAGGGGACGCATTTTGGTTTCTGATTCCGTTTGGAACCGAGAAACGGACATCCCTCCAATGAAAGGGGGCAACCCTGAGGTCCTGCCCAAGGCTTTCTTGCCAAATGAGCCTTAGGGCCAAAGGCTCCAGCTTGGCTTACCCGACATCAGCCCGGTGGCGGTTGGTTCTACAGTTACATGGTGCAAGGTTTAAACCGCCGTTCGCTTTGTCAACTTGGGCTAAATCTCAGTTGCTTGGCGACCCTGCACAACTACAATTAGCAGGGTGGGCACTGCGCAGCCCTGTCTTGACACATCTTTAAAACTCCACTTCGTTTTCCCTGGGAGGGTCCAGCTGCTTCAACCGAGCGTGTCAAAATGGGGGTCCCCCCCAAAAAAAAAAGTTGGCTTCCTGGGGGGGGAAAAAAGGGCACCCTCGAAAAGAAAAACACATGTTGCGTCCCAAGCGTGGAGAAAAAAGCTGAGCCGCCGCGCGCTCCTCCCGGGGCAGCCGTATGCCGGCAGCAGACTTCGATGCCTTGTTGAAGGTCATGCCTGGCCGATTGACACGCCGGAGGGTTTGGTTAAAAGGGTTTTACACCCTCTCACTTCCTGAGTGGATTGGACAAGAAAAGTCCTAACTTTCTTTTATCACTAAAATGGAACATGGTCTTCCAAAAAGGATTGAAGTCCATGAACTCATGAGCAGGTTTACAACCCTATTTATGTGGCCAACACTCCCCAGCCGACAGCGCCTGAAACTCTTTGGATCTTTGGTGCTACTGAGATGATGAATTGTGATGGTTTACACAGGCTTTACTGCAATCCCTTCTAAAACGGCCGACAGAACCCAAGTGCCGCATGGTTGTGGATATTACACCTTGTGATGCCAAAGTGGAACTCCCAACCCGCTGACTTTGTCAGAAAGGAGGTGGCCCTAACAGCCTTTGCCCAACCATGTTTCCAGCCGGCGCGAGAGAGAACCTAAAGCAATTCTCACAGTGGCAGGGTATCCCCGTAGGGCTTCATCCATCCCAACTGGTGCAGGCGCCCACTGGCCTGCCCGAATGTGAATATCTTGTGGAACCTTGACTCAACTGGACAATGGACAAACAACAGAACACTGAACTTGGGGATGGAAGCATCTAAGAAACCGAACCGAGCACTTTTGACAGGCGTTCCCTGATCCACGGCGTTGCGACAATTTCACCATTCCCCCGCAAGAAAAAAACACATGAAAATCACCCCCATGATTGGAGCTTGTCCCAAACAAGTGTTGCTCGTTACTATGTTTACGCTTGCTTCCCTGTTGGTTACCAGGAAGACAGTGACATGTATCCTGACACTACTCGAATTCCCTTCTACCCGAGATCCATTCAAGTCAATCAGCAAGCCAAGTGAACTTCTGCTTCGCCAGCGGGCAAAAGCGACTTCAAACGTGGCGCATTGGCTTTCTGCTTTCGGTGGGCGCAGTTGAGCCGCAATCGCGCGCAGAGACCACACGTCGCGCGCGAGGCGACCGAAGAGGCGTCTTGAATTTGCCCATGTCGTTGTCAAATCAAGTTGGACCTCGTTGGGGAGGGAACCTGACACCAACTTCCTAAGTTTTGAACACACACATGAAAAACAGAAAAGCCTTCCTGTGCAGTCGCCCTTTGGATCGGGCGAGCCTAAAAGTGCAAGCTTGTGGCTTGGTTCCAGTGACCACATGCAGTTCTTGCTGCCACGATTTTAGCGAGACCTTTCTGCAGAATCGCCGATCTTCGGCGTGTCTCTCTGGTCTAGCATGCGAGCCACGTGCCGGCGGTGATCATCGGCAGACGGGCTGAGTGTGGCATGAACTGCTTTGACCAATGCTGTACATGTGGTTTGATGATTGAACACCAACCACCCAAGCGGCGCCAACCAAATATTAGAATCATATATTTGTTCCAACCTTCCACGGGTGCACCCGTTCGGTGGACTTGCCATAGGCGGTGTATGCTTTAGCCTAACATCGACACTAGACCTAGGTTTAAGCCATTCTTGGCCAAACAATGTCACTGATACAAGCGGGCTCATCAAGACCACGCTTCAGCCCTCAGTTTGCCGTATCCTTGGGGAAACGCAAACTTAGTTCGAGCCATTTAGATGCTTCCCAGGCAACTCCAAGCTGAAAACGAGCTTGGAGAGTGACAAGGGCGCACCAAACATGTCTACATGAACCTGGCAGGCCCGAGGATTCCCCTGGAAGGAGAAGCCAGAAGGAAGCCGACTGTTTCAAGGTGCTCAGATCCACCGCTAAAAGTGACTAACTTTTAGTGGGTTAAATGGAAACCCCCACTAAACACTGAAAAGCTAAAGGGCTAAGGAACCGGATGGCTGGGAGCCGCCAAGTTGAGACACACCCAAACTGAGCACCCTCCAATGTCCTCCATCATGGTCATGTTTCCCTCGATGATGAACCACCACTCCTGCCCATAGGAAGACAGTGGCAATGTAGCAAAAGGGGCCACAGCAGCACCTCAACGGTAGGGAGTTGTGGGAAATGACACAATATCAGTGATACGCATGACTGCTTTGTCACGCTTCACGTGTCACCAAGACCCACTTCCTCAATATGTAAATCAACACCCAGCATCCTCAAGGCAACCCATTCAGGGGCCTCCAAAACGCATCGAAGTTGGCATGCTTAGGGTACCCTCGCGCCCACTGCCATGGCAACTCCTATCAAAAGGCGACCTGGTGGGTTCCAAATGCCGCAAGTGAATGGTTCCCCCTTTCAAAGGATTTCTACAACCACACCATTGAATCAAGGCCCCCCGACAATATTATGTCTCCTGAAATCTGGGGCCGTCTGCCCGCCTCTCTGTCCTGACCAATCCCTATGCTTCCAAAGAACATTAAAAGTATGGGCGAGAAGCAGAGGCCATAAAATGGGTAAAGACCTATAAATGGAGGCTATAAACGGGGATTGTACAAAGTTGGCTTTTCTGGTCCTATCGGTAAGGCAAGCAGGTTGAGAAGTCAACCAGCCAAGCGCCTAAGAATGTCACATAAGACTACATTTGAGTGCGGGTGATTGCCAGGATTGTATGCCTGCTTTGCGGATAAATATTGTCGGCCAGACCATCATTATGACAAGCAAGCTGATCAAACCGGCTGTGCTTACTCCTCAGCTAGTTCCAGCATTTTTTTACGCGCGCGAATTTGCTAGACTCCCTGTTCAATGAACATATGAAATTGGGTGCTTTAGTCTTTTTTGCTCATAAGCTTTAGACAGCGGAGTTTGAAGGTCCAATGCGTTGCAATCGTTTTCTCAGAAAAATAACAAAAAACACGGGGTGAGGTTGGGGGGTGTCCTCACTTGGCTTTGCCGAAGGCAAAATATCTGATGAATGGTTTTGCCTGGGAATTGTTTGCCCGCAACCAGGGCCTGTCCACAAGGGAGTTGTCCATGCCGTTTTAGGGAGTTGTCCACGCCTTTTTATGGTCGTTCCACGCCTTTTTGTGGTCGTTCCACGCCTTCTTATGGTCGTTCCACGATTTGTCCATGGTTTGTCCACGCTACATGTTCTTCAAAGAAAACAATGTCTTCATCGCAATGCTTGCGCCGGGTGCATGCAGCCTGTGACTTGATGAGTGAAGGCAAAGAAAAAGCGAGCAACACAATATAACAGAATGACAACGTGCACACACTATCCAGCCAGCCAAACGGGGCTTGGACGCACCAGCAGGTTTACAGAACTCGGTTCCACTAAAGTCCAAATGATCCGCATAAAGTAGCCGGGGCCCGGCGCGTAGTGTTCAAACATTCCTGTGATCTTCGCTTGAAACTACTTTGCCTTACCAAAGCGAATGCAGCTAGTATGGCTCTACAAGGCTCAAAGTATTTCGTTTGTGTCAAATCCGAGCGCAAACGATCAGACATGTACGCCGATTGAAATACGATGTATTGAGCGTTGCGATTCAGTCAAAGCAACGGCGCAATCACATCCCAAAAAATAAGATCCAAAGCAACTCTTACTCGGCCAGTCAAATGATGCCTGCGACCCTCATTCCTTTTTATGGTCGAGGGACATTACCAGCAGGTGGTTTCCGCAGTTTATGGCCTAGACACAAAAAAGTATGGTCGAGGACGCCCAGGGAATAGCGTTGCAAGTTAATCAAGCAACCGTGTCTTCGATTGAGCCCCGCAAATGGTTGGGCCGACTGTGCTTTCCCTAAAAACACTCATGTCAGTTTCAGTCTTCAACTAAAGCATCCTACTTCAGGCGGTGCAGAGGAGAAACCGTGGTACTGGCTCTTCAATTTGACCACCTTAAAAATGAGGCGTCGGTGAGCAAAAGCCATATCTCAACATCTTTGATCTTCCAGTTGGCTGACATCCTATAAATTGCAAATTTGGGATATCGCTTGAGCAACCCCTCGCCATGAGGCGGCATTGGGCTGGCGGGTTTGTTGCGGGTTTGTTGCAGGATCCGGATCCCGAAGCCGGCAAGCCGGCTTTGGAAGCACTCGCCCGGTCTTCCCCCGGAAAAAAATCAGAAAGGACACCTCGCACCTCGAAGGTGCAGAGATCGTCATCCAAAGCCTGGAGGAACCCCAACGGCCCAACCACACGTTGCTTGGAGCCCAACCTTTTCCATCAGTGGGAAGCTCTCCAAAACTCAGAGCTGGGCCAATCCCCCAATGCCTATAGCCTATAGAGTTCTTTCGTGTCGCAGATTTTTCGGATGTCTCCCAGACTTGGAGCCCATAGACTTGGGCGACTGCAAGGGGAAAACCGGAAAACCTGACTGGTTGGAACCGGAACAGGCGAGTCACAGGAACGCACAGACATACCTGTTGCTCCTTCGAACTTCTCAAGTTCCACGTTTCCCAGAAGTGCGACCCTGCATTTTCGCTTGGCTGAATGAATATCACTGGTGAATCACGAGAGAATAATAAGAATCAGATCCTGATCAAAGGAAACACAGATTCATATAATAACATATTCATACTACATATTATGCATGTATGTGTGCTCATTTATGTACATACAGTACTGTCTCAAAATTAGTAGAAACCAAACAAAAATAGTTGGCTTCAGGTGCATGTCGATTTCGCTGTTGGCCCAGAACATACTGCTTTTTCATGGAGGGTTTGCCTGCGTTTCCCTTTGTCAATAACTTTAGCATGGCATTTGAGGAGAACTTAAAGTTCTTTTTTGTGCGGGTCTTTCCAAGATTGGTCCCACCAAAGGTTTCATTTTGGCAGCCGATATGGCTGTGGGTCAAAACCCTGTACCCCTGGTGAACATCAAACAAACGGTGGTACATGGGTGAACAGGCCGCCCCAACATGGAGGCATAGGTTATGACCCATGGCCACATCTGCACACTGAGTCTTTTCAGCACAGCGGGACAAGCTGCGAGCTCATCCCCAGCTTTGTCTTGAAAGGAACCCGGCTTTGTCTCAGAAGCAGGGACAACACTCAAAATCCGGGACGCCATACATCCGTTTGGCTTTTTCGGTGGAAACATGCAGATACGTCTCAAAATGAGCAGGTCGCATCAGAGGGTGTTCTAATCTCGAGACGTATGTGGGAAGCGAATGCCTGCTTGGAGGGTCCCTGATTCTGCGGACAAACCCTTCTTGCAAGCCCACCGCACGGAGCGCATGCACTGCACTCTCAGTTCAAGAGCGCGGTTGCAATTTGCGTGTGCGACGGGTTGCAAAGACTGTCTTGACCCAAGGCTCGTGACATGGTGCGAGCCTTTGGGCGCAAAGCGCTTGACAAGCAACGCAGGCTACATCACTCGGGGCCTTTGGCCCTTGCTCGCACTTTTTAGCATGCCCTGAATGGGGCAGGGTTGCTCTGACCGATCATGAAACTCAGGGGGACCCAAGATCAATGGTGAAAGTGCGATTCGTTGCTTCCAGGTTCGGAGCAATTTGGTCCAACATGGTCGCCCAAGGTACCTGGAGAATGGAGGAAGGGCTCCCAAACTCGCTCCAAACTTGGGAAGATGCCCAGCAGAGTTGCATGGTGGACGCTTCTCACTCAACTTCCAGCAAGCTCAAGGCTCGTTGCCATTGCCCACTCCTCCGGCAAGACCTGACAAAAAGCACTGGGCCAGGGTCTGACGGGAATCTTCGGAGTCTTCATGTGCGTTTCTTCTTAAACTAGTGCGGTTTTGGTTGGCTTCACCTAAGCTCGTATCCGGAGTGGATGGCCCAAAACAAGTCCAATCTTTGTGGTTGTCTGTGAAATGGTCTTCCCAAAAAGTGACAAAATCAGAGTCCAGAACTCAAGACTAGGTCCTAAAAGGCAAGCCTACGCTTTTTCCTCCGCCTTTCGGTTTTTTCGGACGCCCGCCTCACCACGGCCTTCACCAGCGACGTTTCCAGAAGGGAAAATGTCTTCGCCGTGCTCAGCAGGTCCAGGGCGTGGCGCCAGTGGCTGGACCGCTCGCAGGCGCCCATGGCGGCACCGAAGCTCAGGCCGCTGGGACGCACCTGGCCGCTGGGGCCAGCTACGGGTCCAAACCAAACGGGTGGCGGTTTTCCGCTGCCATGAACCCAGACTAGGTCCTCCAGAGAGGATGGAATAAGGGTACCCGATGTTTTTTTTCTGTAGGGGAACCCTCCCCCAAAAAAGGGGAGAGAAAGGGCACTAAAGACACCCGCAAACGAAGACACCCTGAAAAAGCTGGGAAGAGCTGTACCGCGGGTATTTGGGTTCACGTCTAAATGCACCATTTAGGCGCCCATGACCATATACCTGCAAACCCCAAGGCAGGTGCTTTGCCCCGCATCTGCGTTTTTGGTAATCCCCACTTCAATTTGGTCTTCAGAAGGTGACCTGTGCAAGCTCGACCATCTCGACCTTTAAACAGGGAAACACCGTATAGGTATTATAAGGGATCATCTGTTGTCACATGTTCGACCTCCATACTGTGGACGAAATCCTGCACCACCTAAGAAACCCTTGTTTCTGATGATTCCCCTGTAGATACCAGCAAATAATGGTTTGGTGTGGTTTCAACTTGGCGCGAAACGGTTTCGTCCATCCACAGTATCACTTGCTGGTTCCATTTCCTTCCCCCGGGGTCTGATTTGGTTCCTAGTGCCCCAAAAGCCTGCCGTCGGGCCATGAGCGCGAGGAGCTCTGCGGTATGTTGGCCCGGCGTGTTGGCCAGGGCAGCGTTGAAGCTGACCACGTTGGGCTGGACCTGGGAAGGCGCAAAGGGACCGTTTTCTAGTTGGTTCACCCCCCAACCCGCTTGAAAGGCAAACAGAGCGTCACCAAAAACAGGTCGGGGGTAAGAAAAGGGTCGCAGGGAGTTGAAGCATTCGACCCGATCGTCACAAGGAAACAGGAAAACATAAACGGCCCAATACCAAGGTTCTAGCCTCTTTGAGGCTCGAAGCAACCCCGTTGAAGCGCCAATTCAGTAGAATTCAATTGGGCCAGGTAGTCAATTGAGTGGATTGGCCCAAACAAGTCCACACTGCGTTGCCATGACACATGGTTGTGCCAAACATAATAATGAGGTGAGGAAGGGAGTTTAAAGCAATGTCCCATGAGGAGACGAGCCACTACATTTCAATTGTAGTGTTTCGTCTTCTCATCAAACATTGGTTTAACTCAGTGTACAGTATGATGTTCAGCTGCCAACAAGTTCCGCTATAGCTACATGTTGCAAGGCGCATGATACATTAGCCTTTGCCCATGGAAAATGGGGGAATCTTCCCAAAGGTGCAGCTTCCCTCTGGCTTCCGAAGAGGGCATTGCATCCATTAGAGGTATGCTAGCTCCTCCAGATTTGAGAGCTTGGAATACGGGTACCCGATTTTCTTCTGCTTTGTCTATTTTAGTAGGGGAACCCTCCCAACCAAAAAGGTGTTGAGAAAGGGCACCTAGCTGGGGGACCTTGTATATACCCGCCAAAAACTCACACCCATG
The DNA here is from genome assembly GCA_963377175.1 of Effrenium voratum. NCBI lineage: Eukaryota > Dinophyceae > Suessiales > Symbiodiniaceae > Effrenium > Effrenium voratum. The sequence continues at coordinate 5,533 of CAUJNA010000043.1, read as the reverse complement.
TGCCTGCGCTTCAGGCATTCCCAGAAGAAGATGTAGCGCAAGTTCCCAGCGGCAGCTCGAAATCGCCGCGCTAAAGCTGACCACGTCCGCCTGAGAAACGTTGCTTCTTTTTTGTTGCCCGGAACGAGTCGCCTGGAGTCACCCTACTGTGGATGGACGAAATCCTGCACCACCTAAGAAACCCTCGAATGATGTTTGCCCCTGCAAATAACAAACTAACAGTGACTTCCCTGATTCCAAGGTGGTGAAGGATTTCGTTCATCCACAGTGTTACTAGTTGGAACATGAAACAACCGTTTACATATGATGGTTTCCCAAGCAACCAGGCCTTATTGATGGACAATGGCAGCTTGGGAAACCGTCATGTGTAAGTGGTTGTTTCAGGTTCCATGTAGGTTCATGGTTTTGAACGCGCCAAAGCAACATACATGCTCGGACAAAAGTGTTGTCAAGCAAATGTTGTGCTTGTTCATATTCGAAAGAATCCCACATTTGTTTGGTTGTCCCGTATCCTATGATTGATGTCATACGGGGGTTCCAAAAACTTGACCCCTCACAATGGCTTTGCGGTTCCCTTGTCTTCCCAAGAACTATGTAGCCAATGTACCAGTGTGGGACACAACGTAGCTGCCATTTATTCATTTGGGATCCTGAATGTTTCTCCTGAAGTTGCAGGGTAAGCCGAACTGCCTGGTGAACTTTGTTTGACCATCCTCGCGAAGCCTTTGTTTTGAAGGCGGCCATGGTTTGGTTATTGACTTAACCAACTTAGCCCAACATAGCTGCCTTCGCAACCAAAAGCGGGGACCTCTATCATTGAGTGGTCGCATGGTTGCTTCCTCGGGGCGGCTGTCTCATCGCCATGCAGTCCGCCGATCCGCCAGTTGGCTTAAGACAGTTGGCCGAATCCGAAGCTTCCCTGTTCGAAATCCACCAACAGCCCCTGTGCCCATGGGAAGTTCATATTTCTTTGGCAAACTCCCCTGCCCTTTTTCACATGGAACCGAAACATGGGGGTCCGCAAAACGGTGATTCCGAAACGAAGACAGGGTGATTGTTTAGGTGTCATGAACAAATTTGCAGGGAAGAAGGGGACGGTCACAAAGACAACACAACTGAGCAACTTGGAAAAGCCATGGGCAGAGATGTTGTTTCTCCTGCAGGGTGTTTTTCCTCATGGACTAAACAGGGCTGTGAGGGCGGGGTATTCCTTGTTCACCGGCCCCCGAACAAGGTCGTATTCAGAGCTTACCCTTGGCTTGTCCTAGGCTTCAGGGATAACCCCCCCATAGCCCCCGCCCAGGGGGCCATGACGCCTGGAGCTTCTTCAATGGCATCTCCGCCAGCAGATTCAGCGCCTGCTGCCAAACCTTGCGGCAGGCGCTGATCGCCGCATTGCAGCTCACCAGGTCCATTCCGCCCGCCTCTTCTTGTACCTCGCGGGTCTAAAACTTGCTGCTGACGTCTCTGCAAAAAGTCCTCAAGCTCTTGGTCCAATACGGAAAACCCCTTGCGGGTCTGGACTTTCGAATCCAAAACTGGAGGTTGCAACCAAACTAAAGGGCACCAAGCCCTTCTCAGGTTCCTTTTGATGTGCCCTATCATTCTTTGAGGGGGCTGCTGCACATCGTCGCTTTCGCACCTCCGGGGTAAAATGCATGCGGACAAGTCCGAGCACCAGAAATGCTAGGGCTGGGTAGTCGACCCTTGGGGCTAAACATACTTTACATGCGGTTTGTCCGGCAACCATATTGGAGGGTGTCGATCCAAACTTAGGGGATGGGGCGACACACCACCTAGCAGGGATTTGCGTCTGTTGACGCTGCAAAGATGTGGGGAGGGGGGGGGGGGTATCAATGAACTGCCAACATGATTTGAGGCATTTTCCCAGCTGCGAGCAAGCCACACGGTGAGTTGTCTAGGGTTCTGTGTTTGGAAACAAACTTGTGTCAACTGAAGCGACGAATAGATGGTTCAAGGCCTCGGGGATCTGATAAAAGTCCAGCTGTCCACCCGCTTCGAATCGCTTCGACATCCGGCCTGCAGAAAGTGCAAAGCTTGCTGCCACTGCAAGCCCTTCTCACAGGCACTGATCGCGGCTGAAAAGCTGACAACATCCGGAGACACCTGAAAATGAGGCGAAACGTTTCTACGCCACCGAACAGTTCTGATGATCGCTTCTGTCAAACAAAAACTCAGCGATCATAGGAACAAGCTCACAATCCCCCCCATCCTTTGCACGTGGCTGCCTATAGGAGGTAGGCATCCTGAATCACTGCGGAGCCTGTTGAAACACGTTTTCAGTCATGCCTGAAAGGCTATTGTTTTGCACCCCGAGACCCTCTGGGCCTGACGATTTGAGGCCATTGCAAAGTTTGAAACGCACCCGTCTGAAACAATTGCACCCTCTTGTGGGCGCCCCCTTCCAGATTGTTCATCTTGATGCCTGCCAAAACCACAACACGTTGAAAGAAGCTATCCGAATGCCACGTCACCAGCTCAATCCAGGCAGTTCTCATGAACCAATGCTCCTTAACTGATACCCCTGAATCCGCGGCGTGGGACTGCCATAAGCCCATCTGATTGTCTCCAATCCCACAAACACAGCCAAACCAACAAAAGAAGGCTGCAACAACCAAACCCCAAAGAAGCTCTAGAAAACCGCTTCAGAAGCTGTAGGAGAAAACCCAAAGCTAGAGAAACCACATATCAAACTCAAAGCAATGGACTTGGACCCACTCCTCATCGGCTGAGTGGATGGCCCCAAAAAAAAAGTCCAAACATTTTCTCTACCACGAAAACGGTCCTCCCAAAAAAAGTTTACAGTTCATGAACTCAGGAAGTAAGTTTTTTGGGTGCGGCTTTCAAGGGAAGCCCAAGGAAAACCCACAAACACATGGGAATCCCCCGATTTAAAGACACGGGTCACGGGCTGTCACGTGCTTGTTTTTCTCGCCTGGTTGGAGCCCATGGCTCCAAAGAGCTGCAGCGCCATTTGCCAACAACTCCCCGCAAGCAGGGCGCTGACGCCCGCGCTGAAGCTGATCCTGAGACGTGAGCGGCCCCGCCACACGGTTTCAAGAAGCCTTGCCATAGGTGTCCTTTTAGCTTGGAAATAGATGGCCCTGGTAGATGATTACACCTCCAAATAAGCCAGGGCCACCGATTTTCCGAGCAACACACCCAAAAAAGACACCTATGATCACACGCAGCCTGCAGAAAGTTGAGAAGGTCAATCCTTCAGGAAACCCAAAGGAGCAGAAGGGCCAAAATGTTTGCTGCAAGTCGAGGGCAACTTTGTGGGGCATGATGTGAAGGAACCTTTGCATTGTGCACATTCCCTGGGTTCACAAGCATCCCGACACAGGTTGCGCCAATCTTCTTTGAGCCTTCTCTGGCGACAGGGAATCTTGGTGCACAAAGGCAACCACAAAACCCGTTGCCCACAACCAGAAGGTCCAATCGCCTGAAGCACATCCAATCCCATCATTTCCAGCTCGAAGCATTGGGTTCCCTATCCCAGGACTAGGTCCTCCAGATTTGAGAGGTTCGAATAAGGGTACCAACTTGTTTCTCTCGTTTTTTCCGTTTTCTCTATTTTAGTGTGGGGTAAAGGGCACTAATAGGTCCCCCTAGTCTTGTTGTGTGGAGAACCCCGCCTAAAATGGTGGGGTTCCTTGTGGTTTCCCAAAAGCCGAAAGAGGATCCCCCCAAAAAAGAAACGGTAAAAGGGCACCTAGCTGTAAAAACCTTGAGGAGGTGAATCACATCTCCCCGAGGATCACATCCGCCCGCACGCGGCGGAGCATCATACGCTGCAGCAGGTTGAGAGCCGCCTGCCTCAGGCACCAAACGCTGTTCAGTGGCCGGGTGTTGCACCCACAAAACAATTGTGAGGGTGTGTTTCACTAAAAGGATGGAATCCCTTTTCTGGTGTGTTTCTGTGGTGGAATCCCTTTTCTGTGTTTCACAAAACATTTTTCAAAATCAATTGTGACCCTGAGGGTGTGTGTCAAAATTTGCCCAGAGATGGGTATGGGTCAAAATAAAGCCACCAGGAATTGGACCGCAGGTTTTGGTCTTTGGCTCCATTTACCAGGGCAAGCATTTTGGGTGACCCACAGCCACTGGGCCAGGGAGACCCAGCTACTCCCCAAACCCCCAAGTGGTAATTACCTTCATGGGAATGTCATCCTTTGTGAAAAAAAAACTGATTGCCATTGCTAAAGTCGCACTAAAAGGATTCCACCACGGAAATTGCCTAGACCTTTAAGCCGATGCTCCAGGGAGACCCGATGGTAAGCTTCCAAAGGCTGAGCCAAACTTAGCCCAGAGCAGCTTGCTGGTTGACAGGGGAAACAAGGGATAACCCGAGCCTACATCTGGCAAACAGGGGGGCGTTCCTGGCATACAGTGGTCAGCAAGCAAGTTGGTTCCGAGGTTCGAGCTGAGATGTGGGTTTGCTACTGGCAGAAAGCCACAAATATCACTTGCGGAGAAGCAGCTTTCAGCGCTCTCCGCGACACCGTTCCTAGGGCAATGGTCGACGCCAAACCTCGCCGCATTGCCAAGGATAGGCAGCTCCGCCAAATGCCGCGGCCACTTCTTGGGCCAGCCCCCATCGAAAACCCGCACAGTTCGCGCTTTCCTTCAAGAAGCATCCAAAAGGGTCATGACTTCTTGGGCACCCATGGCAGTTGCGCTTTGACAGCTTGGTTGGTACGGGATTTCGTTGCTGGGCGTTCTGGCAAATCCTGCGGCCGCCTTGCATGTAGGGCATATTTGCCACTTGATGCTTTCCTCGCTGAACCTGGTGGTTGCGTCTCATGCATCTCTACGTTCCAGCGTGTTCATTGCGAAGGTAATTATTTACAACAAAGCGCTCTCCAATTGAAACGTTCAATTGCACATTGAAGGCGAACCAGGTGGAGTAAAGTGCCACCCCATGTTGCCTCCTTGCCTTTTCATGGAAGGACAAAGCCCCGCCCGCAAAACAACAACCTGTAGAGTGTGCTGCTACAGCCTGGCTGGGGAAATTTGCATGTTGCTTGTCTCCATTCCGTGAAAAAGATCCCTTGGCGGTTTCCTGGGATTGTTTTCCATGGTCTGTCTAGCAGCTCATTGATCGGTTTCGCTTTCAACACCCACCAGGTCTCAAGGACACCCTCCGATATGAGCTAAACACTTTGGTCAAGGCTTCTTGCCACGGATGACCAGGTGTGCCTCCGAATTGAAAATTCAAGAAGAGCACGCAACACAGTTGGTTTCCTTTTAAACAGTAATTAGGCCAGGCGCTCTCAAATCAACGCCAGGCCTGAAAGAAATTGCGGCTGGAAACTTCCGGGCTCCCAGAGCTCCACTCAAGTAGCCAAGAGCTTACCATGGCAAGCGGCGTGCCGCGAAAATCCTGTAAACGAGGGACTGCGAAGGCGGGAAACTGACTGCCAGATCCGCCGAGTTCAAAAAAAAGGAAGCCGCGCAAACTTGGGCGTTCGGCCAGAACACCCAAGCAAGGAGGAAGGCAGCTGAGTGC
>CAUJNA010000042.1:239270-352557 GCA_963377175.1 Effrenium voratum | reverse complement strand
TTTTTCCGGGCACAAAAATTCTGACTAATAGTCAGCCCGGAATTCTAACTAATAGTCAGGAAAAATCTGACTAATAGTTAGAATTTGTGTTGCTTTTGGGGTCGAAGTTTGGTCGAAACTTCGACGAAACTTCGACCCATACCATGTACACACATTTCAAACTGCGACCAAACTGCGACCCCTCCAGAAACACATATTTAAAACTGCGACCAAACTGCGACCCCCCAGAAACACATATTTCAATCAAACTTTCACTCCCAAGTTCAACCTGTTTTGAGAGCCGGCTTTCACGCGCAACAGCCTTCTTGGCTTGTTCTTGGTGCGTGTCTTTCTTTCACGCTCGAATTTGGCCGCAGGGCGCCTTGTGTGCAGACTTTTGCGAAGCGCGTCGTCAAGCCGCAGTCTCTGCAAGAGCTTCTTTCATCACACAAGGCGCTACATTTCTGTGAGCGCTTTCACGTTTCCTTGCTTCACGCACTGTCACGCGGGCGTCTGTTTGTGCGCACGTGTGCACATGTTTTGTGCACTATACCCGTTTAAGTGACACAGCGAGGGAACTCACCTTTCACGAAAAAAACATCTCAAGAGACCACACTGTGGGGCAGAACAATTGCGAAATACCACTTGGCTTTGAGGGGCAAACTGTCAAACACAACCTTCGGGGAAAACTGTTTCGGGTCGTTTGATGGACACATGTGAGTTTACATTGTTGAGAAACAGCTGGAAGAGTTGCGAAAGACCACTTTGAGGGACAAACATTTGGAGGGACTGCCACCGCGAGAAAATTTATATTGAAGGGAACCAGTTTTGTGAAAGCCCCCTTTGAGGGACAACTGCGGGAGACCACACTTTGAGGGGAAAATGTGAGAGACCACACTTTGAGGGACAGCTGTGAGACACCATGCTTCAAGGGGCAACTGTGAGACACCACATTTTGAGGGGCAGCTGTGACAGATCACTTTGAGGGACAACTGTGAGCCACACTTTGAGGGACAACTGTGAGAGAGGGACCACACTTTGAGGGACAACGATGAGAGACCACTTTGAGGGACAACTGTGAGAGACCACAGCTCGAGGGGCAACTTGAGAGCCTTGCGCAAAAGGTTCGCACGGACATGTGGGAGAGGCAGGGTCAAAGCATGTGTGCTCACCAAAAAAGGTTCCCTTGTAGAGGCGCGGGCTTTACGTCAGAAAAGAACATGTCACAATGTGTGTTTTTGGAAAAGAGGGGGCCCTTTTAGTAGACATGCATTGTATTATGTGGCCTCGCGGCTTTTCCAACCTCCGTTCACCCGCAGTTTTCTGTTCACAGGTAGTTGGTGTGACAGCCTGTGGGTTTCACACAAGCATGCTCGTAGCCAAATCCCGCTTGATTGCTGGCCCATCAGTTGGCGTCAGTGACCTGATGGAACCCCTGACGAAGCTGATCAAGGAGAAGAACGAAAAGAATATCTTCCAGCTGATCAGCCCGCCCGCCAATGTTTCATGGAAGTCAGCGACGCCAGTGGCTTGGATGGCTTCTTTGGCACCCCTCTTCAAAGAGTACATCAAAATTGCTCCCAACAGCATCATCTCCGGCAAGAAGCACAAGCTAGGCGTCACTCGCTTAGAGGAGGGTCAAAAAGTGAACTTCACTCGCAAAGCAACGGTCGACTTTGTCGACTGGGTTGATGACACGGTGAGAATGGGCTTGTCTCACTTTCGCACCTTGAAGCAGCAGCCAGATGCAAAGGAACGTGCCTTCAAGAGAGCCGACAACAGCCAGAAAACAATGCTGGACTCTGTGCTGGACATCATGTGTGTCAAGATGGGCCCCACTGAGGAGCAAGTAGCTACAATCACAGAGCCCGCATCCGACCATGAGAGCTCAGCCGCGTTGGAGCCCTATGCCCTTGTCCCAACGGAAGCAAAAGGCCCCTTGAACCCCGAGGACATCTTTGACAGTGTCCTGTCCAAGTACGGCAACGAGAATGAGAAGAAGGCTTCCGCGCTCAATGACCTCAAGCCTCCAGCCTCGCCAACCCCAGAAAATTGTGGCCCTCTCAAACCTTCCCTTTCCGATGTGGACCTGAAGATTCTTGAGGAAGCCCAGTCTGCATCGCCCATTTGCAAAGAAGGAAAGTCGCAGCAGCAAAGGCTGAACATGGTCAAGAAGAGCATCAATCCAACGGGAAAGAAGCAGGGGCAAGGCAGCAAAAAAGGGAAAGGAAAAGGACAGGGGAAGGGCAAAGACAAAAAGAAGGGCAAGGATTCCAACTCAGGCAAAAACACAAAGCCTGCTGCCAAAGCCACATCCAGCGGCGCCAAGGCAAAGGACGCGAAACATGCAAAATCAGCTGGTGTGAAACGACAGCCCCCGGCATCGAGCAGCAAGGAGCAAGACCAGTTCGTTTTGCGAGTGCCCGAAGTGGTTCCAGACCCGGCCAAATGCGATGTTTCCAGGCAAGTGGCAAGGAACAGATTTGTGTCCAAGGCCTATTACGACACAAAGAACTCCAGAAACTCTTGGCTCCGCGGCAAGGGCTGCTCATGCCAAGGCCGGAAAAATCTTCAATCAAGCCTGGCCCCTTCTCAAGAAGGCTAAAGCCGATGCGGTGGAGCCCCCGGATGTTGACTGAAAGAAGAACAAGGTCCATTGAGGCTCCGCGCATTTCCTTTGATGTGGGGTTATATTCTTCTGCTGTGCGCGCGCATGAGTGTTACCTCCTCAGTTTCCACCAGAATGTTTCGCCGTTTCATGCTGTGATCAGTGGATCAATCAGTTGTTCATGACCAAATGTTGGCCGTGTCATGCTATGAAATGCGCCTGTCAACAGCCGTGAATATGTCAAGTGCATCGTCTCAAATGCCTCTGAGAGCCGGGGAGGGAAACTTCAGGAGCTTGCTGCTGCGCTGGGCGACCGGAAGTTGCGAGTGTCCCAGGTGTACTCTCTTGTTGTTTCCTTCTTTCTTTCTTTCTTTCTTTCTCCTGTCGCGCTCTCTCTCTCTCTCTCTCTCTCTGTCCTTAGGTGTCTCTCAAGGTAGTGTCTCTCAAGGTGGTGTCTCTCAAGGCATGGCGTCTCTCAAGGCGTGGTGTCTCTCAAGGCGTTGTGTCTCTCAAGATGGTGTCGCTCAAGGCGCGGTGTCTCTCAGAAGGTGGTTCAAGGTGTAGTGTCTCTCAAGGCGCCGTGTCTCACACGGTGTGGCGTCTCTCAAGGTTTTTGGTGTGTCTCTCAAGGTGGTGTCTCTCAAGGTGGTGTCTTCAGTGACTCTGTGTGGTAACAGTTTGGGAGGGGCTTGGGGGCGTTTGTTTGGAATTTGCCTTGAAGATAAGGCTCTAGAACAATTTGGAAATGACCTTATAGGGTAACTTGGTGGGTGGAAGAATCAAGCTAACCTAAAGTCACTGGAACCCCTTTTGACAATTGCCTTTGTGTTTGAGAAACACCTTTACCCCAGAGAGACCGCACCGTGAGAGTGACACTTTGAGAGTGGCCTGCAACCTTGAGAGATGGCGCCCTGAGAGGAACCAAAGCACTTTTGACAGCGCCATGGGAGAGCCATTTCATGCACCCTTGCGTATGTGCGTGTGACTCGAGAACAACAAGCGCCTATGTACAGCCTACGAATTACAAACCCTGTTACGCCACTGTCCCCTGTGAGCCGTCATGATGTTTTACCACCTGTGCTTGCTTGTGATGCCCCCGGGGTGTGCGACAGGCGCAGGCTGTGTGAGTGAATGCATCTGAGAATCTTTAGGCTCTGACTATACTTTGAGGGACAACGTGAGCAAGTATACTCAAAGACAAAGGAAACACAGGAAACACAAGCTAGCCAACAAGCACAGCTCCTGGGCGACACCGCTGCCTGCATGCAGACCAGCTGAAACACAACTGGTAGAGTCAGAGACGCTTGTGATCTTTGCATGGCTGAGCCCCCGTGCAGGCTGTTCTTAAAGAATGTGCTTGCGCAATACACCCCGGCGGATTTGGAAGCAGAGCTGCGGCAACGGGGGCTGGGCTACGGCCTTCTTCATATACACCCCGTCCGGAAGGGCGCGCTGGTGGCAGACAAACCGTCTGTCTTCTTCTTGACCTTCGAAACGTGGGCTCAAGTTCACAATGCGGCGGTGTCGCTGGCCGGAACCTACTTCCTGTCAAAGTACCCAGTTGTCGCGGAGGCAGCTCGCCCGCGAACAGACGGCGCTGTTTACCCTGTCAACCTGGCTCCGGTAGCTCCTGCGGCGCCGATCGTGGGTTCGCAAGCCAAGTCTGCCTCAGGGCCACCTTCTTGGCGCGGGACAGCAGCGGGGCGCGGCGCAGCGGGGCGTGGCGCAGCGGGGCGTGGCGCAGCGGGGCATGGCGCAGCTTCACCAAGCGGCTGTGGCAGGCGGGGCCCGGTTGACCTTGTCCCTCCAGCTCCTCCACCTCCTCCAGCTCCTCCAGCCCCTCCAGCTCCTCCAGGCCCTCCAGCTCCTGCATCACCTGTGTCAGATACACTTGAGACGGAGGAGATGGAGGAGGAAACGGTTCAGCGCTGCACTCATGATGACTACATGGTTGATCCAACGGAAGACGCGGACGACTCTGACGATTTGCCTACCACGCCAGAGACAGATGCAGAGGCGGGCACCTTGCTGCCACTTCCAGTCGGGCCTGTCAAGCTCGAGCCTGCGTTGCCATCGCCATCATTACGAGGAGCCCAGCATCATCGGCGGCTTCGGACTCGCGCTCGGCGTCTGAGGGCAAACCCTAAGCCCTAAGAGAGTAGTGTTTGGGTGGCCCTGGGGTGGGCCTGTCCGCTGCCTACGGACGCGCGCGCAGTGATGAGGGGCGCCGTGAAAGCTATCCAATAGGCGCCCCGTTAAAGAGCGCGCGCGTCACTTCGGCTCACACCCTAAACTTAAAGCTCGCGACGACTGACCGCTCGCTTAGAGCGACATGGAGTCGTGAGCGCACGGCGCGCTTAGCGCCCGGGCAATAGCTCCAAGCTATTGCCAATAAAGCGCCAGCAGCTATGCAGCTGCGCCAAGGGCCTCCCTTCTCTTGGGACCGTGCCTGCAGGCACAGAATATGCGAAGCAATATTCTATTACCCTAAAACCTAGGTCCTAGACCCTAACCTGGCTGTGAAACGCGTCGAAGCTCCCCTTGATAAAACGGCCATCGGCCTTGATAAAACGGCCATTGGTCTTGATAAAACGGCCATTGGTCTTGATAACATGGCCATTGGCCTTGGTCGCCTTGATAAAACGGCCATCGACTTTGCTGGAAATGGCTTGGCCCGGCCGCTGATAAATTCTTTATACGGGGTCATAGGAGCCTGGCCATCCGTAGTCAAATCAGATCTGGCCATTGGGCTGCCACTCGGCAAAAACCCTTGATAACATCAAAGGGTCTGCCTCTTTCGGCCGCGCGGCACATCTGTTCCGGCCTTGCAAAGCTTTGCCTAACAAGGCGAGGCACGCCTGCGACGAAATCGTTGAAGCCGTGGCCTGCGCTATGGCCCCCAACGCTCACGGATTGCAGGAGCCGCGCCCTGAACGATGGCCCCTATAACTGATCCGTCGCTGCCGCCTTGCGCTTTGAACGCAGCCAGCGAACGGACGACGGCTTGTCGCCAGCCTCTGCGCAACGCAAACGGCCGACGGTTGTTGCCGCGCCTTTGAAGCAGATCGCCCGCGCGTCGCGCGAAGGAGCCCGCGGCGAGTCGACCAAGCGATGTGGCCAGCGCGCGGCCCCAGAGCACACTTCGGGCTCCAACCGTCGCAGCTGCGCCTTCAAGCAATCTGCAACTCCTAGCGTTGAAATCGCTGCAGCCTTGGCCTCAACTATGGCCCGACGCTCGCTCAAAGTTGTTGCAGCCGTCGGCCCCTCGCCGGCCTTTGCGAGCGTCACAAGCAGAGCAGCTCCGCGCGCGAAGACCGCTTGCGAAGCCCAAGCGCGCGCGACCGCCCCAGTCTAGCGCAGCGAAGCTTTGGGCTCAGGCCAGCGCAGCCGCAACTTTCACGCGGCAAACGCTTCTGCGACTCAACTCGCTCCAGCGGCAGCGCTCGGCTAGCGCTAGCGATTAAATCGCTGCAGACTTCGCCTAAACTATCCTCCGGTCACAGCCAGCCGTCGACTCCTTGCCGGCCTGCGCAAGCCTCAAAGCAGCTGCGTTGCAGGCACCCGCGTCTCCTTATGAAGCGGTGTGAATCGGCCAAGCAACGTGGCCGGCGCTTGCGACTCTTTGCGCTCAAACCGTCGCAGAATAAAGATGCGAATTTCAAGCGTTTGCGCCTAGCGTTGAAATTGCTGCAGCGTTGGCCTCAACTATGGCCCAACGCTCGCTCAAAGTCGTTACAGCCGTCGGCCCCTCGCCGGCCTTTGCGAGCGTCACAAGCAGAGCAGCTCCGCGCGCGAAGACCGCTTGCGAAGCCCAAGCGCGCGCGACCGCCCCAGTCTAGCGCAGCGAAGCTTTGGGCTCAGGCCAGCGCAGCCGCAACTTTCACGCGGTCTCCTTTCTACAAAGGAGCCCACGGCGAGTCGACCAAGCGACGTGGCCAGCGCGTGCCCCAGAGCAAAGCTTTGAGCCCCAACCGTCGCAGCTGCGCCTTCAAGCGGGGAACGTATCTGCAACTCCTAGCGTTGAAATCGCTGCAGCCTTGGCCTCAACTATGGCCCAACGCTCGCTCAAAGTCGTTACAGCCGTCAGCCCCTCGCTGGCCTTTGCGAGCCTCGCAAGCAAAACAGCCCCGCGTGCGAAGGCCGGTTGCGAAGCCCAAGCGCGCGCGACCGCCCCAGTCTCGCGCAGTGAAGCTTTGGGCTCAAGCCAGTGCAGCCGCAACTTTCACGCGGCAAATTGCTCCAGCTGCAGCGCTCGACCCGCGCTGGCGATTAAATCGCTGCAGCCTTCACCTGAACTATCCGCCGCCGCTTGCTCGCGGCGAAGTCGTCGCAGCCAGCCGTCGACTCCTTGCCGGCCTGCGCAAGCCTCAAGCAGCTGCGTCGCAGGCGCCCGCGTTTCCTTATGAAGCGGTGCGAATCGGCCAAGCAACGTGGCCGGCGTTGCGACTCTTTGCACTCAAACCGTCGCAGAATAAGGGTGCGAATTTCAAGCGTTTGCGCTGCGGGCTTGTTGTCTACGCGCGATCAAGCGCTTCCCTTATCATTCGCCCTGCCGGGGTCCAAATTAAAACCCTAAACCCTAAAAGATTTGTCTCTGGGTGGTATTGGGTGGGTTGAAGCAGCCGCCTCGGCGCGCCGCCCCGCGACCCTCTAGGTCGAGGCGCGCCGCCTCCGAGGGCAAACCCTAAACCCGAAACCCTAAAAAGGGTTTAGGGTTTAGGGTTTTAGGGTTTAGGGTTTAGGGTTTAGGGTTTAGGGTTTAGGGTTTAGGGTTTAGATCATGATGATGATGATGATCATGATGATGATGATGATCATGATGATGATGATGGTGATGATCATGCTTATGTTTAGGGTTTAGGGTTTAGATCATGATGATGATCATGATGAACATGATGGTGATGATGATGATGAATATGATGATCATCATGATGATCATGATGATGATGATCATCATGATGATGATGGTCATGATGATCATGGTGAGCATGATGATGATCATGGTCTTTCAGAATTCTATTGAATATTCAATTTGGCTGTAATTTTATTATCCATCCATCCCAGGACATTCATTGTTACATCAACTAAGCAGATACTGGCAAGATTTACATGAGCTTAAGCAAAAACATGCAAGTCTTGCAGGTGTATAATAAGTTTATGTAACAAATCGTGTCCCCTCTGCAAGTGGCATTCTTTGATGACCATGTGTTGGCAAGCCTGCCAAATTTCATCTGGAAGCCCTGGTTTGGTCTTGGGATTTGGGATTTGGGACCACCAGGACACTGCCTCCCCACATGGTTTTCATGTGGTTTCCACATGGCCCTCACATGGTTTTCATGTGATTCCCACATGGTTTGCACATGGTTTGCACATGGTTTGCACATGGTTTGCACATGGTTTGCACATGGTTTTCATGTGGTTTCCACATGGCCCCCACATGGTTTTCATGTGATTCCCACATGGTTTGCACATGGTTTGCACATGGTTCGCACATGGTTTTCATGTGGTTTCCACATGCCCCCACATGGTTTTCATGTGGTTTCCACATGGTTTCCATCCCATCCATCCAATCCATCCCATCCATTGCATCCATTGCATCCATCCATCCATTCATCCCAGGACATTCATTGTTACATCAACTAAGCAGATACTGGCAGCACTTACATAAATTTAAGCAAACACATGCAAATCATGCAGGTGTAAAATAAGTTTATGTAACAAATAGTGCCCCCCCTGCAAGTGTACATGAGGTCAAGCAAACACATGCAAATCCTGCAGGTGTCAAATAAGTTTATGTGACACAAATTTTCCCCCCTGCAAGTAGGATTCTTTGATGACCATGTGTTGGCAAGCCTGCCAAATTTCATCTGGAAGCCCTGGTTGGGATTTGGGATTTGGGATTTGGGATTTGGGATTTGGGACCCTGGATTTATCACCCTGGGCACTTCCCCCACGGACCAGCAGGGGATCACCCTGGGCACTTCCCCCACCAAACTGGGACCAGCAGGGCACTTCCCCCACCAAACTGGGCCCTGGGCACTTCCCCCACCAAACTGGGACCAGCACGGGATCACCCTGCTGGGCACTTCCCCAAACTAGGACCAGCACGGGATCACCCTACCAAACTGGGACCAGCAGAGGATCACCCTGGCACTTCCCCCACCAAACCGGGACCAGCAGGGGATCACCCTGAACACTTCCCCACCAAACTCAGACCAGCAGGGGATCCCCCCCCCCACCAGCAGGCCTGGGCACTTCCCCCACCAAACTGGGCCCTGGGCACTTCCCCCACCAGAACTGGGACCAGCAAGGGGTCACCCTGAACACTTCCCCCACCAAACAAGGACCAGCAGGGGATCACTTCCCCCACCAAACTGGGACGCAAGTTTCCAACTTCTTGCCAAGCAAAGCTGTCACCTGACAAGGTTGCAACATTGCAAATCAACCAAAGTCCACACTGCAAGCCTTGGGGTTGAAAGCAACCAAGAGCACTGGTCAAACCACCCCAACTCACTGGCCAAAGACCAATCTGCACAGGTTCCAACGTACTGCAGGTCTTGAAAGTAAAGCAGATCTGGCCACTGCAAGATGTTGGAAATCTGCAGTCCCTGCCAACCTGACCATGCTCCAACACTGCGCTGAAGCAAATCCAACACTTTGAACTTGCCAACCTGCCCATGCTGCACTGACACTGCAAGTTTCCAACTTGTTGCCAAGCAAAGCTGTCACCGGCAAGGTTGCAACATTGCAAATCTAACGTCCAACACTGCAAGCCTTGGGGTTGAAAGCACCAAGAGCACTGGTCAAACCACCCCAACTCACTGGCCAAAGGCTGCCCAGCTACACCAATATGCTCCAACTGCAGGTCCCCTGCCAACTTGACCAAACTCCAACCTTGCAATGTCAAGCAAACCCAACACTTCAAACTTGCAGCCTGTCCATGCTGCAAGTTTCCAACTTGTTGGCTGCTACATGCCAAAGTCCAACACTCCAAGCCTTCAGGTTGAAAGCAACCAAGAGAGCCTGGTCAAACCACCCCCAAAACTCACTGGCCAGAGCTGCCCAGCTACACCAATCTGCAGTTCCAACTGCAGGTCTTGCTTGCAAAACAGATCTGGCCACTAGATGTTGCAAATCTACACTGCCAACCTGACCATGCTCCAACACTGCACTGTCAAGCAAATCCAACACTTTAAGCCTGCCAACCTGCCCATGCTACACTGACACTGCAAGTTTTTAACTTGTTGCCAAGCAAAGCTGTCATCTAGCAAGGTTCTGCAAGGCCTTGGGGTTGAAAGCAACCAAGAGCACTGGTCAAACAGAGTTTCAAGGAAAAGTAAAGCAGAACACTAGCTTGGGGTTGAAAGCAACCAAGAGCACTCTTACTGGCTGGCCACTGCAAGATGTTGCAAATCTGCAGCTCCTCAACCTGACCATGCTCTAACTGCACTGTCAAGCAAATCCAACACTTTAAACTTGCCAACCTGCCCATGCTGCACTGACACTGCAAGTTTCCAACTTGTTGCCAAGCAAAGCTGTCACCTGGCAAGAGTTCACTGGCCAAAGGCTGCCCAGCTACACCAATCTGCACAGGTTCCAATTGCAGGTCTTGCTTGCAAAACAGATCTGGCCACTGCAAGATGTTGCAAATCTGCAGCCCCTACCAACCTAACCATGCTCCAACACTGCACTGTCAAGGAAATCCAACTTGCCCTGCCCACGCTGCACTGGCACTGCAAGTGTCCCACTTATTGCCAAGCAAAGCTGTCACCTGGCAAGGTTCTGCAAGCCTTGGGGTTGAAAGCAACTAAGAGCACTGGTCAAACAGGGTTTCAACTGCAGGTCTTGAAAGTAAAGCAGATTTTGCCACTGCAAGATGTTGCAAATCTGCAGCCCCTGCCAACCTAACCACGCTCCAACACTGCACTGTCAAGCAAATCCAACAATTTAAACTTGCCAACCTGCCCATGCTGCACTGACACTGCAAGTTTCCAACTTGTTGCCAAGCAAAGCTGTCACCTGGCCAGGTTGCAACGTTGCAAATCTAACGTTCAACACTGCAAGCCTGTTAAAAGCACCAAGAGCAGTGGTCAAACCACCCCAACTTACTGGCCAAAGGTGCCCAGCTACACCAATATGCTCAACGTCTTGGATTGTTTGTGGTTGTTGTGTGGTTGTTGTGGTTGTGGTTGTTGTTGTGCTGTGGTGGTTGTTGTGATTGTTGTGGTTGTTGTGGTTGGTGGTTGTTGTTGTGCTGTGGTTGTTGTGGTTGTGGTTGTGGTTGTTGTGGTTGTGGTTGTTGTTGTGGTTGTTGTTGTTGTTGTTGTTGTTGTTGTTGCAGTTTGTGGTTGGTGTGGTTGTTGTGGTTGGTGTGGTGTGGTTGTTGTCGTCAATGTGGTTGATGTGGTTGTTGTGGTTGTTGTGGTTGTTGTGGTTGGTGTGGTTGGTGTGGTTGGTGGTTGTTGTGGTTGTTGTGCTGTGGTTGTTGTGGTTGTGATTGTTGTGGTTGTTGTGGTTGTTGTGGTTGGTGTGGTTGGTGTGGTTGGTGGTTGTTGTGGTTGTTGTGCTGTGGTTGTTGTGGTTGTGATTGTTGTGGTTGTTGTGGTTGGTGGTTGTTGTGGTTGTTGTGCTGTGGTTGTTGTGGTTGTGGTTGTGGTTGTTGTGGTTGTTGTAGTTGTTGTGGTTGTTGTGGTTGTTGTGGTTGTTGTGGTTGGTGTAGCGTGGTTGTTGTCGTTAATGTGGTTGATGTGGTTGGTGTGGTTGGTGTGGTTGTTGTTGTTGTTGTTGTGGTTGTTGTGGTTGTTGTGGTTGTTGTGATTGTTTTGGTTGTTGTGGTTGTTGTGTGGTTGTTATGGTGGCTGTTCCCTCAGTGCAAACACTTTGTTTGGGCCTGGCCAAGCAAAGGCACTGAGGGAAACTAAAACCCAGGATTTCCTTCTTTCTCTTGGTGCCCTAGTCTTTGGCGCCCTTTGTCTATCTTTGGCACCCCTGGTCTTTGATAATTTTTTCTATATTAATATTTATGTTTAATATATATATATATGTATTTTAAATCCATATATAATATTATGTAATTTTTATAAATTTAAATAAATATATATTAGATTATATTATTTGTATTTATGTTTTTAAAATATAAAATTTATTAGATTTTTTGAAATAAATTTTAAAACACAAAATATATTTGATTAATAGATTTTTGAATATATGGACTTTTGAGTTTTATAGTATTTTAATTAATATAATTACATTATTAAATAAATAATATATTATTATATTAATAAAATTTTATTAATATATATTATTTTTTATACAACTTTAATAAATTTAGAAATTATATATATTATATATTTATATTTTGCTATTTAAATTTCTGTTGTTAAAATATCCAAATGATATATTTTTTGAAAATAAACACACAAAATATATTTAATTAATAAATTTTTGAATATATATATTTTTGAGTTTTATAATATTTTAATTATATTTATAATATTGATTGAATAAATTCTTGCATTAATAAAAATTTTATTAATATATGTTTTTTTGCGAAAATATATGGAAATATTTATTTATTTTTTGTATTTTTAAAGTATTATTATTTTATAAAATATATCGACTATAGATTATTTTGGTGAATATATAATTAAATATTTTGAAATACTTTATTTAATTAGGATTGAATATTTAGGATTTGGAATTTAAAATCTAAAATTAAAAAATTTAGAAAAAGGTTGAGATTTAAATATATTAATTAAATTAAAAAATTTAAATAATAATTCAATTTGGATAATTTGGGAATAAGGTTTGGAAATGGTCCCTATTTTTTAATTTTGCATTTTGGGTTTGCTTTTGAGGTTTGCTTTTGGGGTTTGCTTTTGGGGTTTGCTTTTGGGTTTTTGCTTTTGGGTTTTGCTTTTGGGGTTTAGGGTTTAGGGTGGGTTCTGCTTTTGGATTTGCTTTTGGGATTTGCTTTTGGGGTTTGCTTTCGGGGTTTGCTTTTAGGATTTGCTTTTCGGATTTGCTTTTGGGGTTTGCTTTTGGGGTTTGCTTTTGGGGTTTGCTTTTGGGGTTTGCTTTTGGGTTTTGCTTTTGGGTTTTGCTTTTGGGGTTTAGGGTTTAGGGTGGGTTTGCTTTTGGGTTTGCTTTTGGGGTTTGCTTTTGGGGTTTGCTCTTGGGGGTTTGCTTTTGGGGTTTGTTTTTGGGATTTGCTTTTGGGGTTTGCTCTTGGGGTTTGCTTTTGGGGTTTGCTCTTGGGGTTTGCTTTTGGGGTTTGCTTTTGGGGTTTGCTTTTGGGGTTTGCTTTTGGGGTTTGTTTTCGGGGTTTGCTTTTGGGGTTTGCTTTTGGGGTTTGCTTTTGGGGTTTGCTTTTGGGGTTTGCTCTTGGGGTTTGCTCTTGGGGTTTGCTCTTGGGGTTTGCTTTTGGGATTATAGGTTTTGATTTTTGGGTTTTGGGGTTTGGGTTTTGGGTTTGGGGCTTTGGGTTTGAGGTCTGAGAGAGTGAGTATATGCTAGCTAGCTAGCTAGCTAGCTAGTTGGCTAGCCCTAAACCCTAAACCCTAAGCCCTAAACCCTAAACTTAAAGCTCGCGACGACTGACCGCTCGCTTAGAGCGACATGGAGTCGTGAGCGCACGGCGCGCGCTTAGCGCCCGGGCAAGAGCTCCGAGCTATTGCCAATAAAGCGCCAGCAGCTATGCAGCTGCCCCAAGGGCCTCCCTTCTCTTGGGACCGTGCCTGCAGGCGCAGAATATGCGAAGCAATATTCTGATACCCTAAAACCTAGGTCCTAGACCCTAACCTGGCCTTGAAGCCGCCGAAGCTCCCCTTGATAAAACGGCCATCGGCCTTGATAAAACGGCTCGTCGGCCTTGATAAAACGGCCATTGCGCTTTTATGGACTGGGCTGTCCTTGATAAAGCGGCCGCTGGAGCCGGCCTTGACGTATAAACTGCTTGCGCGGCGTAATAGCGGATTGGGCCTCTAGGGCCAGATCTAAAGGTTTTCTGGCCCTTATTGGGCCTCTTGACGAAGTCGGCAAAGTGGCCATGGAGCTCCTTGACAAAGTGGCCATTGCGGCCAGCTTTGATAAGCCGATGCGCGCGGCGCACTCTTGACCTTTCTGATGAAATAGCCATTGGACCGTTGCCAAGCGCGCCCGCGACAAAACGGCCCACGCTATGGCCCCAACGCTCGCGATGAAATGAGCGCTGGGCCTAGCCGCGTTTATTGGACTTGACATTCCCGGGGGCTTTTGAGAGCTCCAGCGCGCCCGCAACGAAATCATTGAAGGCTATGGATCCCAACGCTCGCGATGAAATTGCAGAAGCCGTGATGGCCCTAGCCGCGTTTGATGAAATGGCTATTGGACCTGCCATTGGTCTGATAAAGCGGCCATCGGCTTAAACTGGCCGGCCATCGGCTTAAACTGGCCATTGCGTTGGCCGGACAAGAAAAAACCGGCTTGATAAAACGGCCATCGGCTTTGCTAAAACCGCCATTGGGGCCAGCCGGCTTTGCCAGCCCTACACAAATGGCTCGGCCTGGCCGTTGATAAGCTGCTTGTAAGAGACAATATGAAATCAGCCATCCGCAGCCCGGATCTGGGCTTCTCGGAAGGTGTTGCCTTATAAGGCTTTGATAAAGCGGCCATTGGCCTTGATAAAGCGGCCATCGGCTTAAACTGGCCATTGCGTTCGATAAAACAATTGGACTTGACAAAATCCCTCCCGGGGGCTCTTGAGAGGAAATCGTTGAAGCCGCGGCCTGCGCTATGGATCCCAACGCTCGCAACGAAATTGCAGAAGCCGTGCCCTGAGCGATGGTCCCTACCTGCCCCGTCGCTGCAGCCGCGCGCGCTTCCAACGCAGCCAGCGAGCGAAAGGCTGACGGCTTGTTGCCAGCCTCTGCGCCCAACGCAGCAAAATTTAGGCTCCAGCCGTCGCAGCTGCAAGCTTCAAGCGGGGAACGTTTCTGCGACTCCTAGCGATGAAATTGCTGCGGCCTTTGCCTCAACTATGGCCCAACGCTCGCTTGAAGACGCTACAGCCGTCAGCCCTCGCCGCCGCAGGCAGAGCAGAATCGCCTACGCAGTTTGGCCAGTGCGCGACTGCCCCAGTCGAGCGCAGTGAAGCCTTGGGCCCAAGCCGTCGCAGCTGTAACTTTCAAGCTGCAGCGCTCGGCTAGCGCTAGCGATGAAATTGCTGTTGGCCTGAACTATCCCCCGCCCTTGCTCGCGGCGAAATCGCTACAGCCAGCCGTCAGCCCCTCACCTGCGCGAGCCTCCAGCGCCCACATCTCCTTACGAAGCGGTGTGAATCGGCCAATCAACGTGGCCGGCGCTCGCGACTCTTTGAGCTCAAGCTGTTGCATAATAAGATGCGAGTTTCAAGCGTTTGCGCCGCGGGCTTGTTGTCTTCGCGCGATCAAGCGCTTCCCTTATCACTCGCCCTGCCAGGGTCCAAATTAAAACCCTAAACCCTAAAAGATTTGTCTCTGGGCGGTATTGGGGTGGGTTGAAGCAGCCGCCTCGGCGCGCCGCCCCGCGACCCTCTGGGTCGAGGCGCGCCGCTTCGAGGTCAAACCCTAGACCCTAGACCCTAAACCCTAGACCCTAAATCTTCTTTTCAATGGAGATTTAAACCTTAATGGATTCTGGTATCGATTTGACCCCCCCCCCTGGGTCTTCTTCTCCCGGAAGACGATTCCTTCTTTTGGGAAGGGAAAGGTCTTAGGAGTTGCCTTGGCCTTGTGCTGGCCAGCTCAAGAGCTTGCTCCTTTTTTCTTCAAAATCCGACAGCCTGGCTTCAAATTTGCAACTTCGCTTCTTCTGGGCTTGGCCAGCCGCTGATAAACTGTTCATATGGCGCAATGTCAAAATGGCCAGCTTGGCTTGAAATGTGCAGATCTGGTCATTTGGCTCCTTTCTGGGCTTGGTTAGCCTTTCTGGGCTTGGCCAGCCGCTGATAAACTGTTCGTATGGCGCAATGTAAAAATGGCCACCCAGGCTTGAAATGTAAAGATCTGGTCATTTGGTTCTCTTCTGGGTTTTGCCGGTCGCTGATAAACTTGTTCATATGGCGAAATGTCAAAAATGGCAATCCAAGCTCAAAATGTGAAGATCTGGTCAGTTGGCTCCTTTCTTGGCTTGGCCAGCCGCTGATAAATTGTTCATACGGCGCAATATAAAAATGTCCAGCCTGGATTGAAATGTAAAGATCTGGCAATTTGGCTCCTTTCTCGGCTTTGGCCAGCCGCTGATAAACTGTTCATATATGGCCATGCAAACTCAAAATGCAAAGCCTCTGATAAAGTGTTCATACGTCAATGTAAAAATTGGTCAGTCGGCTCCTCTCTGGGCTTCGCCAGCCGCTGATAAAGTATTCATATGGCGCAATGTAAAAATTGCCCTCCAAGCTCAAATGTAAAGATCTGGTCGTTTCGCTCCTTTCTGGGTTTTGCCTTGAAATGTAAAGATCTGGTCTGTGGCTCCTTTCTGGGCTTGGCCAGCCGCTGATAATTCGTTCATATGGCGCAATGTAAAAAATGGCCACCCAAGCTTGAAATGTGTAGATCTGGCCATTTGGCTCCTTTTTGGGCTAGGCCAGCTGCAAACGCAGAGATCTTGCCATTTGTTGCTTTTAAAAAAGCTCCACTGGGCTGATGTTTCAACTTCCTCTTGCAAAGCACGATAAAATTAGCAACCGGGCTTGCGATGACTTTCAGAGTTGGGGAGTTTGTCACTCGCGACGCCCGTCTTGAAATTTGGAGAAACCGAAAAACTCGCCTATGTTGTAGGTAACAAATCTGGGTGGGTGGGAAATCCAACAAAACTTCTCTCAATCCATTTGATATACCCTCTAGACCCTAAACCCTAAACCCTAAACTGAAGGCCGGCCCTGTTGTAAGGGCCGGCCGCAGCGAGCGACGCAGCGAGCGCGACTGAGGCAAGGCCGGCAGGCGCAGCCGAAGGAGCCGGGCCTGCAGGCCCGCGCGGCATCGAGAAGGCCGCACTGCAATTCACTAAAAAGATAGCCCTAAACCCTGGTACGAAATGGCGCTTGGGATCCTTTCGAGATTGCTTTTGGAACTCAAAATGCTCCTTTACAAGGCTTCTTAGGCTCCTTACAAGGCTCAGCTCCATACAAAGCTCCTTACAAGGCTCCTCACAAGGCTCCTTACAAGGCTCCATACAAGGCTCCTTACAAGGCTCCTTGCAAAGCTCCTTACAAAGCTCCTTACAAAGCTCCTTACAAGGCTCCTTACAAGGCTCCTTACAAGGCTCTTAGCTCCCTCAGCTCCATATAAAGCTCCTTACAAGGCTCCTCACAAGGCTCCTTACAAAGCTCCATACAAGGCTCCTTACAAGGCTCCTTGCAAAGCTCCTTACAAAGCTCCTCACAAGGCCAGGAGGCCCACGCCGCTGCGAGCTCCTAAGAAGCAAGCCAGAACCTACCAGTAGCTTGGTCTGAGGCACGCGCGGCAGGCCCCAGCTCTGACTCCTCGACACCTGGCGCGGCGCCTTGTCCCAAGGGAGCGCCACTAGCCTTCACCGGGGACGTCGAGAGCGTTGAGGTTCATCATGTACGACGACGTGCCTACAGGGTGTAATAAACAACCAAGGGTTCAGACGTCCTGTCGGGCCTCCCACTTCACCTTCGTACACAAAGAGGGGTGGGGAAGGGCCTCAAGATGGCAAGTCACCGTCAAGTTACAGACGACCTGAGCGCCGCGCTGCCAGCGTCTTTCTCGCTCTCCGTGCCTGGCGTGACAGGGAACAAGTTGTTGCACTAACACACAGACATACACATACACACGCGCGCACCAGAACCGACAAAACCCAGCCCTGTTAACAGATAGGCGCCCTGCCATTTGGATTGTCACCGGCGTAGGCGACACCCACCAAAAAAAGCCACCGGAGTCCAAACATCATGCCTGGCCAGAGGGTTGAACGCGTTGGGGGGGAGGTCGGAATTAAAAGTTGCCTCCACGGGCCATGTGTGACAGTGGGGCACAGAAGGTTGAAAGCGCACTCTAGCTTGAGAAAACGGCTTGCCAAAATGTTTCAGTCGCCGTGGTCTGCTAATATTAGCCCTTTGCCGGGGTCTTGCCCCTCCGCCTGGGCGCCACAGTCGAATCATCAATCACGGGGTTTTTGGTGACCCAGGCGGGGGCGCTTCCCGTGACCTCCTCGACTGTGGCGGGGCTCCTGGGGTTTTGCCCTTCCCTGGCTTTCCGCGTCGTTCGCGCAACCTGCCTTCTCACTGGCCGCTCGCGCTTGGTAGCATGGCATGAACCCGTAAGCCCCTGAAGCCCCTGAAGCCCCTGAAGCCCCTGAAGCCCCTGAAGTCCCTGAAGCCCCTGAAGCCCCTGAAGCCTCTGAGGCTGAAGCCCCTGAAGCCCCTGAAGCCCCTGAAGCCCCTGAAGCCCCTGAAGTCCCTGAAGCCCCTGAAGCCCCTGAAGCCTCTGAGGCTGAAGCCCCTGAAGCCCCTGAAGCCCCTGAAGCCCCTGAAGCCCCTGAAACTCCTGAAGCCCTTGAAACCCCTATTAAAAAAACCAAACAACAAGCACAACGAACAACCAGAAAAAAAAAACCTAAACCCGTCAAAGGTTGAAGTTTGGGTGGCGGGGGGGCCCTCCAACGCACGCGCCGACCCCCCCACACAGGTGGTTGGGGGGTCGGGGGTCGGCGCTACTGCACGCAAACACCTAAACCCTAAACCCTAAACCCTAAACCCTAAACCTCTATTCTCTGCTCTAGTACATATATTTAAATGTTTGCCCTACAACGGGTCCGCCCGCAGGAGGCTTTCTTAAGACCTTCTTTTCAGTTCTGCGCGTGCCCCGCAAGCTTCTAAATCGGTGTTCAAATCCAAGTTCGGGGCCAAAATCGCAAATTTTGCAACGCTAAATTTGCGCGCTTTCTTACAACCCCTATTTACAACGAACAATACTATACGACTCCATTGTCGAGGGTATTGGGTCACCCCACGGGAGTCGAACCCCAACTGCCCAGTCAACTGACTACGTGGTTGACTCGCCTCCTGGCAGGTTATCAGCCGTAAGCTTACAATTGGTCCCAGCGGTGGATTGCAACTGCGGTGCAATACAACCTTTTGAAATCATATTTACAGCCGTACAATGGATACTTCCGGAAGCCCAGGAACTGCAACCATTTCCAGCGGTTCCACAGGTATGTTTGCTGTGCCGGCAATCGCGGACTCTCCGGACACTCAACAAAGTGCAAGCTCTGGTATTAGCCACGACCAATCACACTCATCCTGGAAAGAAGTTGGTCATACTTCGTGGTCCAAGGACGGAGAAAGGAAGAGATCCTCTTCGGCTTCATTGTCGACACCGAGAAGGAGCGCGAAGAGCGTGATGAGTCCTGTGAGAAAGGAAAAAGAGCGATCCAAATCGCCTGCAGGCTCCAATCCGTCAAAGATCACTCAGGAGAAAAAGACCCTCAGACAGGAAGTGGAAGAGGCTACGCGCAATTTGGCCATGCTACAATACATATCAACGTGACGACCATGGCAATGTCACGCGCATTCAGGAACTGGAACGGAGAGCTGGTACAACAAGTAGCCCATATCCTCAGAAGATCCGACGAACAACTTCGAGAAGCTGCTCAATACATTGACATCCAACGTGGGAAGACAAGACTATCCGAAGATCAGTCACAACATCTTGTGAGGATCTACGGAGAATATCAAGAGGAAGCCCGACTCAAGGTCCTCGAGTACGAGAAGCGACACCAAGGAATGGCCGCAACCGTTGATCTACTTGAACATCGTATCAGATACGAGGAGGAGAGCTCATTGGTTAGTAAGAACAATGCTGAGCAAGAAAGGAGGAGTGTTTCTCCCGAGGTCGCACAGTATCAATCGATGATCAACTCCTACCAAGTGAAGATCACTACGGACTCGCAGAACGAGGAGAACACTATTCGTGGTTTGCGTGATAGATTGGAAACAGCATTGATGCCACAACCAACAATGGCGATTGATGACGAGCCACAAAGTACATTGGTGAGCAAAGCAAATGACGCTATCAGGTACGCCGAACAAGAAGCCCATTGCGCACGGGTTGCCGTGAGCGAGCGGGATGAGATGTATATGATCGGACAACGGGCAGTGCAGGAACGTGACGCAAAGATGAATGAGGAGATCAAGATTGCAAGAGATATAGCTCATCAAGGAAATGCATTACATGATCGCGCCACGCTGAGAGATCGGGAATTCGTCGACGTGACTCGCGAACTCGCCGTATCAAAGCAATCCGACCACCTCAATCAGATCGCCGCGATGTCCGAAGAGATGGAAGAGACACGACGAGAGCTCAAGATCCAAGAGAGCTTTGTATATCAGCTGGCAGAGACGAACAAGGAACTTGAAAGCGAGAACGCCACCCAAAGCATCATTGCGGCGGACTCCAATGATCGTGGACGAGCTCTACTGAGGGATGATGCTGTTTAGGACCAGCAAACGCAATAATTCGAAGACCCTATTTTTGAGGCGAGGCCAGAAAAGCCGAGTCCCTCCACCTTAAAATGGAGGGCTCAGAAATCTCGGCCTGTCCTGGCCTTCGGCCATCGGTCGCTCGACCACAAGGAGGCCTCTTCAGAGCGGACGATAAAATGGTCTGTTTTGGCTTAATAAAACTGCGATAAAATTGTCTACGGGCTTGATAAAATGGTCTACGGGCTGCCTTGGTTTGATAAAACTGCGATAAAATGGTCTACGGGCGATAAAATGGTCTACGGGCTGCCTTCGCTCGATAAAACGGCAATTTGCCTTGATAAAGCAGCATTTGGCCTTGATTAAATGGTCACGGGCGATAAAATGGTCTACGGGCTGCCTTGGCTTGATAAAATGGTTTACGTTGATAAAACGGACATCGTGGCAATTCAATGGTCTACGGTCGATAAAAGTTTACGGGCTGCTTTTACCTTGATGAAACGGCCATTGGCCTTGATAAAACGGCCATTGGGGTCGATAATATGGTCTACGGGCGATAAATGGTCTACGGTCCAACCGGCAACAATGGAGGTGGTGGTCACGGAGATGGCGGTCCACCTAATGAAAATGCGGTGAGTCTAGGACGTGCTCCAGCCCTGAGCCGCAGCAGGAGGACCAAATCCACCTGATCCACCTGACGACGATGATGATGGAGACGAGGACGAAGAAGAAGAACCATCCGATGATGATGATGATGATGACCGTCGTCGCAACAGAAGATCATCACGAAAAAGGAGATCAAGAGATCGCAAAGATCATGACAATGGTCGACCAAGGATATCACGAAAGGAGGCTGAGAGAGTCAACGTACCTCCATGGCCGAAGATCACAAAGCTGGACAGCTGGAAGATGGCACTCACCATGAATGTCACCAGCGCCTCAGCAGATCCTGATATCGAAGTATGGATGTCATGGCTGGCGTGTGCTTTCGTAGTGAATCCTGGCCTTGATTTCTTAGCCGATTCGGGAGGCGAACGGTTTGCAATGATGGATATCAAGCTGGCCCTTTCGCTCCAGACGATGCTCAGAAGTGCGCCTGATGATGCGAAGGACGTGGTACACGATATTCAGCTACATGCCGAACGACGCCAAAGAGAGAACAGATTGATCAAGGGAAGGGAGATCATGGCCATCATATTGCAAACTTTCAGATCAAGTGACCGATATCAGATATGGTTTCACCATCGAGGAGATCAGACTGGAATACCCCGGGGACAAGAACATGTCCGTGTTCCGCAACAAATGGTATGACATACGGCTCAACCTGAGGATGGAGGATAGAATTTGGCCTCAGTACCTATGCGCGGCTATCGGATGCACACCCCGAGAAGACCTACCGTTTCATCTTAGGATTGATTGATCGACAACTTCGAACTGATCGCGAGGAACACGTTTACGACATGAAAGAGAAGTCAGTCAAGAATTTGCTGAGCGGCAACAAGAGCGCTGCACCGGCAGAAAACAAGAAGGGAAAAGGTAAAGGTTTGTTTCATGTCATCACCGATTCACTTCATGTATCTGCAGGGACAGCAAAAGATGGCATCGTTTACAGGAACGACCTTGGCAAAACGGTCAAGCTTGATGCTCGTGGGAGACCCTATCCCGTCGGTACAGATGGATTCAGGACGATGAAGACAACTCGACCGGCAGGGTTCACACCTGAAGAATGGGCAACGTTACGGAATGCAATTGATGTCGATGAAGAAGGGATGATTCATCCAAAGAAGAAGGATGGCACCGGCAGTTCGAAGGACGCAGCACCTGCAGAAAGTACAAAGGTCAACGCTCCGAGTGCAAAGAGAATAAAAGCAATGCTCAAAGAGCGATGGGGCGGTGATCAATGGATGTACAACTGGGGCATACGGAAGAATACAAACAAGGTCAAGAACCCGGTTGAGGGAAAGTTCTTGGCGGACCTGGGTTGGATGAGAATTATTGTGAATCCGGTCGATGGGTCAGTTTTATGAATGGACTCCAAACGTCTTCAAATTCTCTGTGCAGGCAGTGTGACGCTGGACGAGGTCTATGAGATACTGGTAGTTATCGATGCATGGAAGTTCACACCAAGGGAAGGTCTTGCATCTATCCGAAAGGACGACCACACCATGACGGGAGGAAATGTGTCCGAATGTACAGATGAACTGGCGTACATTGAGGATTGGGAAGACCGGGCAGCGCTCGATTTGGGATTGAGAACATGCGCAGCGTCGCCGGAGGTGGATTGCCCTATAAGGGCGATTATCCCAAGATGCCTTGTGTTCCGGCCGAAGACGATCATCGAGAGAAAGTCGTCAAGGTGGCGAGAATTATCAATGCAATGGTGTCACGACCCGCTGGCCGGGCCGAGATGCTCATCAACACCAAGGCGATGGACTCAATGAAGAAAGAATGGAAAGGTCTTATTAACCAAGGTGTATTCGATTTATCTGTAATCCGTGAGTACTATGATGTCGCTCGCGAGGCAAAACAGAAGAACGAAGAAGTGCACATGGCCAGAGCACATGGTATTATAGTTGAGAAACATTCCCAACTTTCGGAAGAAGACCCACGCAGAAAATACAAAGGTCGTGGGGTGGTGCTCGGGAACCAGATGAAGAACCAGACGTCGGACGTGGCATTGTTTCAAGATCTGGGGAATTCTCCTGCAACTTTCGAAGCCTCCAGATGGGCCGATTTTTTAGGTTGCCTTGACGGATGGGATGTGCAGATGCAGTGCAGGCTGATATCCAAGCCACACTACGGGGTACACCTTGTTGGATCAAGCTTCCATCCGAAGCCGTTCCCGAGGATGTCAAAGAACGATGGAATCAGTTCAAAAGACCTGCAGTTCGGTTGGTGAAAGCTCTGCACGGTCATCCTGACGCTGGTACATTTTGGGAACAGCACTGCGATGAGTCGGTGCGTGCACTGGGTTTTGAGCCAGTTGGTGAAGAATGGCCTTCTGTCTATACCCATCCTGAACTACAATTAGTTCTTGTGGTCTACGTGCACGACTTTAAGAGCAGTTCCGGCGCTCTTGTTGGGATAGCTGGCAACGTTGAGTTGAAGAAGGTTCCTACACCTGGTCCCCATGAAGAGACCAAGGACCACCCTTCAAGGGCTCCTATACAGACCGGGCCGTCGGTCGAATGCAATTGGTGTGGAAACAGAGTTCCCGCGAATTGCCACGAAACTCCATCATGCCAAGCAGGAGGGACTTCGGAAGGAGCTCATCCGGAGCCTGTTCGTGGATCATGCAGCAAGTGTGCTCATGAAAATATTATACGGTGCTAGGATAGCACGTTTTGACTTGCTTAGGCAGGTCAATCGTCTGGCGAGGAACATCACCAAATGGACAACTGACGACGACAAGAAACTTCATTACTTGATGTGTTACATTCATCACACCAAGCACTGGAGGATGATCGGCTGGGTTGGAGACTCAGTCGAGGACCTGTATTTGGCAGTTTATGCTGGTGCTGACTTTTCAGGGTGCGCCGATTCTTTGCGGTCAACATCCGGCGGTCACATGAACCTACAGGGTCTCGATACAATTGTCCGGAAGCTCTAAGCAACAGGGATGTGTGAGTCATTCCACCCCTGAGGCTGAGATCGTCGCTGCCGATGTCGCAATGAGAGCTACGGGCATGCCTGCGCTCCGATTGATGGAGCGTATTTTGGGTAAGGAGCCGAAGTTCGTGTTCTTCGACGACAACAAGGCTATGATCAGTGTTGTTCGATCTGGAAAGAACCCTACTATGCGGCATCTGGAACGAAGCCATGGTGTTGCTGTCACATGAATGCATGATATGTTCGAGCGGGACTACATGTACCTAGCCTATCATCTTTTCCAAAGCTTTCAGTGATTCCAAAAAGTGCAAACATGCGTGTGTGCAGATTGGATTTCTCGAGCCGGAAATGCTGACTGACCCGGAAACCCTCAAGATGGTCACATCTTCTTTTGACCCCAAGAAGGGAACCGGCGGCCACTGGTTCGATCGATGGCATACCCACTTTTCCGTACACGAGAGTGCCGATCATGCCTCCCGACCTTTGGTGGCAAGGATTATCCTCAAAGGAAGGTCTTCATGAACACGAAGGGCATGATCCGGTCGTCGTGGCAAAGGTTCCGAAACTCATGCGGTACCAGCCACCACCCACGGTGCAGTGTCCTATTAGCACAAGGTGGTTGCGTTCCACTTGGTTTCTGTGCGGTGGATCATGGGAGAAGGTTGAGGATCGAGTTGAACCCGCGTTGCAATGGGAGCGCATCGACAAGTATGTCGAGCGTGCGGTATGGCAAGTTCATCCGGCACAGCCTGCTGCACCGGCCCCAAAGGTTACTTACAGCATGCTGCACCGGCCCCAACAGCCTAGGCAACATTTCGGACGGGACGATTCTTTTCAACTGTTTATTGAGGAAGTCGATGGCAAAGACATCCTGGAAACGCCTCTCAACTCTCTACCTGCACGTGTTTTACGGTGTTTCAAAACTATGATGCGTCGAATGCATGCTCACCACCGTGAACAAGACAATCATCGTTTCTTTGTCCCATACAGAATTGCAGTTCGCAACCATTTGCAACCTGCTGATCCCAACGCAAACATTACTTTTCGTTTTGTGAATCACAATGGCACTGTACTTGGCTTGCCTGGCTATGCTTATGTACCTGGTTTGGATACTCGCACAGAGGTCACCCTCGTAGCATTGGACCCTAACAAGCCTACGGTTGTTATGGCGTGTTCACAACTGGTTTACTGCGCAAGCGCAACGCTGGCACGTACAGGTTGTTACGATCACACTTGAGGATGACCTGCTATCCCAGTACGGGGAGAACCTCGCCAAGCACGCCATCACCAAAACGAGCGACATGTTATTTTTGCTGGACCCGGCACGGGAGGATCATCATGGGCGAGATTGAACATAACACGAGGACCAACAACAAGCAAACTCATCCAAAACAAACAGCTTGAGTTTTGGAAGTTGTTCAAAGTGCTTTCCCAACTGAAGCAGCATGCCGAATCCAAGCAAGCTGCCACACTCTTTGAACTCCCCAAAGGCTGTGAGTACTGGAACGACGAGAGGTTGAAGAAGCAGATCAAACTCGGAGAGTCGCATGAATTTGACGGATGTAGGTACGGCTTGAAGCAAAGGTATGCCAAGAAACCCCTGCCGATTCGGAAACCCTGCCGTGTCATTTCTTGGAACTTTGACCTGGGGGAATCCCTTTCTAAGAAGTGCAATGGCAACCATAGTCATGGACCTTGCGCCGGTAGGGAAACCAAGGATACCCAACTGTACACTTCACTATATAATTGTCAATGTCATTCTGCGCCGTTTTGCTGCTCGAGCCAAATGTTCGCGACATCATGGGGTGAACCTGGCTTCATATTCAAAGGTTTCGGTGAGAGGAAGAAGAAACTTCAAGGTGATAGATCTTCTGCCTCCACATCGCCGTCTACCCTTCGTACACACTGCAGTTTCATTTCTGCTTCAGGACGAAGAGGACGAGGTGAATGTTGGTTACATATCGCTCTCGGATTACCTGTTGAAAGGCGGTGGTCGTGTGCCCCACCTGGATCAGGGAAGTCTGGACTACCTGTTGAAGGTTGGTGGTCGTGTGCCCCATCCGGATCAACGAGACCAGGAGTGAGTGGATTATTTCTGCAGTGGTGCTGTTGCAAATTCCTTGGTCTACGACTTTGCTGGATCGCGGAGCAGTACATCTTCAAGATGGGCGATGACTTCATCAACTCGGAAGAGTACCTTTTCGTTTCTGCAGCGAAGGCTACACAGGGGGCCTTCTATTGCGCATCGCTGGTGGAGAAGTATGTGGCGGGGGTACGAACGAGTAAGCCCCTCCCAAGATTAGAAGAAAGATGCTCGGAATCGAACGCAGTGAGGTGGATTGCGGAGGCCGGCGTGCCTGCGTTGCACGCTACATCTGCGTACTTCTCCATGAGGACCACACAAATCCAAAAGGGTTCCGGACACTCGGTATCCTGGTGCAGCGACTTCGTGAGGGCAATCATGAACTTTCTCTCCCAACGGGAATGTTTGATGAAGTGGAACGATTTCTGTAGGAAAGGGAGAAGGTTGACAGGGACGCTCGCCGTCGTGGCCTCTGACAGCTTGATGAAGGAGAAGACCGCACCCATCCTCAAGCATTTCAACATCATCATCAACATTTGGGAGTTGATGAGCGCTGACGAAGGACATCGACGGACAACCTCGATCCAACATTGTTAGTGAGGACCAGACCATCGGCGATGTCTACCAATATTTCCATGAGCGCTATGGACCGCAACGGATACGTGCGGAGAACGCGTCATTGACACTCTGGCTGGAGAAGAACGAGAAGAGGTTTACCACGTTTCGGGATGTATACCGGGTTCGGGCCTATTGCACTCCAAATGCGAGGGTATGCGCCGCCGTCAACGGGGGGAATGCGTGCGAGTACACCTAGAATTGCTCACCCTCTCCGCCAAGTGCGTGGCGTTTGCTGCCAGACGCGAACCCCAACGCACGACCAAGAACATCTTGGAGCTGACGATCACTGGGAAGATCGAGACAATCCCCATTATCCCCAATGCCTTGATTGCTGCCAATTGCTATGGGATGTGTCCTATTCCTACATGCAAGACTCAAATCTTCGGGGGAAGCGATCGTGAGAGAGTCGGTTATGTTGGCCACGGCAAGACCATCGTCAGGGAAGTCAAAAAACAACTCGACAACCTCAACGAGGCATTCCCTGCCATGGCAAAAGCATGGGAGCAGAAGCTCCCGGCCATCAACATATACGCCATATCAGTTGCACCGCGTGGCGAAGATCGCACGAGGGAAAACGAGAATCGCCTGGTGTGGGAATCGTTCATCGTGCTTCAAGACAACCAAGCCAAAGATGAACAGCAACAGCGGGCCTTCACCAGCAATTTGCTGTACTCCAAGGACGACACCAAGAAGTTCATCAACATCTGCGACGAGAACTTCGGCGAAGAAGGGA
The DNA here is from genome assembly GCA_963377175.1 of Effrenium voratum. NCBI lineage: Eukaryota > Dinophyceae > Suessiales > Symbiodiniaceae > Effrenium > Effrenium voratum. The sequence continues at coordinate 325,469 of CAUJNA010000042.1, read as the reverse complement.
CACCAGCATGGTGGAGGATCTCAAGGAAAGCGCGCGCTGCCCCAGAGCCCAAGGCAATGCCGAGACACAGCGCCGGGAGTGGGCAGCCTTGTGTTCCACCAAGCACGAGCTCCAGCGCCCACACCACTGGTCGTGCGCCGTAAATGAGAGTCATGCCAACCGACTGGAGCAAGGCGTGATGATGAAACGGTACCCAACCAGACCATCCAAGCGATCCTGGAGATTTCCGCAGAAGGGGAAGACGACCGATGGATCATGCCGGAGAAGCATGACGTGAATGAATCGATCACCGTCATCGAACAGTGCACTGCTTTCGGCAACTTCAACATCGGGATTAGCTTCGGCTTCGTGATGCACAGGAAATCCGGAGTCGTCATGCCCACTACAAAGTTTGGGCCGGAGGTCAAAGCGGGGAGGATATTGGGAACGGTATTTGCGGCATTTGGTGACAACATTGCTCACCTTCGACGAGAGGAGAAGAGCTGACCGAATTGTCGCAGCCTACCTCAACAAGCCCAACCTTGCCTGGCTCCAGCTGTACGCGTATATATGCGCAAAGACAGGATGTCTTGACTGTGCGAAGCTACCCGGAGCAACCGCGTTGAAGGCCCTCATCGACGGTTATGACAATCCCGACACGGCCAACGCTGGATTTTCAAAGATCATCAACAGGTATGATGATGAGGGAGACGCAGATCTCACCTGCCAGCAATTGCTCGATGTCACAATATCATCCAAGTCCTACGTGATCCTCGATTGGCCATTGAGGCAGAAAACTGGGAAGCACATCAGGACGTTCCAATCCCACATGCATGACAATGGGTGGATCAACGTCACTGAGATGTCATACTACGTGCTAAGAATCTCCGAGCCGCAAGGCGAAAACATCCCAAGGGCAGGTTCTGAGGGTCACCCTGTGACTTCCCCTTGTTTAAGGTCTCAAGCCTTTTAGGGAGATTGTGTTTGTGTGCAGCCGACATGTACATGCGCGCATCTCAAGACCTTGATCACAGCATCGAGGCACATCGCTGTTGCATCGAGTCGTGAGACAACGCAGATCATTTACCTTACAAACCCCTTTTACCACCACCACAACTATACGACTTACTGTCGAGGGTATTGGTCACCCCACGGGAGTCGAACCCCAACTGCCTGGTCAATCGGCTACGTGGTTGATCCGCCTCCTGGCAGGTTATCAGCCGTAACGGTTCAAAATTGGTCCCTGCGGTGAATTGCAACTGCGATGCAAAACAACCTCTCGAAATATATTTACAGCCGTGCAATGGATTCTTCCGGAAGCCCGGGAACTGCAACCTTCCAGCGGTTCCATAGGTATGCTTGCGGCACCGGCGATTGCGGACTCTCCGGACACACAATTGAGTGCAGGTTCTGGTATTAGCCAAGATCTATCCCAATCATCCTGGAGGGAAGTTGGTCATGCTGTATGGTCCAAGGACGGGGAGAAGAAAAGATCGTCTTCAGCTTCATTACCAACACCAAGAAGGAGCGTGAAGGGCGTTATGAGTCCTGCAAGAAAGGAAAAGGGGCGATCCAAATCGCCCGCACTCTCCAGTCCATCTAAGATCACCCAGGAGAACAAGACCCTCAGACAGGAAGTGGAGGAGGCTAAGCGCAACTTGGCAGTGCTTCAGGAGTCATATGAACGTGACGACCAGGGCAATGTCACGCGCATACAGGAGCTGGAACGGAGGGCAGGCATGTCGGAACAACAAGTAGCTCATATCCTCAAGAAATCCGTTGTTCGTCGAGAAGCTGCTCAATACATCGACATTCAACGTGGGAAGACAAGACTATCCGAAGATCAGGCACAGCACCTTGTGAAGATCTACGGGGAGTATCAAGATGAAGCCCGACTCAAGGTCCTCGAATACGAGAAGCGACACCAAGAAATGGCCGCAACCGTGGATCTGCTTGAGCATCGAACCAGATGCGAGGAGGAAAGCTCACTGATCAGTAAGAACAAGGCTGAACATGAGAGGAGAAATGCTTCTTCCGAAATCGCTCAGTATCAATCGGTGATCAATTCCTATCAGGTGAAGATCACTACGGACTCGCAAAACGAGGAGAACACTATTCGTGGTTTGCGCGAGAGATTGGAGACAGCATTGCTGCCACAACCAACAATGGCAATCGATAATGAGCCACATAATACATTGGTGAACAAGACAAACGTTGCTATCAGATACGCTGAACAAGAAGCCCACTGCGCACGGGTCGCCGTGAGCGAACGGGATGAGATGCGCTTGATCGGGCAACGTGCAGTGCAGGAACGTGACGCAAAGATGAATGAGGAGATACGAATTGCAAGAGAACGAGCTCGACGTGACTCGCGAACTCGCTGCATCGAGGCAAAAGGCCATCGATGCGAAGTCCGATTTCTCTCTCTCTCTCTCTCTCTCTCTCTCTGCCGTTGCGTCCAGAGGGTCTTGACTCAGCAAGGCAACGAAAAAGGCGCCCACTGATATTCAGGGGCACCCAAAACATAGCAGGACAGCCCGGGCAGACATCAAGTAGGAGCCACCAGGATTCCACCTCGGCCTACCGTCATCCTCAGCCTCCAGGCATCCGGACATGGGGACTTCAACGACAACGCACCTTCGAGCAACTTCCGCATTCTGTACGGGCACTCTTCAGAAACAGACACGCTGAACGACGAGGATACCTCAATCAGATCGCTGCAATGTCCGAGGAGACAGAAGAGACAAGACAAGAGCTCAAGATCCAAGAGAGCTTTGTGTTTCAATTGGCGGAGACGAACAAGGAACTGGAGAACAAGAATGCCACCCAGGTCGCCATGGCGGGCGATGCAAAAGATTGTGGACGAGCTCTACTGAGGGATGACTCCGTTAGGACCAGTAAACGCAACAATTCGAAGACCCGTAAGAGTGATACCACACACGGACCTCAACAACAAGGTTAGGTAATGCTCTATCAGGCATCAATGGCAGCATCTAGTTCTAGTGCACAGGTACCCTGATTACAGCCTCGGACCGGGTTCCGTTTTGTTTCCTGTTTACCAAGATACAGGCTCATATCGACCAACTCCATGAAGCGGTAGGATCTATTCCAAATATGAGATTTGGTTCAACCGGCAATAATGGAGGTGGTGGTGGTCATGGAGATGGTGGTCCGGTTATCACAATGCAGATGGAAGCGCGGGGGGTCTAGGACGTGTTCCTGTCCCAGCCGCAAGAGGAGGGCCAAGTCCACCTGATCCACCTGACGATGATGATGATGGAGACGAGGACGATGAAGAAGAACCATCTGATGACGATGATGATGATCGTCGTCGCAACAGAAGATCACCACGAAGAAGAAGATCGAGAGATCGCAGAGATCACGACAATGGTCGACCAAGGATATCACGGAAGGAGGCTGAAAGAGTCAGCGTACCTCCATGGCCGAAGATCACCAAGCTGGACAGCTGGAAAATGGCACTCACCATGAACGTCACCAGCGCTTCAGCAGATCCGGATATTGAATTATGGATGTCATGGGTGGCATGTGCTTTCGTGGTGAATCCTGATCTTGATTTTCTTGCCGATTAACGGGAGGCGAGCAATTCGCAATGATGGATATCAAGCGCTCCAGTCAATGCTGAGAAGTGCACCTGATGATGCGAGGGACGTGGTGCACGATATTCAACTGCACTCCGAACGACACGGAAGAGAGAACAGATTGATCAAGGGAAGGGAGATCGTTGGAATCAAATCACAATCTTTCAGATCAAGTGATCGATCGGACATGATGTTCACCATTGAACATCTGATCAGACTGGAATACCCAGGGGACAAGAACATGTCCGTGTTCCGCAACAAATCGTATGACATCTTGCTCAACCTGAGGAAGGAGGATACGCCCAGAGAGATCACACTCCGGGACATCCTGTATCACAAGATCAGAGGGCTGGAATTTGGTCTCAGTACCTATGCGCGATTACCGGATACACATGCTGAGAAGACCTACCGGTTCCTTTTGGGATTGACTGATCGACAACTTCGGACTGATCGTGAGGACTACGTTTACGATATGAAGGAGAAGTCAGTCAAGAACCTGCTGAGCGGCAACAAGAGTGCGGCACCAGCAGAAAAGAAGACGACAAAGGGAAAAGGGGGAAATTCCGGGAAAGAAGACAGCGGAAACACGGCAGCACCTGTGCTGCCCAAAGCGAAAGCGAAAGACCACGACAAGAAGGGCAAAGGAAAAGGAAAAGGGAAAAGCATGAGCCCAGAGCAGAAGAAGGAATGGCCATACGTCTTCCACCACACAAAAGAAGGAGGATGTCTCAAAGGAAAAGAGTGCCCGCATTCCCAGAACCCCAATCACAAGCACAAATTGGACAACAGCAAAGGAAAGGGCAAGGGTGGAGGCAAAGGAGCAAGAACACCTTCACCAAAAAGGGACGGAGTTTGCTACGCATGGAGAGAAGGAAAGTGCACAAAAGCGGATCAGTGCAAATACAAGCACGCTGAAACAGTGAATTTGAAAGCATCAGCTCCGGCACCCAATGCAAAGCAACAGGCTAAAGCACAGGCCAAGCCCCCGGCAATTGTGAGACAGGTTCTCATCGCAATGCCCGCTATCACTGCCAAGAGAGCCGCGACTTCGGAAGCCAAGAAGGATAACAAAGGCGCTGAGGAGAGTGAAGCCGAGGTCGAGACTGTGCATCACGATCGTGATGCTGAAGATGCCATGAGCGAATCTTCGCGGTGGTCAGGAGAGACTGATATTCCCGAGAAGTACGTATGGTTTCAGGAGATTCTCGACAACGATGTTAGCGAGGAGGTTGAGTACCTGAAGAATGAGGACGAACAATGGCGGAATAATTCGATGTGGTACAAGGGATTCTTTGATGATGCTTCGAAGGCGTCACCAAAACCTGTCGAAGCCAAGACGTTCAACACATATGATCATCGACGGCATCTCGCATACAGTCACAAGAAGGCACTCATCAGAGCAGAGATTATGAGCGAAGCGGTCAATGATGTATATCGTACTCACAGAATGCCGATGAAGGAGGATTACAGAGGGAGTCGTGCAATGGAAGCGAAAGCACGGACAACCTATCAGTCTATTCGCCCTGTCTGCGAACCAATGCAAGGGAGTAAAATGGTTGATGGACACAGGATGCGGTCATGATTTGATCGGCAAATCAAAGGCGGCCTCCCTCGGTGTGGACATTGTTCAGGATAAGGACGAGATTGTCTTCCAAACGGCAAATGGTACTACATCCACTTCGGATTCTATCAAGTACTACGTGAATGAGCTGAAGGAAACCGTCCAACCCTTTGTTCTGGATGAGACGCCGACGGTGTTATCTATTGGTCGACGATGCATGAAGATGCCGTGGGAAGTTGCCGTTCATGATAACGCCTGAAAAAGAGATTGTTCATCTAATTACACGTCAAGGATGACATTCCCTATTTGGTTGGGGATCGAAATGCGAGGAGCAATCGCCGACCTACTTCCGAAAACATCGGGGAGCACATGAAGATGCTCAAAGAAATCATCGGTGATGGACAGGTCGATGGTGGAAAAGATGAGGAAGAAGGGTCGAAGACAGATTTCCCAGCCTTGTTTACCACATATTCCGCAATATGGACGCTGCTGTTTTGCACGTGTCCGAAAGTTCCCAGGGCAAGTGCGAGGGATCAAGGGTTTCACGGCGGGACGTTGTAAGGTGCCATTCTCTGAGGCGCTAGCTTCCCTACAGTCTCTGGACCCATGGAACACCAAAGGGGTTCAACGTGAGCTGTGTTGCATGGCGCTTGTGCTAGCCTCCCGCAGTGAGTATTTTTGGAAATCCGCTCCGAGATCTCGACTTGAATTTGGCAGCTCCGGGCCAGATTCTGATTTACTTGCTTGCAGCATACGTGGCTTGTCGGGAAACCAAGCTGGAGGGATGTGCTGATAGCATCAAGACCATCGCTCACCGAAGCAACACGTGCTACAGACATGGCCCATCCATTTCTTCGTTGACGACACAGCTTCGCCTCCACTGCGCCTTGAACATTGATTCCGACCCGTTCAAGCAAAGTTTCGGTGCTGAACACTCGACTCTGCGTGCGTGGCGAACTCCCCAGCAACATTACGGATCGGTTTCTTTTTGGGGTCCCATCAACAAGAGCCGCTTCGCCAATCGCAGAGGGGCTTCCTGGCTTGGTGGTTTCCTGGTTACTTGCTCTTGGAGATCTGGTCCTATCGCAGAAAGGGCCGAGCGAACACACAGTCAAGCAGGCGTGCTTATCATCTTGTTGCGTCGTAAGGCGGGGTCCGAGCTCCAAGGTTTTTTCTGACCGGTTTCCAGAAAGAATTGTCCTGGAAGTAAAGCCTGTCGGGTCCCCAGCCAAACCATTGGCTCGTAAGAGTTGTTCGCATCGCCCCTGCACTTGTCGAGTTCTCCTCGAGAGACTTGGTTGATGCATAGGAGCCTTTTCCTGGCAACCTACTTCGCTGACCTTGACAACTTGGAAACAGTTCACGAACCCGGCCAGTTGATTGCAGTGCTGCTGGAGCTGAGTGAACGCAAGGCCCAAACTTCTATTGGAATGACGGCCGCCAGTCGTTCACCACACATGTGACTCCAAGATGAACCCGGCCAAGCTGGCGGTGTCCACTGTGCAGCCAGCATTGGTAAGTTGGGGCAAAGTTCTCACACGTTTCCGAGATGGAGCAGGGCTGGAGCTGACGTTCAAAGCCAAGCTTGTTCCGGAATGGAGCGGCGTTGGGCGCATGGAGCAAAGCCATGCGTAGGCCATCTTGAGAGCATGCGGCGCGCTGGACACGACAGAGATGAAGGCCCTGGATTGACCAAGCTACTGCCGGCTCAAACAGGAGGATTTTCTGGAGCTGTGCCGGGTGACAGAGGTGCGCGCCAAACGGGCACCTTTGCTGACGCTTGCCAATTTGGCGCGGTGTGTGTCTGGTTGCTAGGCGAGGATGTCCCGGCCGTAACGCTACAAGGCGCAGTCTGCAAGTTTATGCAAGTGCTCTCTTGCTTTGCTTGTGGCAAGACCTTTAGCCGAGCTCGAGAAGAAGATAGCAACCAGAAGTGGCATGTGTCCAGTCTCGGCCGCAAGCTGCTGAGACTGATGCGCAAGTTTCAGCAGAGTAGCGAGACGGCCACCAAATGCTGCGGTGATGGAAAAGTGCATTGAGTGTCCGTACTACGAAAGTTCCTTCGTTTGATTAATGCCAGGTGTTAGGTTGATTCACCCCGAATCCCCTTCACTCTCGAACATGGCATTGACACGGCATTTTCCCCCTCGAAGTAGATGAGCGTCACAAGGAGATGGATGGACCCAATGTGTCCTCTTCCCAGAAAAGGGGACTTCCTACAGGGACATACGTGGACTGATTGTAACTATGTGTTGCTCATAAGCTACTCAATTTCGCACTTTACATGAAGGAGACAAGCCTTTTTGGGTTATACAGACCTGTCATGTTTTTTTGCTGTTTGGGGTCGAGGCTGGTGTAATTTTTAATATACATAATACCAATTAACTCATTATATAGATATATATATATATTCAATCAAAATATATTGTCAAATCAAACTTAAACATATACATTTATAGGTTCAATTCCCAAGTTCCCAAGTTTCAGGTCTCAATGGGTCTTTAGTTCAGGTTTTAAGGGTTGGGCTTCGCGTTTCAAGTTTCAGGTCTCAATCTTTGAGATGTGATCCGGAGTGGAGAATGTAATTTGCGCCCGAATCCCGAATCCCGAAGCCGGACCAGAGTCTGGGGCCTTCCCAGCCTGAATCCCAAATTTCGAATGCCAGATCTGGAAAATGCCCAAATCCCGAACATGCGATTTCGAATCCCCCAATCCCGAACCCCGAATCCGAAGATGTCCCGAATCCGAAATCCGGAATCCCGAGTCCGAGGATGGGGCCTTCCCAAAGTCAATGCTTGATTAGTTCAATGCATAGTTCTTTCTGTATGCGCGCTTGGGATTGATCTTTAAGGCTTCACGCCTGCCGTGAGTAATGGCCCCGGATTGCTCAACGCATCAACGGCCGTCAGGACAACTCCGGACTGCCTGAAAGGGATGACACAGCCAATCCGCAAGCGTCGTGAGGACTTTGCCATACTTTGCCTTTTCTTTGTGTGTGTGTGCGTGCTTCGGATTCAGCGCCGCGGGGGCCTCGCTGCAATTTGCGAGCATTGGTAGCGAAGCGTCGCTGCGCCACGAGAGTACGGCTGCCGACACTAAGGCGCGGGCGTGCGCAGGCCTGAACGAGAACGAGACAATTCGCGAGTAGCCGTTCAAGAAGACGGGGGGCCGTGGAATAAATTAAATGCTAAATCAAATTGTTTTAATGCATTATTCCGCGATCCGCTTTTGGCGACCCTCTCCGAAACTTACGGAATTCGGCCTGTATTTTGGCGGCCTCGGCCACTTTTGCGGCACATGATCAAATTCTGACCTTCCAGGTAAATAATGGGGTTCAGCATGATGGAGTCTAGTTGAACTATGGAATTGAGTCTAGTTTCCAACAAGCCCGGGAGAACTCACGAAAGACGGTCGAATCTAATTTCAACTGAAAGGTGGCGGCCTCGACCACTTTTGCGGCACATGCTCAAATTCTGACCTTCCAGGACACTGAAATAAATGGGGCTCAGCATGATGAAACAGTTGAATAGTTTCCAACAAGCCCGGGAGAACTTACTGCATTTGAAAGACGGTCGAATCTAATTTCAACTGACAGGGCCCGTTTTCAGTGTCCTAGGGAGACCGAGTAGAGTGGTCTGATCTTCAGACCTGGAGCTTTCTGGCACATGTTGAGCACACAACTAACATGGGATCCTCATTAATTCAGAAAGATGAACAACAAAATAAAGGCATAAGGAGGACCTGCAGGGCAGAGAAAAGGAGTACAACACGCTAAGCCAGCCATGAGATGTCATGGAACGAGCTTTGCTCTATGCTGCACAGCAGCAACCTGGGTGGGTCGATGAGTTCGATGATGGCCCAGCTGGCATGATTGTTCATTGCCATTGAATCTGCATGGTCTGTGATTTGGCCCTTGGCACCTTGAAGACTTGCACCTTCATCATGAGGCGTGTGCTGAGCATGAGCGTGCCTTGGTTGAGTGAAACTGTGAGACCCATCGGCTCATGCTGGCTTTGCCAGAGGTGACTTGGGACTTATTATGGCGTCAACCCAGGATGAACAACACAGCAAACTTGATTCTTTACTTGGGGGCCGCCTCTGAAGCGCCATGTCCAACCGCCCTTTGTCTCGGCCTGCCCTGCGATTGCTTCAGAAAAGCAGAGTTGCCCACATCAAGGACTGATGACTGGGGTTGGAAATGTGGAATGCGTGATTCATATTTATGTTGACCCCGCTTCCTTGACCGCCCTTGCAAATCATTAGGAGGATTATAGACGATATTTCGAGAACGACCCCAACTACCGCTTGGACAGGTTCAGCCAGATTGCTGCGAGGCACTCCTTAAACAACAAATTCGTTCTTGGTCAGCTTTGTCTGTAGGTCTGGGCTAAGCGGTGAGCGAATTCACCGATGCTTGGAGCAAGGGAAGGCCTGCAGTGTGTCCTTCAAACTTGTGAAATTGCGGTTTGCGCCAACGTGTCAGGTTCCCACAACGCTTTCGTTTGTGAATTTGCACAAGGGGGTGATGTCCCAGGATGAGGCGCTTAGTGGTGATGCCAGCTCTGACCTCCTGAAAACGTGACGTTGCCTTGATTGTTTCCGGTGCTGAATCCAGGTGCATTGGCAGGTGGAAGATGAAGCCAATTTTGATTTTGTGTGCCGGTGGCTAGCGTACTTCGGCCTCAATCAGCCCCGGTCAACTGACTTGCAGGCAGGGTGTCTCCCCAAGTCCGCCCCGGCTCAGTCGCAGCCGCTCCGCAGGTGGCCTTGGCAAGCGTGGCAAAGGGCAAAGGAGCACAAGCTGGTCTCCGAGAAAAGCAACCAGTTCCAAGTAAAGGCTGGCCCCACCCCCCCCATTTAAGTGGTTTTGGATTCAGTGCAGTAATACTGACCTTCCAGGCTTGGTCAAAGATAGAAGGCGACCTGCATAGGGCTCTTGGAGGCTACTGCCTCCGACGCAGCAAGAAGAACAAGAAAGCCAAGTGCCCCCTTTACTAAGTCGAACAAACTTCAAATTGTTCACTGATTGCAGGTATGAAAGTTCAAACATGGCCAAGATCAAGTTCATGGTTGCACGGCTCCGAGAGGACAGAATTTATCAAACGTCAGAGCAAATAATCGCCGCATGCACCTGCGAAGGAAGCTGGCAAGCAACAGCCGCAAACACAGAATCCGGACAACATGGAGACCCAGCCAATGAACTTGCCTGGCCCCGGCCTTGGCCGCGGCAATCTGACGCTTGGGAAAAATGTTTCTACTGGGATTCGCCTCTCAGGAACGCCAGTGCAAGTGCAAGACTTGAGCGATGCCCCAATGCCAGGCTGGTCGGCTTCGTTCATAGTGGCCGCAAGTCACAGTGGCAGGACAGATGTCTAAGCCTGGACATGGAACTGGGTGCCTCGAGGAGCTTTCAGCCACAAAGCGCGGCAGGAAGAGACACAGAGAGGGCGGGGAAGAGGAATCTTCAACAGAGGATGAGTGTGTCTCCCCACTCGTGTGCCACTTGCAGCACGACGCGCCCGACAAGGAAATGTTGCCAGCTGACACGCCTGCGCAGGAAGCATCTGCTTTCCCCACCTTGCCTGTGCGCTGGCCTAATGGACCTCCGCAAGTAGACGAGTTCCAAGCGGAGGAGAAAGGGGCAAAGGACAAGCTCCAAGCGGAGGAGAAAGGGGCAAAGCACAAGCTCCAAGCAGAGGAGAAAGGGGCAAAGGACAAGCTCCAAGCAGAGGAGAAAGGGGCAAAGGACAAGCTCCAAGCAGAGGAGAAAGGGGCAAAGGACAAGCTCCAAGCGGAGGAGAAAGGGGCAAAGGACAAGCTCCAAGCAGAGGACAAGCTCCAAGCAGAGGAGCAAGGGGCAAAGGACAAGCTCCAAGCGGAGGAGAAAGGGGCAAAGCACGAGCTCCAAGCGGAGGAGAAAGGGGCAAGGCACGAGCTCCACCAAGCGGAGGAGAAAGGGGCAAAGGACAAGCTCCAAGCGGAGGAGAAAGGGGCAAGGCACGAGCTCCAAGCGGAGGAGCCAAGGGCTCCGCAGGGGCCAGCAGGGGAGCTGCAGGATGGTTGTAGCGCTGCTCTGATAGAGCAGGTGGAAGAGAAGCCGGGAAGCTCCAAGCTTGCCTTTCAGGACTCTGTCGCGCAACAGCATGTGTGTTCAGCTCAAGCTTGTCAAGACGCGCCAGGACACTTCAAGCTTGAGACTGCAACCTGATGTGCCCAAGGCACTGCAAGAAGCGGCTGAGAAAGCCGTCCAGGAGCTGGGCAATGCGCCAGCTGCAGACATCATGAAGGCATCGGCTCATATTAACTCACACAGGCCTAAGACCTTGATGCCAGGCTCAAGCAAAGCTCCGTCAGGCAGCGCGGGCTTGGGACCCGCCGCAGGATCCTCAGCTCAAAAAACCAGAGCCTGAAGAAGCAAGAGGCCGAGGCAGAGCCCGGGGAAGAGGCAAGGGCAAGGGGCGGGGGCGTGGTCGCAGCAGAGGCCGGGCACGAGGAGGCAAGGACGATTCTGACAATCCTGAAAGGAGCCCAGCAGCAGCAGACTCGGGCCCTTTTCACGATGAGAACTCTGACATGGTCAGCTCACCCTCTGTTGTCAGCGAAGATGATATCAAGGCAAAGGCCAAGCCCAAAAGAAAACAAAAGGCCAAAGGCAAGGCAAAGCGGCAGGCTACTGAGGAAATGACACGACATGAGGAGGACGAAGAAACATTTGCCCTGATGATGCAAGAGCAAGCGGATGCAGAAGCAGAACTGGCAATCAAGATTTTGAGAAAAGAACTATTCCCAAAACAAGCAAAACCACCCAAGCCAAATCCAGAGGCCATGTAGCAACCTAATAGTGACGAGTTGAGTGATGCCTGCAGGACCCTGCCAACAAGCAGCCGATGGGGACAACTGCGAAGGAGCCCCGCTCAAACAAATGAATTGGCAGCAGCCGACAACCCTAGTTCCACGGCCGCCAGGAGGATGATGGGCAAAGCCGCGACAAGGAGGCGGGCGGGGCACAGGCGCAAGGGCGACTTGTCAAGAACCGAACCTACAAACTTGAAAGCGTGATCTCACTGTGGCTTAGCCTGACCGCGGCCCCTGAGTTTGAGAGCCGTTGAACCTTCCTAGGCAGTTCTGAGCTGAGCCGCCCCCAAATTCGGAGAACCGCCATGATATTAACATAATAGATGTTTTTCGCGTGCGCTTGAGCTGTTCTAGATTCAAAGGAATTTGTGTCTTTTTTGGGCCGTCGTTTGAGCCTCACGAGATTTCTGAGACAAAGGACCCTGAAAAGCAATTGAGTGAACATGGGAACCTGAAAAGCCAATTGAGTGAGCAACTTTAAAGGGACCCTGAAAAGCGAATTGAAAAGTGACTATCCATGCGGAACCCTGAAAAACCAACTGTTTGAACAACTTGTGGGACCCTGAAAAGCCAATTCATTGAAAGTTTGTGGGATCCTGAAAAACCAATTGAGGGGACCCTGAAAAGCGAATTGCAAAGCGATTGAGTGAACATGCGGAACCCTGAAAAACCAATTCAATTGAGTGAACAACTTGTGGTGAACAAACAATGTGGCTGAAAAGCTATTGAGTGAATGGGACTGAAAAGCCAATTAAAGTTTGTGGGACCAGCGATTGAGTGAACAGCTTGGAAACTTTTTCTGGGCGCCTGACAAAGGCCATCAAAGAAGGTGGAGACGAACCAAGAAGCGTCACGGCCTCAATCTGGGATGCGGCGTGGCTGATGTCAGAGATCCCAACTAATCAAAGTGCACCAGGGTGGGATCGAAGACTGCACATGTACTTTTTGGGGTTAACCACTTTTACCCAAACATCTGCCTAAGAGGGGTTTGTGCTTTGGGCTGTTTTGAAAACAGCGAGGTAGTTCCAGCATCCCTCACCCCTGCTGTGCCCCACCCCTGCTGTGGCTGCTTGCTGCGTGGCCTGCCCACAGGCTGTGCTAGAAGAAAGCCACGACAAGAAGAAGGCAGGAAAGTGCCAATGTTGACTAGTCACCCCAAAAGAAAAGTTCCTCCATTTGGCACAGACACTCATTTGGGGCAAGAATCTTGAGCCATGGTTAAACTTGAGTTGGGGCACATGATGAGATTGCTGCGTTCACGAGGTTGTCCGGAAACTTGAAGTATGCACCAGCCGATTCAACGTGAGTCTGACAGGTTAAACGCCGCTCTGGAAAGGAGGCCAGGGCCCCATGTTGGAGCCACTAGAGGCGTGTGACATGTTGGCCCGCTTTATACTGAGATTTCTAAAGCACCCAATGGGCAACAGAACCCCTACTAAGTTTGCAGCGCCAGTCAGGCAAAAAGGGGTGCCAAGGACTGCCCTGTCATGTGAAAACAGCAGAGTTGCCAGTGTGTCTCTGGCCGTGCTGCCGCAGAACCTGGAGACAAGGCCCGAGCCCAAACGTTCTGGCTGCATGAAAGTGATTTGGAGCCCCTGATTGAGAACGAGTCAGCCAATAAATGTCAGTAGCAGACCCTGCGCTCCAGGCGGCTTCCTCCACTGCACCATCAAGGGGTGTTAAGGCCCCGCAACTCAGCAATTCAGGCTTTCTTGGAGCCCGCAGGCCGCAGAAGCAGGAAGCGGCAAAGCCTGAGCCCAAATTGTCAGTGCCTGGGGCAATTGATAAAGACTGAAACGGCTTGTCGGGATTCAGTGGAAGTTGAAAGCCGCTGTGAGCAGGAGGCCAAACAAACGAGCCACCGCCGTGACACAAAAGAGCCCTGCACCAGGTTTCTTCGTTGGATGGATCGAAAATCAGTGCCCGGGATCCAGAATCTCAACTCAACAAATCCGCATCTCTTGGAGCCCCGCAGGCCGCAGCCAAAGCTGGCAGTGACAAGGCCTGAGCCCAAGCATGCCCAAGCTTCCAAGGGCCCCTTTTCAAACGCCTGCCAGGATTTTGGTGGCTTTCTAGATCCCTGAAAATGGGTCGTCTAATTTTTGACATCCCCTCAAACTTTAAAAATTGACGGCTTTGACTGCAAAGGCGATGGAAGCGGAAAGCTGCCTCGAGAAGCAGGCCCAAAGAGCCACTGACTTGTTGCATGGTTGGCCGATTTTGGTTTGGACTGGACCACTGAATTTTGTCGATTGCATGTGGCCAGCTTTGACATGCTCATTGAATTGGTCATCAGTTCTTCATCAAACCCCTGCAGCATGCACGTCCATTGGAGCCCCACAGGCCACACCCTCAAGGTTGCTGCAGAACCAGAAGGCAAGAAGAAGGCCAGTCGTTTCAACTGTCAAGCTCAACTAAAATTTCGTAGGGCCGTAGGGGCTGCCAAGCGGCAATCTTTGGCAAATTTGTGGCGCTTGGGGAATGACAAACTGTGACGATTCAGCACGTGTTATTGAAGCAACCTGGCCCGAGCCTGCTGTGGAACGATGCCTGTTGAGGCTCCCCTGAAAAAACATGTTCATTCAGAATGAGTTAAATGCGTTGGCAGGTGGACTGTGTCAACAAGCCTGCCGATGATGATCCTGTGAAGGAGCGCTGCTGAAAGTGATTGCGTGAAGCCCATTGGGCCACGCAGGCCCGGAAAGAGAAAGCGAAGAAGATGAACATAGAGATCATGAGACGCATCAGCCAAATAAATGACAAGATGACAGTTCCAAGTGATGATGTTTTGATCAAAGTGCAAAGCTGCCTTGAAAGGGAAGCCCCCCGATGAAGCCAACATGTCAGTTTTGCCAGGGCCTTTTCTTCTCTTGACTTCAGATTCTGTTTGTGCGTCATGGCCCGAGGCTTCGTGGATACTTTTACGTCTCGCCAGCTCCCTCTCCCGAACACATTGAAAAAGTCACAGCTGCAGTCTGAAGGCCCGGAGTCTACATTTTTAAGTGTCAATTCAAAAATCATTCTGACCTGTCAGGCGGACAAGAAGATGGGAATCACCGTGAGCTGGCAGCTAAACAGAGGCCCCTGCCCCAAAGTGCTTCATTGAAGTGCTGCCATCTGACCTTCGCAGGGCTGTGGCGTGCGCAGGAGGCCCAGCAAGAACTTTGAGCGCTCTTAAGGTTATTTGCGCCTTGTAGCAAAAATCAAATTGAATCGTTGAGCCTGCTGACTTGACACATGCCCGCAAATGAGTGAATCAAGGTTCAACATTGCCAGTCAACTGGCGCTGTGGGGAAACATTGTGGAAATCCCGATCGATATTCCCACAGGCCAGCTCATTCAACAGTGGCCCATGTGAAGTGCCCGATGCGACAGGTGCTCGCCTCCCTTCGCAGAGATTGCCAAGACCGCAGGTGTGGGCGTTGTCCTGCAGCGAAAAGGCCAGAGTTTGAATCTGGCATTTGGGGCCTCCAAACCTGGCATGAAAGCATGATGGAGCTGGATTTCGCAAATTTGAAGCATGCTCATAAACTTGACAGGCATCATGATCATGTGTCAGAGTCAGACATTTTGAACCCATGACATTTTCTGACCTCTTCAGGGCGGAGAGAATTCCCCCAAGTCCATTTGCAGCTATGGAGACACGGCCCGCTTGGATCTTCTCTCCCTTGGCTTTGACGAGTAGCCAACGCCGGCTACTTGAGTCCTTTGCAGTTCCGTGGCTCTTGAGTCTTGGCATTGTTACCCCCTTGACACCCAAGAGCATCGCTAATATTTGGATTTACTGGGACACCCTTAAACATGGGAACAAGTGCCTCAAACAAGTCTAGGTCAGTCACATTGGACTCAAGGATCCACAGCTTGGACTTTGTGGCACAAGTTGCGTATGCCGACGGCGGTCCTGCAAGCCAGCGAGCGCGGGCCTTGTGCGCAGGTGTGTGGCTTGTTGCAGTCTAAGCTGCTACTGACCTTTGACACACTTGAAACCCATTTCTGAGAATCTGGAGAACTTTGACTTGTTCAGCGGCGCCTCACATGTGATCTGCAGAAGCTTCAGCTGAGCCCCCAGCTCTGAGTTGATGAAGGTCTGACTTGCCCGCCCAGCCTGGTAAGCGTGTGTGCGTGCCCAGGGCGCAAGGGAAAGAAGTCGACTGGAGCTCAGACAGTCTTTATCTGGTCATGTTGGGTCATGGGGATCGACATCTTCACATTGACATTGCCCTGACGTGCGTGGCATGCTGAGGCAACACTTCGATTGCGCGAATCACTTGTTGGACAATATCTTGGGGGCGCCCAAACCTCAGAAATTGGACTTGCGGCTTCCTCTTAAATCAACTCCGTAAATTTGAAGAATTGTCATTGTCCAAGGTCCGGCTTTTTTAAAGCCCTTCAAAGCACCCACCCTCAGAGTATGCGAAGATGGACTACTAGCTGTTGGTACGCCTTGCAGCAGCTTTGTGTTCTTGAATGCTGCAACGTCTGGACGAACGGCCTCCCAGCCAATGGGGCATGAAAGCCTACGAGGTTATGTGCTTGAGGCAAACCAGTGGCTTGGTTAACTTGAAATGATGATTAGTATTTGACTGACCTTGATGACCAGTTCTTGAGGATTGTGTGCCGGTCCGTGCTCATCATGATTACGGCCGTGATTAGATCTGTGTACCTGACGGTTGAGCAGCCAAGCAGCACACGTTTGTACCAGGCTTGGGGACGTTCTTCATTGATTCATGCTTGCTTGCTTTCCTGATGTCTGCACGCGGCAGGTACCGTACATGTGCTTCCTTCGTGAGGTATGCGAGCGCATGGGATTGACCTTCCATGAAGTGTTTGTGTCGGCCTCTCACACTGACCGAACTGACTCAGCACTGTCACGTTATCAGCCCTTCGTTCAGGTGGCTGGGACTTTGGGGACACTGGTGTCCAAAACCCAGCAAATGCTGGGGTACTGCGCAAGGGGCTTACTTGTGAATTCTCTGATTTGTTTCATGCTGGCAGCTGCTTTGAGGCCATGGTTGCCGAAGCTACGCGGACGCTTGACCACACACTTGCGCAAGAAGCTGGGCCTTTGCTCAGAGGGCGTCACCTGCAAAAAGCGGGATTCCTCGGGAAAGGTCATCTCAGTGCCTGGAACTTGAGTGTTGTTTGTGACAAACTGAAAACTGTTTGGCTGAGGTCAGGGGGACCACGGCTGAAAAGCACTGAAGTGTATCCATCACGCTTTGGATCAGCTATTGCAAGCATGCATGTCCACAAGCAGGACTGACCGACCCTTGAGACTGACCAGCCCTCAACAATGACAAATTCAATAAGTCTCGCAACCAGGACTTTGCCGCGTTCGAGCTGGGCGCAACCCTCAAGGCACATCTCATGCGGCCTACTGCTGCAGGAAACTCAGTCAGACCTGTCTGTTCAATGAGCTAACTTGACCTTCAGCTGTAGCTGTCTCTGAGGAACCCCCATGTCCCCCACGGCAGGTAGCTGCGACACATGGGTCCACATGCATGATTCCTTGGCCAGGAGACACTGCGAGAAGCAGATGAGAGCCCAGAGGCACCTCATGAGGCAAGTCAGACAACCGGTCTGCGTTTTTAGTTGTGCCACAGGAGACATTGGACAACCCGGACCCTGACAGCTCACATGAAGACGTAGTAGCGGAGGCAGGTAGCTGCGACACATTGGTCCACATGCATGATGCCTCGCCCAGGAGACACCGAGAGAAGCAGATGAGAGCCCAGAGGCACCTCATGAGGCAAGTCAGACAACCGGTCTGCGTTTTTGGTTGTGCCACAGGAGACATTGGACAACCCGGACCCTGACAGCTCACATGAAGACGTAGAAGTGGAGGCAGGTAGCTGCGACACATTGGTCCACATGCACGATGCCTCGCCCAGGAGACACCGAGAGAAGCAGATGAGATCCCAGAGGCACCGGCGCCTCACGAGGCAAGTCAGACAACCGGTCTGCGTGACTTGTTCCACTCCATTTTTTAGTTGTGCCACAGGAGACATTGGACAACCCGGACCCTGACAGCTCACATGAAGACGTAGTAGTGGAGGCAGGTAGCTGCGACACATTGGTCCACAGGCATGATGCCTCGCCCAGGAGACGCCGCGAGAAGCAGATGAGATCCCAGAGGCACCGGCGCCTCACGAGGCAAGTCAGACAATCGGTCTGCGTGACTTGTTCCACTTCATTATTAGTTTTGCCACAGGAGACATTGAACAACGCGGACCCGGACAGCTCACATGAAGACGTTGTGTACGAGGCAGGTAGCTGTGACACATTACATGCATGATGTCTCGCCCAGGAGACACCGCGAGAAGCAGATGAGAGCCCAGAGGCACCTCACGAGGCAAGTCAGACAACCGGTCTGCATGACATGCCTTGGCCAGGACATTTTGCGTGAGCCTGCTGATGGCCCTGCACATGCTGCACTGCCGCTGAAGGTCAATGGGTTTGGGATGGATCGCAGTGGGCTGCTAGGCTGCTACGCTGCAGGTTATTAGTTTAAGCTTGTACTGACTGCTTTTTTGAAGGGCTTTGAACAACCACATCATATAACCAAATGCTCAGGTCTGGGAATCTGATGAGGAGATCCTGCACATCGTGCCATCAGGCGGCTCAGGCCTGCACGAACATATTTCAAGGTTGGCTTCAGCCCGACCACGCCTCGCCAGGTGGTGGAGAAGCTGGTCCGATCAGGACGCTGAGTGATCTGGTAGCCTTCACACAGGCGTCCGGCATGTCCGACCAAAGTGTTGAGGCAATCGTTGACACTTATGTCACGTTTCAGCGCAGGAAGCGTGCTCGACTGGGTCATTGAAAGAAAGAGTTGGATGGAAAAAAGGGCCTCTATTCTTGGGTCCATTTTGAGGCTTTCTCAAATTGATGAAGAGGCCAACTTCAAAATCCCTGGGAACCCATTTTTGAGGATGTGTCACTTAATGGACCCGGTTGAGACACATGGCATCATGACTTCTGAACTCATGCCATTGTAGGACAAAGTGACCTGACCCTCTTGTGATCCCGAGGTGCTGTCAAACGGACCATGAGCGATCTGTACGAGAACTGGCTTGTGGCAGGACATGGGGTGATTGAGGCTCCAAGGGATTCCCCATTTTCTGTTTAGGGTGTGGCTGGCTTTCAATCAGTGATAGACTCTTTTCAGGCCACTCCAGCTTAAGTTGCAAGCCCCATTCATGAATCTCAGGCCAGGGTAGCGAATGGTCTCTGTCAGGGCGCCCTTTACAGAACACCAACTTCACTAAGATGTCTTCACGTGGACGTTTGAGGGCTGATGGGAACATGGCGAAGTTTCAAAGTTATGACATGCTTCTCCCCTCAGTTTGGGCTCACTTAGGAAATCACACAACGCCCCCCCCCCCAGCTACTTTTTGACAATGTTCAATTCTTCAAAGAACAAGTGCAAGCATTGCAGCGGATACCGGAATCATTATTTGAGTGCTTCTTCCAAACGCAGGTGGAGGGTTAGCCATCCAGCTTCAAGAGGGCTTCTTCTTCTGGGTTGCAACCATTACTTAGGTTATTGAGAAAGCTCTCAATTGAACAAAGCTCCCAAACCTGCCCTCACTGCGCCTCAAATGGTGTGCTTCACTGCCTGGCAGGCAAGTATGTGGGATATTGGCGTAATTCCACTAGTGTCAATCATCGTCCTGCAAAGCTGTGTCCCTTTCCAGGTCTTAGTTTTCAAGGAGATCCCTCACTCATTTTAGGATTCACAGAATTCCCTCAAAGCATGACGATTGTTGACCATTCACTCTTAAATCCTTTCAAGGGCCACAGTCTAGTGAATGCCGACCTGGCGCACACATAGGAGAGAAGTGGACCAAAACCACTCTCTACTTGGAGCTGACAGAGAAAAACACAACGCGGACCTCTGGCATCCGGCGCTGGGTGACAAGGTCGGAGATGGAGGGCAAGTTGGGCCTGGCGGCCACTAATGCGATCATTGCCTACAAGGAAGGCAATTGCCCCCATGAAATCCGGAGCCACCCAGACTGCCCCAACAACGAGGCGTGGCACTTTGTCAAAGCCACTCATCTCAGTACAATTGAAATGTTAAACATGCTAGCTGACTGACTGACACGCAGGCTGCTCGCCAGTACTATGTGCTGGACACGGATTCGGTTGAGGAGTGTGGCGAGACAACGGCCGCGCGCCGCTTCCAGGCTCAGGAGGGCGAGTCCTCTGCTGACTCGGACAGCGACAGGTGCGAAAAGCCCGAAAAGAAGAAGCGCACGAAGAAGGCTGGCGCAAAGCCAGCGGCGAAGAAGGCTTGGACAAATGACTCGCAAATACTTCAAACCACAAAGATGCGCTGTGCCAGGCAAAGAAGGAGAAAACCGAAGATGAGAAGCTGAGAGAGGACTTGCTGCGCTCAGCTAAGAAGGCTTGGCAGGGCAGGTTTCCCGCAGTTGCGATCACACATGAATATGCATTTGGGCTTCTGCCAGAAGCTGTCCACGGGTGAAAAGAAGCTGGCAGAGGGCAGTGAGGCAGGCACGTGGTGCAAGCAGCAATCCCTGGACGACTTGGGTATGTTCCGGCCTCAATCATCTCAATCAACCATTCTGAAACTTTACTTTACTGAGAAATTGAACCACTGTCAATTGTTGAGAGTCCACATGCCCAGGGGCGCCCACATGAAGGACGCTCTCTTGAAGGACCTTGACACGAACCTGGCCTTGATGGGGCGCTGGACCAGCAATCTTGCTGCCGCCTTGGCGCAGAAGAAGGCCGATGTGAGCATCACCAGTCACCCATGTCCCAAAACCCCCTGGGCCTATTAGATGTGAAACACAGCCATTTTAAATCACCCAAGACCAAAACGTGCTTAATTCATCAATTTTGCAAGTTTCAATCCAGCCCTCAGCGGGCTAATTCAATCTACTAACCTGAAAAATGTGTATGGGGGCAAGGCAGTGGTTCGGGCGGGTGATTGCAAGCTTCCGTGTCAGGCTGATGGTGACATCCAGTCCCTGGTTGATGATTTTGACAACTTAGTCGTGGGGCTTGACAACATGGTCCAGCCACTGGTGAAAAGGAGGAAATTCCTGACGCCCAAGCCAAAGGCTGCGCCAAACACCAAAAAGGCCGCGAAACGCAAGTGTCAGGATTAGATGATCCACTTTGACAAGTGATCCACTTTGTTCAAGGCCCTCAAACAAATGCTGATGACACATAAACCACAAGCTTCCGATTACTGTGGCTGGACTTGAGTTGAACTGGGGAAGTTGCTTGGCAACACAACGGCTGTTAGGGGTAGCTGCCAATTCTGCCAGCAGCGCTTTGAATGGGCGTGCTGGCCAAGCGGATGGCTTTCACAAGTGTAACCAGGCCCACCCCGAAGGCATTCAAGTTTGACAAATGGCATTTGCTCGCTGTTGGGGGGGTCCTGCAATTTCCGGGATAGCCTGGAAAGAGAAATCGGTCACGCCATCTCGATGCATCGTCGAAAAAGGTTCCTGCGAATTGTGCGATTGCCATTGGCATGTTGGAAAGGCATTGACTTCACGTTCATGGCTGATTCTGAAAACTGTCATGCCAGGGCCTCTCCCTCCTGAAGAGACACAGCCGTGGCTGCAGTGCATGCTGGACAAGATCGGGGATGGTGCCAGCCCCTCAGATTGAATCTTCGTTTGACCAATGGCTTGGGACACTGAACATGCTTTGAGCCTTTCCCGATAATTTCAGCCCTGGGCCCAGGCGGCGTCCATCGGCAGCATCATGCAGGACACCAAGGTGGTCCATGAGGACTCGTTTGTTGCCGTTTGATGGCATGTTGAAATTGCCTGTCATGAATCCTTGGATGCTCTGAGATTTGAAACGGGGCTTGGGGTGTGGTTTGTTAAGATCATTGAAGTAACCATTGAACCCTGCGACAGGAGGCTAGTGGTAGCGTGACCAACGTCACAAACAAGCTCGCCGGCTTTAAGAGGAAGGCCAATGCTGTGAGGGACTTTGTGCGCACTGTGCCACCTCCTATCGTCCCATGGTTACAAAATTCAACATGATGAAGGGCCTGCATCCCTCAAAGTCAGAAATCATAACTCCAAATTGCCGGCTTGCCCAAAATGCACTGATCATTTGATGGTCCGGTTTGCCCAACAAGAAACCTGGCCGGCTTTACCCGTTTGCATCCTGGCTTGCCCAAATTTGCTCCAATGTTAAAGCATGACCCTTAAAGCAGTGAATTTGCATCTCCGTTTTCCTTCCTGAGGCCCAATTGCCGAATTGAACTTGCAGATTCAGCCCAGAATGACCCTTGATTGAGCCTGGCATGCGCGGCGCGGCCGTGCATCTAAGGAACCGAGCTGTGTCACGATTCCCGTGAGCGGTGGAACTGCCAGCTCGCGCTGGGTTTACTGGGACAGCCCGATTTTGGATCCTCACCTTGTGTGTCTTGCCCAAAGAGGGGGCTGCCTTTTCTGCAGTTTGATTTAAGTTCTGAGTTCTGAGGCCGATGTAGGAAAATGGCACTTCAAGTGGTCACACAAACAACTCTGGTTGGGTTCGCTCCTCAAATTTGTTTGCTTCCATCTTAGGCTTGAACACGTATTTGGTCAAGCTGGCCTGAAAATCGATGAGGCTACGGTGGCCAATTACTGGAAGGAGGCAAGGGCGCAGGGTGTGCCATGGGCTTGGAATGTACAAGACGGTGTTGATCGGCTACCGGTCAAGCTCTTTGGGGACGATGCTCGTTATGGGGCGCGCAATGGTGAGCAAATATATGCAGTTTATATTTCATGCCCGCTCTTCCGTCCTCGCTGTGCGCGGCAAAGTCGGTGGCTGATCTGGTCGCTTCGATCTTCGCTGTTTTTAGGCGAGGCTTCTCACGCACGGCTGGTTACCTATTTTTTTTGTCAAGTTGACTTTTAAGTTTCAACACCTCTTAAAGGAATTTGATTTCCAGACCTCAACAGGCTACGAGACGCTTCAGCCGGTGATGGCCAGAATCGTTTGGTCAATGCGTTTGGTGGCTGCTCGCTTCATGATCACGGAAATTTCTGGCGATTGGAAGTATTTGAGGCAGCTGTTCAATTTCAGCACGCATTGGAACGGGCTCCACATATGTCACTTTTGCCGGGTTCGCAAAACTGAGTACGCGGATTTGAGCATGCCGGAGTGGCGCACAACGCGGGAGTTTCTTCTTGAAGTTCTGCCGGACACTCCCAGTCCTTTGATTCTGTTGCCGTGCTTTGATGTGTCTATGATTCAGATCTGCCAGCTGCACAGTTTGAACCTGGGGCTTCTCTGGACTTGCAATGGCTCCACAATTTGCTATTTGATGGAAGCTGGCATGTTTGGGGATCCGCGGCTGGGGCTGCATGAGCTCTTGGAGCGCGTTCACTCCGACTTTCTTATCTGGGCAACAGAAAACCGGATAAGACACTCTCAGAGAAAGTTCACGCCGGCCCTCCTCATCAAGAAGCAGTCTGGGGCCTACTGCACGACCAAGGGGCACAACTCTCAGATCATCACCGAGTACTTGACCCACTGCTGTTTGACAATATGGGAACAACAACTCCCGGTTGTGGGCCGGATTCTGGGGCAGTGGCTTCACAGTCAGGGCAAACGCCTAGATGACGCTGAGTTTTTGGCACCAACCGCGCTAGCTTTGATCCTCATCCTATCCCATCATCAGCATTTTTGCTTTGTGTGGTCAATGTGCCGAAACCGCCAACATCACGCGTGCTTGGGCCTGCTAGAATTTGAAATGAAGCTTGCTCAGGAACTCCATCACGCGATACTTCCACTTGTCTCAGCGACATGGTCGGTTTCTGCCTGAGAAACTTTGATGGAACATTTTTAAGTGAGTTTTTGGACTCCTGATCTTATCTTTTTTTTTGGGCTACACCAGGCCCCGTTTGGCACTGCGTTGGATGGGTTGCTGCTTAGGAGTGTGGCTGACGAGATGGCTCGCCTCGGCATGCAGTTTGCGCGCATGCACATTGTGCTTGCAAGGCTTTCTGTCAGGCGAGGCTAAGGCCAAATTTTTGCCAGTTGTCAGCGTTGCTATTAGACCCTGCGAGGCGGGTTCGCAAATGGTGGCTTATAAAGCCCAAGCTGCATCTTTGGGTGGAGCAAATGGCTCGCCTACGCAGATGGCGTCTCTTTTCTGCACTTTAGCGCTGCGTGCGATGCTCTGCGAAAGCCTTTAAATGTCCATTGAGTCAGGGCTATCGTGATGAGCAAATTGTCAGATTCTCCTCCCGAAAACAAAAAAAGCTGGCGGTATTCGACCTCTGAGGCTTCAACCAAAGATTCGTTCACGGCTTCGTGGACGAAGACGCTATGGGACTTTTGAGGTCACTTGTTACCCACTTGCACCCTGCAAAATTTGAGTACTCGCTTCTCCTTAGGGCTTCGTATCGGCTTAAGGCCGCGCGATTGCGATGGAAACGGCTAGTTCGAGACATGCGGCCAAGAAGGCAGTGATCTTCCGAATATTTGAGAAATCAGACTCTGAAACCCTCACGGACCCGACATTAAAAAGGTTCCCCCTGTTGAAACGTCATGGCAAAAACCATCAAGTTCGGAATGACTGACGAGATCAGCTGCTTTCAGGCCTTGATTTCAATGCGGCTGGATTCCGGTGAAAAGTGTCTGCTGCAAAAGAGGCATCTCCACGTACCTTTTTGGGTCGGCCTGCATTATGCGGGTCTAATCCCGTAAGGGCTGCTAAAATCGGGCCTTTGGAATCTCAAGGATTACTAATATCTTTAATTTTCTTAGTATTATTGTTGCATAAAATGCTCGAAATCTGCGTCCATGAGCGAGATATCTTTCTCACAGGCTGCGCTGCGAGATTTCTCCGTCTGAAGGCCTTTCTGCTCGAAGCTTAGCTCCCCGCTTGAGGCCTCTCTTGAAGATTCCACGGTTCTTCTGGATCTCACTCCGGGTGTGGCGGCATCCCTGCTGCGAGATGGTAGTTCATTGGGGAGGAGGGAGACCCATAAATATATTGCCAAGACACGGGTTTCACGAACGGCGCTCAGCATCCTGCTCGCGCCGCAGCCTGGACAAGCTCAAGGTCAAGTAGTTTCAGTCGGGAGGCCAAGAGTGAGTGGAGAAGGCTGCTTGTGCTACGAGATTCGTTCTCTGTCAGATGCGCCGGAGCCCCTCCGCACTTTGCTTGTGCGATTGGCCCTCGTTCCCGGCATTTCCGTCAGTATATCCGCTGCAGGTCAAGGACTTGATAGGGACTGTTGGCAACGCGGCCCGGGTCTGTTAGTCCATGGTGCCGTCCGTCTATCATCACTCCCACTTTCTATGTCCCGCAACAGTATACTATCGAAAGAACAGGAGGGCGTGGAAGGAGGAGGAGGACGAGGAGGAGCAGGAGGAGGAGGAGGAGACCGGCGGGCAATGACGCCAAGAACTCCACGCAAGAATGTGGGAACAGTCCCACCAGTGATCCGATTTTTGCGCAGCGGCCCTTCGAGCAACTGCATGTCTCGCCAGCATGCATGATTATCGAATGGCAGACTGTGGTGATCGTCCGACACTGCGCCGGTGGATGGACGTTGAAGCATGACCGCTCTTTTCTTTGCCGCCATGTTCGCAGAAAGTTGTTTCTGCGCTGCAACAGGAAAAGCCCTCTGGCAGCAAGGGCAGCAGCCCTCCCCCGTGTACATTTAATGCACAGGGATAAATTCTGGAACTCCGTCTGGCCAAGAGACACGCCCGTATCAGGCGGCGCTCAACCTTGCGCGCACCCGCTTTGCAAGCACAACTGCACATGGCCTTCGGCTGAACCACCCTAAACCCTTTGCGCAAACAAACTTGTTGCATCGCCTTCTGCAAGTTCTGCCCCGGACTGGCGCACCGTCTCCGCCTCGGCGAGACCACGTGACACTCGTTGAACACTTCACTAGAAGCTCCCTGCCTGCGCCGCTTCACCTGCATCGAGGCCCAATCTACTGTTACCACATATGCTGATTACGCACTAAGTCTACAACAGCATGTGAGCGATGTTGAGGTGGAGGTTAGCGCACAATCACAACAGCTGGAGAACTCGAGAGAGCGGACCCACCGATTGCGCTCAGTGACCCTACTGCATCAAGAACTGGGACATCTCACACAGGGAAGGCACTGCAGCACGGGATTCTCATGCAAAACCGCATGGGGCCTGCGTCTGCATGGTCATCAGTTTGGCCTGAATTAGGCAACTGCACCAACTGCACCAAATGCACCATCTCAAACACAATTCAACGACCTCAAAGCAACAGTCACGTCTACCTCCATTGTCGAATCTTGGCACGGCGCCACCACGTTCTGACCTTCCCAGCTTGCCAGGAACACGTCAGGCACACTTGCTGGCCCGGCCTTGGGCTCAACCTCCCCTGACAAACGTGTGAAATCACTTCGTATAAAGAAACCAACGCAGGAAATTCAATGAGAATCTGACTGCGTCGTCTGCCTCGCTTCTGCTGGAAGGCTGGGCGCTGCAATGCGGTCTGCCGGCCAGAACCTCCAGCAGGATGCTTGCAAATGCGCAACGATCCATCTGCCGCAGAACAGCAAACACCGACTCAAGCCGGACCCAGGAGAGGACAAATAGGCAATGCAAAGAAATGGACCGCGCAAACAACAACAAGCCAGTGACAAAGCCAACAACCAACACGCACTCATGCACACTTGTGTTGCTTGTGTCAACCCTCCCTTTCGTTTGCTAGTCAACCTTTTGCTGCAGACTGCCAACTCAAAGAGGGGGAAGCCGCTTAGGGAGGCTACTTTTTCGTTCGGCCAAGCAAGCGGTTAGCCACTTGGGCTTTCCCCCCCAATTTCCAGGTTCCCCACTTAAAGGGACTTCGGCTTTCGCCAACTACGGGAATCCATGGACGTGGCCAGGAGCCAATCCCTAGATATGGATTCGAAAGCTACGTTAGGCACCCTGGCTGTGCATTTCAGGAGCCAACGCTACGTGGTGATTTGGCAAATCCGTGGGGCATTGGCCGTTCGGATGTGGAGGCCGGGAGGCCATAGATTTTCGCTGTTGTATGCAATCAATTGCGGTACGCCTTGGCTGTGCATTTTGACGAGGACGCTCGTGGGAAAGTACTCTCCGACAAGAACAAGCGCTTAGTAGTAAGGATTGCCACGCGCGCTGGAAGCGAGACACAATCTGCAAGAAGAGGGCAGCAACAAATGGCTGTGGCTCAAAAACATGTACTAAAACGGCCCCTTGGTAAATGGAACCCAAGACTAAAACCTGCGTAACCCTAGCCCCTAAATTTTGAGCCACACTCAAATGACTTAACAATCCGTGGAGGAGTACGATGAAAGCAATCAAGAACATTGATGTCGAATGCATCTTCCAGCCGTCCCTGAGCCTGTCCCGAGAACTGGGCGTTTGCAGGACGGACTCTGCGCTTGGCTTTGGCGTCGTCCACTTCTGCTGCGTCTGCCTTTGGGGGATGCTGTACGGCAAATCAAACGAGGTGAATGCCCACATTGCTACGAAAGAATTGAGATGCTTGGGACTAGCCTGCAGCTCTGAACATCGGTGGGCTGAATACGGACTCCCTGGCATGGGTTCTGAGACTGGCGCCAGGTGTGACCCTCGAACTTCTGAGTGCCCAGGCACATCCCTGACAGATCTGGCAGCGCGCAATGCGAGGACAGTACATCTAGGGCGCTCGCTTGGAGGCCTCAGCCTCAGCTCGAGCAACATGAGTCCCATAGTCCCCTTGCGGGACTCCAGGGCCAACACAGGAACAGCTACTCCAACAAAGTCTGCCTCAGCTTGCAGCCACATATTGCACCATAGAGACTGCACCATACTGCTATGCCAACGTCTTGCCTCATAGGAGTCAGATGGCATGATCTGCTTGCCCTTCCTGTATGTGCTGACCTGGCATGGAGCAAGTACATGTGTGTTCGCCTGTCTGTGTTCAGTACTGATGCACTGGTCTGAGCATCTCGCCACGCAGTAGATGATCCAAAACCCACAGCACCCTGCGATAGAGAGAATGGAAGAAGCAAGGGCCTCAGCAGAACTTGCCCACTACCGACTTGGAAGACGCCAAGTGGCTTGAGGCACCGGCCAGGCTAGGAATGCCTGCATCTGGCGCTGCGCCCTCTGGTGGAGGCACCTGAAGAGAACGGACACGCGACCTGCCCCAAAAGATACTAAATTTCAAAGTCAAGCTGCCGTCGCAATATCTGCCGGAGTGGTAGCACTGCGTGTGCTTGTTAGAGTCGGAGTCAAAGAAGGCACTGAGGGGTAGCAATAGCCACGCGTCTTGCCGGAGCACGCCCTGCCTTCCACCATGCACCACTCTCCGAATGGGTCATCGTCAGGATTGCAGCACGAGCTCGTGCACTCTTTTCCTAGGTAGCTCCAGGACTCCCTGCAAAGGCAGCCTCCCACGGTGTACATGGACTGCGGGGATGTTGCCAGGATTCTTGTTGTAGTGCTGATGCTGTTGGTGCTGGTAGTGCTGATGTAAAACGAAGTCGTAGCAGTAGCGGTAGTGACTTCGCTTCTGTTTGTGCCTGTGCTTGTGCTGGTGGCAAAACAGGTGGTGCTAGTAGTGGTGCTCATGCTTGCGTTAGCGCTGACACTTGTGCTAGTGGCCATGGTGTCGGTGGCACTTAAAGTGCTAGTAGCTCCTGTAGTGCTTGTGGCGCTGGCGGTGCTGCTTATGCTTGTGCTACTGCCACTTGTGGAACTTGTTGTGGCGGTGACGCTGCTGGTGACGCTTCTGGTGCTGGTGCTGGTCGCGGTTGCGATGGTCGTGGTGGAAGTAGCGGAGGTAGTGAAGGTGACGGTAGTGGAGGTAATGGTGGCAGTGGTGGAAGTAGTGTTGGTGCCACTTGTGCTGGTTGCCGTGGTGCGTGAGGTCGTGCTGGTCACTTCGGAACAATAACCCCAGACGTAACCCTCACAAGTTGAATTTTCTACGAAGCACCAAGGTCCGCCAGAATCGCCGTCCGGATTGCAGCACCACTCCTCACAAACGCTGCCTTCATAGGTCCAGCTCTCTCGGCAAAGGCAGCCATCATGCGTGTAGGCCGAAGAGACTGACCTTGGCTGCTGACAGTAACCAAACACTCCAGCCACATAATTAAGCCACCCATGGCCACTCGATGTGTGATGTGTGGGTCAAACGCAACATTTGTCTGGCAGGCAGCTGGAGCGCGCGTGTGAGGGGCGTTCTTGCCTGAGGCCAGCGGAATAGCAGCTGCACGTCTGTTATGAATCCAACCTCAGAGGCCGCCAGGTTGGCGAAGAATGCCCAGGCAGCACACATCATCCATGGCGACTCAGTTTGATCGAGCTCTGACTTCACTATGCTTTGGCGCAAGGTCTGCGCAAGGATTAAGCTGTTGAGCAAGCATGCCGGCTTTTGAGAAGAGCTAACAGTCAACCAACCCATCGGATGACAGCTCTAGCTCCTTTGTGTAGTTCATGGCGCTGGTGCTCAGAATGTTCTCTTTATTGATGCTGTTGGGGAACGACGCACGCTTGGACCAGCCGGAAGCAGTCCAACATCACTGTGAACCGCATGGAGCTGTCATGATGTTGATGTCATATTTTATCACATTTTGCATTGCGGAGCAACTGGCTACCGCCAACCTCAGTCAAGGTGCGTGCCAGCGACGCCCAGAACTGGCACTAGCGGCTTTGGCATGGCAATTCTCAAGAGTTAGGGACTCCATTTCCACCAACAAGAGGCCTCATCCGTTCAGCCAGTCCTGAACAACATGACACCTAGTGCCGTCATGTCAAGTATCTTCCCCCCAGAACTTCCTTTTTGAATAACCGCTCAGGGGGCAATCGCTTCTGCTGTGGTGTCCTCGCTGTAGAATGTCATGCCCAAGCGCTTCGCGAAGCCACGGTCCACTGCGCTGTCATCTCCCAAGCGCCCTGCAGAGTTGCCCACCTGATCATCGGCTGTCTTAGCCACCGCTTGGAACGACCTCCCTCAAGCAGCAGTCTATGGATCCTATGGTTCGGTTTGTGCAGGACCCCCAGGCTGCGGCGTAGAAGCTATGCCTTACCTTCGGCCTGAGCACGCAGCCGCGCGGACCGTTTATTGACCGTTCAGCTGACAAGAACTGCGCCACGGAACGATGTCTTTTTCTCAGGCACTGGCGAGCTGCATAGGGATGACATGAGATCCCACATGCCTAGCCGCGACATTTGGGGTAGGGATCAGACCAAAGACCGAGGCCTGTGTTTGGCTTGCGGAAAGGGTCATCAATATCACCCCGAGCCTGGAAAAGAGTCCATTTTGGAGAGAAATCAATGGAAGCTGAGCCCAGAACCACTGCCACGAACATGTGGAGCTCCATTCCGCAAAAGGCTCGGAAGTCCTCGAAGCGCCGCACGATATCCTCAACTTCCTTCCGCATCCTTACGCCGCAACCGAAGTACGAGGCTCCAAACCCAACTGAAAGCACTGCAATTGCCGGCAGACCCCTCCAACGTGCGTTGTCGCCCGGGACCGTGCTGATTGGAAAAGATAACCACCTGTTGGCCGCAAATATCAAGCACAAGCAACCCGATTAGTTTTTTGCAAGCCCGCCGCCGTGTACCCATCCTGCTGCAGCCTGGCAGTTGAACACCGGCAATGCATGGCCCAATGGCGTCCAAATGCGTCCAACATACTGCAATGAAATTCAACGCGGCCCTGCCGCTTCAGCTTCTCAGGGATATGCACCGAGCTTAGCTTCCAGGCTGTGCCTGCTGAGCAAAATCTCCGCAACGCCTAACACAACCTTTCTGGCCTCCAAAGTGCAGAGTCCTTGGCATGGTCAGACTCACTCCGGCACGTTTGTCTAACTCAAGTCAAGTAGCTTGTCGAAATCAAACCCTGCAACTTTCGCTGCTGGTGCTGGCAGGCACCGATACAGGCACCAACCTGCGCGTGCGCCGTCGGGCTTTGGAAGCCTTTTCCATGCTTTCCATTGCCAATTTGTCTGGCCCCTGCCTTGCCGCTTCCAGGGGCTGGGCCTCTCAAACGTCAGGCCCACAGGCTCGCAGGCACGGTTTACCCTTTGTGCCGGAGTGGGACCTGGCTGCGTCATATTTTGACAGAGCCGACCTTTTCAACTCATAACATGAAACCCCAGAGCATGCCTGCGCAGAGATCTATGTCACAGAATCCCCCTACCCCGGAGCACAGCCAAACACAGATCAGTGCAACGAAGCACAAACGAAACACTAACAACGGCCCCAAATCCCCCAAAGCACAATGCCCCGAAGCAAAGCTGGTCTCAGATCCAGGTATAAAATACCGAGTACCCTTTTAACAAAGGATCTGAAACTGGAGCCAATGCTGGGTTTGGAGGGGGTGCATGTATACGACTGAAACAGTACACGCGGCGCGCACAAATGTGCACCCGTGAGCACACACATATACATTTACCTGCGGCACACGCATACATGTGTTGAGCTGGAAAACCAACGTGTGCTTCTTGTACACCTGGAAAAATGTGTGTTCACCTACGACACGCACATGTGTTCATGTGGAACACACATGTGTTCACTTGGAACACACGTGTGTTCAACTGGAACACAAACACGTGAAATTTAAAGCGCACATGTGTGTACATTTGGGACACACACAGGTATACCACTGGAACACAAATATGTGTCCAGGAACACTGCGTGTGCGATTAAAGCACACATGTGTGCACACGTAGAACACACATATGTGCACGCGTGAGCAAACATAAATGCACACCTACAAGCGCGCACACACACACATGTGCGCACCTCAGAAGCAATCATGCATTTTCTGGAGCACATACATGTGCACGCCTGGGGGGCAAATAGGTCGTCAAAATCCCCGTCCCTGAGGAGGGGGGGGGAGTGGGGGACCTCAAAAATTGCAATTGATTTCTTTGTTGGGGGGGGTAGCCCTTGAAATATTTCAATTGTGGACCCCAACCCCGAAGAAAAATGCAACCCTTTTCTGGGACGAGCGTTCGGCTTGGTGGCCGCTCAAAGCCCGCAAGCCGCAGTTTCTTGGAAGCGTTGTGATTATTCTGGTGGTGTTCGAGCCATTTTGTTTTAGAGGCACCAGTTTTTGGAGGCCCCAGGGTCAGTAATGTCCTCCCATGCGCAATCGATTCAGTAAAGCATTTGATTTCGCAGGAAATGCACAACCCTATTCTTCCGTATGCTCGGTGCAAGGCATCCCTTCCTTCTTGCCTCAGCCGTTTTGTCTCCCGTTTGTCCAGCAAATTGCATTCTATGGTAATTTCATCCGAGGAGAATTTGCATTGAGGCGTAACTGGAAACCGGTCACAGCTGACCACTGTGCTAGCGCCTTGCTAGTGCGCGGCTAGCGCAGCCTCGCTGCATTTGTTGAAGTCACGGTGACCATCCGTGGATTTGACAAATTAAGACCACGTAAGATGAAGGTAAACGTGCGGGCTGGCTTCAAGTACTAAGCAAGAACTGCAACACCACACCCTTGAAAGCCACACAAAGCCCATCGCAACAACCCACGCGCCAACTCTTGGAAACAAGATCACCGAAGACCCTAGCGCAAATCAAGCGCCATCCTAGCGCTTCCAATGGGGAGCGGGCAATCCACTGGTATTTGCAGGACTCCGCTTTGTATGAATGAAAAACTGCACCAAGTGACTGCGACGGCGGCCTCTGTAGCCTAAGCTCCCTTACTAAGAATTTTGACCGGAGCGCGCATGTGCGTTTATCAAGAACGGTCGCAAGCTTTCAACTGGAACACAAACATGTGCTCACGTGGAACACACTCAACGTGTTTACTTGGAACGCGCCGCTGTGGTCAGCTGGAACACACCAAGAACACAGAATCAGACAAATGAATCCGTCCACCCACAGAGCCGTGCCAGGCATCCAGGCAAGGCCTTTGTCTCCCTTCATTTCTCTTGGCACGGCTCTTTGATTCATTTGTTTCCCTTTGTCTCCCTTTATTTGTCTCCCTTGTCTCCCAGCCTGGAAGCCTGGCACAGCTCTCTGCGTGGACGGGTTCATTTGTCCTTTCATTTGTCTTCCCTTGTCTCCCAGCCTGGATGCTTGGCACGGCTCTCTGAGTGGACGGGTTCATTTGTCTCGCTTTGTCTCCCAACATTTGTCTCCCGTTGTCTCCCTGCGCGGCTTCCCTTCATTTGTCTCCCGTTGTCTCCCGGCCTAGATGCCTGGCACGGCTCTCCAGGTGGACGGGTTCATTTGTCTTCCTTTGTCTCCCTTCATTTGTCTGGATGCCTGGCGCGGCTCTGGTTCATTTGTCTCCGGTGGACGAATTCATTTGTCTTCCGTGTGTCTGGCACAGCTTTGGGCTATCTGCAAAAGGCAAGGGGGCCATGGTTTCTAGACGGTGGCAGCTGGTCCGTGGTGTAACGGTTAGCACTCTAGACGCTGAATCCAGCGATCGCGGTTCAAATCCGCGCGGGACCTTCTTTGCCTCCTTTGTTGTCGCTTGCCGTGTGAGAGTGTTGTGGTTTGCGGCCCAAGCCGACTCAAGCCCTGGTTCCGGACCATCTGAGAGCACCTTTCCACGCTTTGCCGCCCGCCAGTCAGCGGAGCTGCGAACGCATCGATGTGACCGACGCACTGTTTTGGCTCCTTACGCACAGTTGTCCAACTGCGAAAGCAGAAGCGCAAGATGCATACACCTGGCCAGGATCGAACTGGCGACCTTCAGCGTGTGAGGCTGACGTCATAGCCACTAGACAAGTGAACCCGTCCACCCAGAGAGCCGTGCCAGGCATCCAGGCTGGGAGACAACGGGAGACAAGTGAAGGGAGACGAGACAAATCCCAGGCGTGCCATGCATCCAGGCTGGGAGAGAACGGGAGACAATGAAGGGAGACAAACGGAGACAAGTGAACCCGTCCACCCAGAGAGCCGTGCCAGGCATCCAGGCTGGGAGACAACGGGAGACAAATGAAGGGAGACAAAGGGAGACGAATGAAGGGAGACAAAGGGAGACAAATGAACCCGTCCACCCAAGAGCTGGGAGACAACGGGAGGAAAAGACAAATGAACCCACCCAAAGAGCCATGCCAGGCATCCAGGCTGGGCGACAACGGGAGGCAAATGAAGGGAGACAAAGGCAGACAAATGAACCCGTCCACCCAGAGAGCCGTGCCAGGCATCAGGCTATGGCTTGGCAGTGGGCGAGTGAATTTAGAACCCCTGACAGTAAACTGTTTGGGGAACTAAAGAAAAACACGAGCCCCACCACCGTAAGCCAAAAAAATACTGAGTGAGATGGACGTCGCGATGAGTCTATAGTGGAATTGAGGCCAGGGAAGGTGGGGCCAGAGTCCGCAGTTATTGAAGCGCGCGCAAAAGACGTGCATCCGCATCACCAGAATGGAGCAAACGGCTCTCCAGCCCAAACTGTTCCTCGACCTAACTCAAGGATGCCTGCAGCGTGACGAGGCCTGCAGTCAAGTCGAAGCTACAGTGGGCGCGTACAAATGTGCTTGCAGGAACCGCCGGCCGGCCGCAATCTCTATCAAGGGCTTTATGGTGCAAGAGCGGATTACAGTTGGCGAGGGTGAAGGCCGGCCACATGAGTGCCGCCAATCGCTTGACGGCAGGCAATGCAGCAACTCACCCTGTGGCCCCAAGCAATCCAAGGCCGAAGCAAGTCTAAGGCGGCAAACAGCTTCATTGCGCCCTGGCTTTTCTGCAGCCTCGGCGTTCAGAGCGCATCACATTGTCTACCAAGAAACTTGGCAACATGTCGCCGAGCGCATCGTGGATTGAAGCTTGGGCCCTGGCACGCGAGCAGATCTTGCAGTCGAGCCCGGCATGATGCAAACACATCTCGTATTGAGGGCTGATCCTGCTTCAATCGGTTTGCTGCGACCTCCTGCTGTTGCCTATAGGTATGTGTTGCTATTTAATACGAGCAGGCTGCATTCGCACCCTGCAACACAAGGCCAAGCAAGTTGCGTGCCCGGAAACTATTCAAGATGATGCCTTGATTGCTGAGAGACTTGACAGAGACTTGCTTCTGGCCATGTTCCAGAGACTTGACAGGCAAAGTGGCAGAACGCAGAGCCAAAACACATGGTGCCACTGACAGGTCTCGGCAAAGCCATTTCTCTGAATATGGTCGGAACCACCAGGCGTAGTTGCTTGCTGGCTCGCTTAGCTGCCAGCTTGAATCCAAAGACCTGTTCAGCTGAACAGAAATCGCAACCTCAGCGCAATGTGGCCGGAACTCTTTGACAAGTAGCAGTTTCTGCTGCACTCATAGGACCACTTTGAACATCATGTGAGCCATTTCTGCCAAAATGCAACCAAATGATTCCTTGCCGGCTCTGGAAGCAGTATAGTGTCAAGAGCAACTTCGAGCCTGAGCCCCACAAATTCAACAGCTGTCTTAACCTCGCACTCTCTCGCTATGCCTCCTTGGCTCCGCCAATGCGTCGATGGCCATGTTTTCCAGGGCAATGCGGGCCACGTGGGCCTCCAAGCCCACCGTCTCCTTGCGCACTGGGTATGAAACGTTTTGGATCGAAAATGTAGCAACTTCCCCAGTGCAAGGCTTGACCATGGCACGAAAGGCCCTGATATCTTGTGGCGAAAGCACTCGCTCCTGCAGTTGATGTGTTGGGCATGGCTGAAGCAACAGCTCCTGGCTCGCACTGTCGCGAAGTGCGCCACATGGCTTCAAGCCCCTCAAGCTTAGGAAACGAGCCTTGAGCCCCTTGACAATATGTGGTTTCTCTGCACGGCGACCGATCGCGCCGGACCTCCAACTGCATTCTGACAGGCATGAGATGGCATGAGGTCATAGGCCCTCAACATCAAAGCGGAGCTGGGCACCGGTGGCCTTCTATGCACTGCGTGCTGGGCATCCTCTTTGGCCTCAGCTTGCAGCTCCTTGCCCCCCCCCGTGCAGCCACAAGCACAGGCACAAGTTGAGATGAATGATTGGGTTTACTGAAGCAAGCCTGACTTGCAGGACAAAGGGTGCAGATTTATTCCCGAAAGCATCGCGAAGGGTTCTTCCGTGCGGAGACCTTGGACAAGTTACATAGAGCCAAGTTACATAGAGCCAAGTTACATAGAGCCAAGTTACATAGAGCCAAGTTACATAGAGCCAAGTTACATAGAGCCAAGGTTAGGTAGAGCTTAGAGCTTCGGCGTTAGCAGCCATGTAAGTTAGTTTAGCTTTCTAAGGCGCCGGGGCGGGAGTTTGATCGTCGCTCGGGATTGCGACCCTCTGCGGAGATTCGCGTGGTCGAGGTTCAAAAACTGGGTACCTTTTACAATTTTTAGCATGCCCGCGCGACCCTCTGCGGAGATTCGCGTGGTCGAGGTTCAAAAACTGCGGACTTTTTACGATTTCTGCGGTGCGCGCGCGACCCTCTGCGGAGATTCGCGTGGTCGAGGTTCAAAAACTGGGGACTTTTTACGATTTCTGCTGGCCGCGCGCGACCCTCTGCGGAGATTCGCGTGGTCGAGGATTAAAAACTCGAGGCGGACTTTTTACGTTTTTTAGCACGCGCGCGCGACCCTCTGCGGAGATTCGCGTGGTCGAGGTTCAAAAACTGAGGACTTTTGTACGATTTCTGCGGTGCGCGCGCGACCCTCTGCGGAGATCGTGCGCGTCGAAGCGCTCTCGCTGTGGCGCCGTGCGAATTTGTCTTAGTCTCGGCGAACCCTCTGCGGAGATTGTGCGTGTCGAAGCGCTCTCGCTGTGGCGCCGTGCAATATTCTTGCTCGCGAAACGGCCTTTGGAAGTTGTCTCGTGGTTTGCGCGCCTGCTTTCGCAATCCCACGGTCGCGGCGGGTTCGATTCCCCCCTGGTCCGCGGCAGCTCTGGCTTGAAAATCGCAGCTTTTAAGTACAAACGTAGTATGCGGAGCGTGCTCCTGCAGCTCCGGCTGGAAAATCGTAACTTTTAAGTACAGACGTAGTGTGCGGAGCGTGCTCCCGCAGCTCAGGCAGGAAAATCGCAACTTTTAAGTACAAACGTAGTACGCGTAGCACACCCCCGCAGCTCCGGCTTGAAAATCGCAACTTTTAAGTACAAACGTAGTACGCGGAGCGTGCTCCTGCAGCTCCGGGTGGAAAATCACAATTTTAAAGTACAGACGTAGTATGCGGAGCGTGCTCCCGCAGCTCAGGGCTGGAAAATCGCAACTTTTAAGTACAAACGTAGCACGCGGAGTGTGCAGCTCCGGCTGGAAAATCGCAACTTTTAAGTACAAACGTAGTATGCGGAGTGTGTTCCCGCAGCTCAGGCTGGAGAATCGCTACTTTTAAGTACAAACGTAGTACGCGGAGCACGCCCCCGCAGCTCCGGCAGCACTTGCACGGAGCAACTTGCGCAGAGTCACTTGCGCAGAGCAACTTGCGCAGAGCAACTTGCACAGAGCAATTGTACAAAGCACTTGCGCAGAGCAACTTGCACAGACCAACCTGCACAGAGCACATGCGCAAAGCGCTTGCACGGAGCAACTGGCGCAGAGCCCTTGCGCAGATCAACTTGCACAGAGCAGGCGCAGAGCAACTTGCACAGACCAACTTGCGCAGAGCACATGCGCAAAGCGCTTGCGCGGAGCAACTGGCGCAGAGCAACTTGCTCAGAGCACTTGCGCGCAGCAGCTTGCAGAGAGCAACTTGCGCGCAGCAGACTGGAACAATGCAGCTTGCGCAGACCACTTTCGTGAGAAATCGCGCGGCGCAGTTCGAGAGGAAAGTAGGATGATGAGATGGAGCTCTCATGTGACCATACACACTGAGCATCGCCGCGCGCAGACACGCTCGCCGCAGCGATGTAAAAAGGTGTCTCCGCGGCTGGATGAGCACCTGTGGAAAAATACTTTCGGGCCAATCGTCCTCTAGTTTTGGGATTTTTGTTTGTTATTTTGGGGAGTTGTTTTCGTTTTTCGTCTTAGCCAGCAGCATGCCGTATTTTACAGCATTTTCTCACAAAATGTATTCCCGAAAGCATCGCGAAGGGTTCTTCCGTGCGGAGCCCTTGGACAAGTTACACAGAGCCAAGTTGCACAGAGCCAAGTTGCACAGAGCCAAGTTACATAGAGCCAAGTTACATAGAGCCAAGTTACATAGAGCCAAAGTTACATAGAGCCAAGTTACATAGAGCCAAGTTACATAGAGCCAAGTTACATAGAGCCAAGTTACATAGAGCCAAGTTACATAGAGCCAAGTTACATAGAGCCAAGTTAGAGCCAAGTTACATAGAGCCAAGTTACATAGAGCCAAGTTACATAGAGCCAAGTTACATAGAGCCAAGTTACATAGAGCCAAGTTACATAGAGCCAAGTTACATAGAGCCAAGTTACATAGAGCCAAGTTACATAGAGCAAGTTACATAGAGCCAAGTTACATAGAGCCAAGTTGCATAGAGCCAAGTGGCACAGAGCCAAGTGACACAGAGCCAGGAGAGCCAAGGTTAGGTAGAGCTTGCGTAGAGCTTCGGCGTAAGCAGCTATGTAAGTTAGTTTAGGTTTCTAAGGCGCCGGGGCGGGAGTTTGATCGTCGCTCGGGATTGCGACCCTCTGCGGAGATTCGCGTGGTCGAGGTCAAAAAACTGCGGGCTTTTTACGATTTCTGCGGTGCGCGCGCGACCCTCTGCGGAGATTCGCGTGGTCGAGGTTAAACAACTGGGACTTTTTACGATTTCTGCGGTGCGCGCGCGACCCTCTGCGGAGATTCGCGTGGTCGAGTTTAAAAAACTGGAGACTTTGTACGATTTCTGCGGTGCGCGCGCGACCCTCTGCGGAGATTCGCGTGGTCGAGGTTCAAAGACTGAGGACTTTTTAAGATTTCTGCGGGCCGCGCGCGACCCTCTGCGGAGATTCACGTGGTCGAGGTTCAAAAACTGAGGACTTTAAATTTCTGCGATCCGCGCGCGACCCTCTGCGGAGATCGTGCGCGTCGAAGCGCTCTCGTTGTGGCGCCGTGCGAATTTGTCTTAGTCTCGGCGAACCCTCTGCGGAGATTGTGCGTGTCGAAGCGCTCTCGCAGTGGCGCCGTGCAATTTTGTTGCTCGCGAAACGGCCTTTGGAAGTTGTCTCGTGGTTTGCGCGCCTGCTTTCGCAATCCCGCGGTCGCGGGCTCGATTCCCCCCTGGTCCGCGGCAGCTCCGGCTTGAAAATCGCAGCTTTTAAGTACAAACGTAGTACGCGGAGTGTGCAGCTCCGGCTGGAAAATCGCAACTTTTAAGTACAAACGTAGTATGCGGAGTGTGCTCCCGCAGCTCAGGCTGGAGAATCGCTACTTTTAAGTACAAGCGTAGTACGCGGAGCACACCCCCACAGCTCCGGCTGGAAAATCGCAACTTTTAAGTACAAAAATAGTACGCGAAGTACATTCCCACAGCTCCGGCAGCACTTGCGCAGAGCAACTTGCGCAGAGTCACTTGCGCAGAGCAACTTGCGCAGAGCAACTTGCACAGAGCAATTGCACAAAGCACTTGCGCAGAGCAACTTGCACACACCAACTTGCACAGAGCACACGCGCAAAGCGCTTGCACGGAGCAACTGGCGCAGAGCACTTGCGCAGAGCAACTTGCTCAGAGCACTTGCGCAGAGCAACTTGCACAGAGCACATGCGCAAAGCGCTTGCACGGAGCAACTGGCGCAGCGCACTTGCGCAGAGCAACTTGCTCAGAGCACTTGCGCAGAGCAACTTGCACAGAGCACTTGCGTGCAGCAGCGTGCAGCAGCTTGCAGAGAGCAACTTGTGCGCAGCATGCGCAGACCACTTTCGTGAGAAATCGCGCGGCGCAGTTCGAGAGGAAAGTAGGATGATGAGATGGAGCTCTCATGTGACCATACACACTGAGCATCGCCGCGCGCAGACACGCTCGCCGCAGCGATGTAAAAAGGTGCCTCCGCGGCTGGATGAGCGCCTGTGGAAAAATGCTTTCGGGCCAATCGTCCTCTAGTTTGATATTTTACACTAGCCCACCAACATCCCAGCAGATCGGGCAGCAGCCCCCCCCCATGATGGTCGAAAAAGTGATGATTCAACAGGGGTGCAATTGAGTGTCTGTAAAAATCTAAAAAGTAGGGGCCAAAAATGCCACCAAAAGCCGCACAAACCACCAAAACGCCTGGACAAATCTTTGCCGGCAGCTGGCCCTTGTTGCGGCTGCTGTTGCAACCACGCTGTCCACGCGAGAAGCCAAGGAGAGGGCCTCAGGCGCACATCCCTGAGCGCGGCGCCAACCTGGCCTGGGCTCGGAGTCTCGTCCCCCAAACCGCGCGTCACCTAAACAGGTGCGGATTGGTCCGGCCTCAACCCAGCGCATTGCTGATGCGCAAGCCTACATTCAGGCAGATGTCACATGGCATGCAACTCTTGAACCTGCAAGCTCGCCTCTGCTGCAGCCCCGCACGTGACAGCATCTGTTGCGTGAAGCAACGTAAGGCATCGATCCTTACCATACTGTCACACATTGCCAAGCAAATCTTCTACAATACGTGCGTGACCGTGCGTGAGAACGGTGACAAGGCAAAGGGCACGTTGGAGCCCACACAACATCTACCGTGTCTCCCACTGCCAGCCCTTCTCGCAGCTGCTGATGGTGGCATTGAGGATGGTTCGATCCAGAGGCCAATCCTTCGCGCAAGTGCTTGGCTAGAGCTGCCTCACATTTTGAAAAGTAAATATGTGATGTCCACTTCCTCCCCGGGAAAAAAACAAAACAACAACAACACCAAAACAGCATGATGAAAACATTGCAGTCCAAGCGCCCTGGCAGCCTTGGACAGCACTACCAGGGCGGCCTCCCAAGCAGCTCCCAGCTCGCAGGC
The DNA here is from genome assembly GCA_963377175.1 of Effrenium voratum. Lineage (NCBI taxonomy): Eukaryota > Dinophyceae > Suessiales > Symbiodiniaceae > Effrenium > Effrenium voratum. The sequence goes on along the minus strand of CAUJNA010000042.1, from coordinate 284,702 downwards.
GCTTACCTCACACAGTTTTCAGGGATGAAAAAGGTCCAATGCAGCCAAGGCAATTCATGCTCGCCTATCCCGTCCAGGCCAGCGGCTGCTGCACTAAAACAAGCCAACGATGCCCGGGAAGTTGTCTTCAAGGCATCCCCCAAGAGCTGCAGCCTGATGCTCGCCACTCGCCAGACTTGAATGGGATGCAAGGAGCGCCAGCTAAGCCCTCGGCGCGAAGCGCCAGCGTGTGCTGCGGCCACACGCAGTGATGGCTGCACCAAAACTGACAGCCTTAGCGCGGCGACAGTCCCCACAGTCCCTTGTCTGACTGTTGTCACAGCCTTCCAACATTTTCCAACTTTCAACCTTCAGCCGCGGAAAACACCATTGTCCATTTCTGTGAGAGTTCAGCCGCGGCACGTTAGCTCGGTGAGCATGCAGCACTGCCAAAGCTGATGCCCAAGCAGCACCACGGGCACAGGCACTGAGCGCTGCGCTAGCACCAACAAGGTCTGCCTGGAATGCACCGTCAACGTCTCAACGTGTTAACGTCTCGTGCAGTCTGACGCCATGACGCAACCAGCAAAGCCCCGCCCGGTGGGTGTACAGCAGGCTCAGCGCAAGCTGCCAAACAGCTGCCCTGCCAGCTGAGCTTTGACAGGCATGCTGTTGCAACGAGGGCATGTTGTCGGTCAGTCCCTGAATTGGCTGGGTTGGGTGGTCAGAAAGTGGCTCCCGTGCCAGCCTGTCGCAAGCACTGATGGTTGAATTTACCTGGGCAACCCACGCAAATGTCTAGGCCAAAGTGTCCTCATTCTTTCCCCAGCCATTTGGATGGATGTCAAAGCTGCTGATGTCGCATCCGCCAAGCGCTGCTTTTGCAATTGCATGAGAAGGGCCAAAGAGACTTCCCATCGTGCAGCGCGGCCACAGGCATTCAAAGCCTTGACTGAGCTCAGCTCAGGCCCATGGCTTGTGCAGAGTCTGACAGCACTTGCTAACCAAATGATTTTGCAATTTCGCCAAAGGGCTGAGTTCAGACCAAGCAAATCAAATGCCCGATGATGTCGCTTTGCTTCTTCCAGCAACGTGAGCGCAAGCACCCACCGTGCTGCATGCGCGCAGGCAGCCAAGGTTGAGTTTAGCACCGCTGGATCTGAGGGTTGATCATGCCGCAGCCTTGCGCTTTCCATGACATTGCGCCCCAGCCCATATAACAAAACGAGAAGCATGCTCTCGCACTTTGGCCCTGGGGCCCGCACCAATGGTCATACAACGCGAGGCTCTGGTCCCAATGGGCCGCACGACCGCAAGCACTGATGGCTGCGGCGGCTGCCACGGCGCATGGCTTTTGCGCCCAAAGGTGAAGGCACAGTCGCCACTGGGTCGTCCGTCCGCTCTGCGCGAGGATCCGCCGCAGCCGGGTGGAGATGGGCATGCGCCATGGCGCGGGATGCTTCCTTCGAGGCTGACTGCCCAAAACACCATGGCAAGCTCCAGCCTCGCGGAAGCAATTGGCCTTGCTTTTCGCTTCGCCCGTGCAAGCTTCTTCGACTCTGTGCAACTTTGTGCAACGGCAATACAGCTCTAGGAACGCTTCTGCCCGTGAGGTGAATGAACAACTTCTGGGGTCCCAGGTCCTATGTGACATTGTGGTCTAGCTCACATGGTGCGCAAACTGTTTGCTGCCTAAAGCTTCGAAAGCAACGCTCAGCTCGTCATACGACCTGGTCATCACTTACACGATTGCTGCGTGAGATCAAGAAAGCAACATTGACATGTTTGCAGGACAAACTGAGGACTGAGAGCACAAGAGGCGCGCAAACTGAGGCAATCACGATCTCCTGGTCATGCTTTGCCGGCGCGAAGCCTGGCTTACGTGCATTAAGCTGGGCTTAGCATGGTGCAGCTGTTCTCCTGGCGCGACACCTACCCTTGAAAGCAGGCGAGAGCTGCCAACACTGAACTTCTCTGCGTCGAAGGCGGTGTAGTACCTTGAAGTCACAGCATCACTGCATGGTTGCGTTCCTCTGGGGCTGCATGGCGGTAAGACTTTACACACGTGACGTTGCTACAAAGTGCAAGCGCTCTCGTGCAGCCGGGCGGCCAGCAAATTGAGCAGAATAAAGCATGTGCTGGGCAAACCCTGTAAGCCATGTTGTCATCAAGCATGTCAGTAGGAGAATTGCCCATCGAATCAGCAACGGTTTGTGTCCCATACCTGAGACTAACAGCACACACTATGGTGAGGTGTGGCGGCGTGGCCCTGTGAGAGGCCTGTACCTCTTCGAAGGTTACTGAAAGTTCCTGCCCAACATGAGCACAACACAGCCTTGCCGTGCTCTCCTTTTGTGAAGTCGTGGGACTTGACAGCCCTTTGGCGCCTGCTTAGACCCCGAGCACACGCTACTCTGCACTGGCCGCAGCAACGCAACCTTCTGCTTCTCTCTTGGAGCGGTGCCCATGCTAGAAGATTCTAGAAGCTGCCACTACCCTAAATTATACTAAACTGACAACCATCGCGCAGACTGACAATTTAGTATTGACAAGGGTTGAGGACCCTCGCTTGTCTTTTGTCAAGGTGCCACGCTTGCCTCACCCTTCCATAAGCCAAACACTGGACCTAAATTGGGAAACAAAGAGCCCAAAGGCAGTTTTGAAACCAGTTGGACGAAGTTGGGTCGAGTCTTGGAGTATGGCGTCGACCGGCAAACCGGACCGGTGAACCGCCCGCCCCCCCCTCCCGGTTGGCCGGTTGGCCGGTTGGCCGGTTGGCCGGTTGGCCGGTTAGCCGGTTGGCCGGTTCGGTTTGCCGGTTGGCCGGTTGGCCGGTTGGCCGGTTGGCCGGTTGGCCGGTTGGCCGGTTAGCCGGTTCGGCCGCCCGGTTACCCGGTTGACTGGCGAACCGGCAACCGGCCGCCCGGCGAACCGTCAAACCGGCAACCGGCAAACCGGCGAACCGGCCAACCGGCGAACCGAATCGGCCACCGGCCAACTGGTCAACCTGCCAACGATCCAGCAAACCGGCAACCGGCGAACCGAACCGGCCAACCGACCGGCTAACAGGTTAACCGGGCAACCGGCCAACCAGCTAGCCTGCCAAACCGGCAAACCGGCTAACCGAACCTGCCGAGCAGGACCAGACCAGTTCATTAGCCAACCGAACCGGCCAACCAACCAACCGGAACCAGCTGAGCGGTCAGCCGAACTAGTTAACCGGCTGACTGGCCAATTGGCTAGTGGAACCGGCTAACTCGAGTCGGTCAACCGCAAGCCGACCGGTCAAGTATTCACTAACCGGCGAACTGAAATGGGCAGCCGGCTGAGCGGCCAGAAAACAAACCGAACCAGCTTGCAGGCTGACTGGCCGGCCGAGCGTCTGAACTAGGTGACCGGCTAGCAGGCCGACAAAGCAATCCGCACGGAAAAACAATGGGCATAAGGTTGAAAGGGAAACCTGGGTATTGTTTTTTTGAGGTTCAGGCTTTGTACATTGCTAGGGAGATTACGTTGGGTTTTTTTAGAAGAACATATTTTGTATTTCTATTTCGGTCGGTGTTCGCGTGTTTCTAAATCCTATCGCTCCACAAGGCTTTCCACCACCAATGGCTTTCTTTTTTTCGCATGTCATCATGTTGACGGTCTGGGCATCCATGGGCCATGCGGCCCCCGATAAATGAAGCATCCAGAGTTGCCCTTGCCCGATGCGTTTCCTGAAGGCGTAAGACCTCCTTCCCAACAAAAGTCCATGATGCGCGGCGCCGGGCTGGCTCGAAAAGAACGGGGTCTTGATATGAGATGTATCAGTCGCAGTATGGAAACAACATGCTCGTGCGTGCCTCAAAGTACGCGATGCGGAGTACATGTTCCGCAGCAGCGAAACAAGCCGTGCGTTTGCGCGTCAATCGCAGAGATTAAGCAACGCACTCTGCTTCGCAGACGTGTTGACACGAGATGCAAACGCAAGGATCTGCACTGCCGTCATTCGACCTGTCAACACTGCGTGACCGGTATGTGGCTCGCAACCAGACCATGCTCTTGGTTGTAATGATTTGGACATATATATATATATATTAATATATACCTGTCTACATACAGACATACAAACATATATATACATATCACATGAAGATTCAGAATAATAAGATGAAACGGAATAAAACAAAACGAACTTCAGGTAGGTACAAAAATGCAAACATTATTGTGTATATGTATATATATCTATATGTGTGTGTATATACAACTACATATATATATATATATGTATATTGCTTATGTATATATTGCAAATATTTCCTACATTATTGCAAGGCACATTCATTCTGTCATTTGTTTCCTGAAGCAAAACGTTGAAACTGCAAAGTAGATGCGGGCACGCTTAAACGCTTAAACATAGAGATAAGCTAGGGGGGCAAAAACTTTTGGCCTCTAGGTTGTATATATATACAACTACATACATACATATATATTGCTTATGTATATATTGCAAATATTTTCATACATTATTGCAGAGCACATTCATTCTATCAATTTGTTTCCTGAAGCAAAAATGTTGAAGCTGCAAAGTAGATGCGGGCACACTTACACGCTTAAACATAGAGACAAGCTCGGGGGGCGGAAACTCTTGTGCACCCACCTCTGGGCTAGGGGGTAATAAGTTTAATCCACCCTTTTAACTTTGTCTCTGACCCTCTTTAGTCTTCTGAAAGTGACTCTAAGCGTCAACCTTCGGCATGCTATTGTTATGAAAGCGCATAACCAATTATCACCACAAAGTGGCTTTGCAAAGTGGCTTCGCCTGTGTCAATGTTACTAAGCTACGCGAAATGCTTCGCGGGTCTTTGCGGCGCACAATATATCACACAAGTGCCTTCGCGGACCTTTTGAGTGTGTTCCTCCCGGCCCACCGTTTGAGCTAGATAAATACATCCGTTGGCAACGCAGGGTAAATGAATTTTATTCCTTGCCTTGCACAGGGCGCAGCCCAACTATCCCGGCCTTGTGTTCTGCAAGTTTGGCTTGAAGCATAGTACGATACGTGAGAAACGCGCTAGGGTTCGGGGCCTGCGAAACATGAGGACGCAGAGACGAGAATATTCCGAATCAAGCCCAGTGGACGACACGCATAACCCTCGCAAGGACATGCAACACCAATGCGAAACGCGGTAACTGCGCAGGCAATCATGTTGCCCCGGCCGGCAATTACTGTAGACAGCGCGTCGACAAAGGCTTCGCTTCGAGAACAACAACACCAACACCCACACCCACACCCACACCAACACCAACACCAACACCAACACCAACACCAACACCAGGATAAGCAGCAACAACAACAACAACAACAACAACAACAACAACAACAACAACAACAAGAACAACAACAACAACAGCAACAACAACAACAACAACAACAACAACAACAGCAACAGCAACAGCAACAGCAACAGCAGCAGCAGCAGCAGCAGCAGCAACAGCAGCAGCAGCAGCAGCACCAACACCAACACCAACACCAACACCAACACCAACACCAACACCAACGACAATGTCAAGAGCGCAAGATGACGTCCTGTGGGGCGCTGTCCACCAAGCTTCCAGCTGAATGTACTCAATCACGTGGTGAAGATATACGGCTAAACCGATACAGCCAAACCAGTGTAAAATGTTGTAAGGGTGTTCTTCAATAACCACACACGTTCGAGATCAGCAGCGCGATCGCACCTGTTTCCTCTCACTCGGATCGAACACAGGTAAATGCAAGTCCATGCAAGACCAGAAGCCCTACTTGAGTCTTGAGCCAAAGGTGGCATCCATTGGAACACTTCAACCAAAGAGAACATGGACCTCAGAACTTCCCAATTTAGGCACGGGGCCAGGAGGGTTTTAACATCCCCCATTTGGGTCGCACTGTTCATCATGCGGTCCAAACATCACAACAAGTCCCAATGGTCACGGCTCGGACTACGAAACTGTGTCGAAATACTCTTTCATTCACAATTGTACCGCCATCTATTCTTTGTGAAACTCAGCCGGGTGCGATTAAATCAAAACTCGTGCATCCGCAGACCACAGTACGCTCCTATACACAGAGACATGAGGCATTATGCCTCGTACCACAACGCAGTCGTTGAAGATCCCAGCTGCCGTATTTGCGCATCACGCAGCTGTCATCCACCGAAATGGGTTGGCCAAAGAACTTCACAACAGCGCATGGCCATAAGCCATCTGTATATCACCGGCAAAGAAATTTGGCGAACAATGTGTGCAAAAAATCGCCATCCCAGATACCACGAATAATATAAGGAAATGAAATCATCCATAAGGTAATAGTGTCCATCCATGAATATCCGGGATGGCATAGTCGTCGGAATATGTAGATATATACATAGGCATGTTCCTTGGACAAACGAAGTCACTTCACATCGCAATTTATTCCATCGTAGTGAAATCAACATGTTGCTGGCGATGGATGGGGACTGGCCCGCACAATGCCGCATAAACAACGATGATCCACTTCTGCATCACACAGGTCGGTCCACAATGGCCAGCCTAGTGATACGTCGACGGAATTCTTCGTCCAAGTTGTGTTGGGCGTCCCGGGCTCGGACGTACTTCTTGTAGTGCTCGTCCGCAAGCCAATGTCCTTTCCGGACGCACCAGTGAAGCAGAGGTCCGTCACACTTGCCCGGATGCGTAGCTGCAATAATAGCGCTCACGTCAACCTCATACCCATGTTTACCAAGGTTTAGCCCGGTCCTCGCGAAAGATATGTACTTGCAGTTGAATGCCAGAGAGAAGCACCTGTAAACAATGTCTCCCACTGGATGTTTGCGTTCGCTGACCAATAGCTTCATTTCTTCCTTGGTGACGTCGAGGATCTTTGCCGCACTCCACAATTTGTAGAAGATGTACAGCCCACTAAGACCAGCCGCGGCGATTGCCGACAAGTTATAGCAGTTAGCAAGTAGGCGGCAACTGGGCGGTAAGCGCTCGGCAAGTGCTCGGCAACTAGGTCAACTCGGGCATAGTCATTTCCAACACTTGCGGGGACATATAATCGTTTATTGAACTTGCTATTTTTTTTAAGTTATGGTAAGTTTTTATTAAGTTTTCGCATCTAGATATAAGTCTAGATAGTGGATTTTTAAGTCATGTTAAGTGTGTGTAACTCTTGATAAGTTTTGCTAACTTTTTGTATCTTTTTCGTGTTTTTTTTCAAGTCGGTTTTTGTTGATAGCCACGTATACTGTGCTTTGCATGTCGCATTTTTTCGTAGCAACCTGATGAGAGTTGTGTGCAAAGTAGGCGCAGCCGGCGTTGGCCTCGGCTGTGATTTTGTGAGCGAATTGTCGAGAGTTTAAGGCATCATGGTGCTATAGCGGGCTTACGTCGTTGTTTGGCGACAGTGCGAAAAAGCGGCTCAAATGAAAGGATCCTTTGTCTCATCACGCGGGTTTTGCTTGGAGAGTTTTGAGGGTTTGAGAGCTCATGAGAGTTTTGCAGGCTTGAGAGTTTATGAGAGTTTTCAGGGTTTGAGAGTTTGATAAGAACCTGGAACGTCGTGAGAGCTTACGATCAGAACCTTGAACGCATTGAGAGCTTCAGAATTCAGAGGGGTGAGAGTTCATGCGAGAGTTTTCGTGGTCTTGAGAGTTTAAGAGCTTTGAGAGTTCTGAGGGGGTTCGGGTTCTGAGAGTTTTCAAGGTTTGAGAGTTTGTCAGAATTTGGAATGTCTTGAGAGTTGAAAAGTTTTGAGAGTTCTGAGAGAACATTGAAAGACTTGAGAGTTTATGAAAGGTTTCAGGTTTTGAGAACCGTCATGGTTTTGAGAGCTGAGAGTCTTGTTCTGGTAGCCGAGCAAGCCCAAGAAGAAAGGCCACTGCCAGCATGTCGTGCCTCCGCGAGCTGTGGGCAGAAACTGCCGAGTACTTGCTGCAAGCGCAGCAGGCGCTAGGGCCAGAAGATTTCACAAAGGCCAGGATGCAGCAGTTTCAGCGCGTGTCCTACGCAGTGAAGGCTTCAAATTTGTCTTTGAAAGATGCCACAGAGCTGATGAAGGCTTTGAAAGCGACAGCCGTGTTCTCAGAGACAGAGACGCTCTCATTGCTGGAGCAGTGCACGGCAAGCGTGGCGTCAGTCGCAGCTCCCTTGCATAAGCGGCGCGTCTTGCAGGATTACGTGCACTTCCCCATGTACATCCCGGCTGACTTGTGGTCCACGCTTGGAAAAAAAGAAGTCAGTGGCTCGGAGAAGGCGCTCCAGCTTGCAGACTGCTTGGCACGTCTTGGCTTGTGCTCGCCCAGTGAGCCAACCAGCAGATCCTTCACAGCCGTTTGCCTCCTAGCTTCCAAGAAGGAGCCTCTCCTCATGAGTGTCCAGGAAAAATTTGACGCGTTCTTGACGCACAAGGAGATCCTGCGCAGCGTGTGCACGGCAAAGTACTCGGAGATGTCCAGTGAGAACTCGAAATTTCCAACCTTGTTGCCCTCTGATCCTGCCCGCCTTGACCCTGCTCTTTTGGACAGGGCCGGAAGCTCTTCTCGTGTCTTGGAACATGACCAACTGTGGAGCTACGTGCAGATTTCTTCGTTTGCTGCGAGCATTCCTATGAGGACAGCTCTCGAATGCTTCGGGTTGTGATTTGGTTTTACACAAGATGCATTTGCATTTTTTGTTCGCACGCAGGAACACTAAGAAGGAGATTGCCGTCACCAAGATCAAAGCGGAGCAGAAGACGTCGAACGAGGATCTCTTGCATGCTTTGGTTGCGCACCTACGACCGCAGCCTTTGGAGATCCGGTACAACAAGCTGAGATCGCTGCCGGCGATCATGGATCGTTATCACGAGCACGAGGACGAGCCGGAGCCAAAAAAACTACGCGCAGCGGCGTCCATGCTAAGCCTGACAAGCTCGCGCGAGCAGGAGGACCCTATCTCGGCATCTTCCACATCCCCGGAAACTACCCAGAGCACTGATGAGAAGCTTCTGCCCTTCAGTCGGGAGGCCAGCAGCTCGAGCCGCAACGAGACGCCCAACGCTAACCCAATCCTGGCAGCAGCTGCCGCGCTGAAGGAAGAAAAGTCCTCTGCCGCGCCAACGCCCAAGGCGAAGGCAAAGGCAAAGGCACAGCCTGCCCCGAAAGCACAGCCTACCCCGAAAGCGAAGCCTACCCCGAAAGCAAAGAATGCTCCCAAGGCCAAAGCCACAGCGAAAGCAAAGCAGCTCACCCGCTGCAGGAGAAACGCTCTGCCCCGGGAACTGCAAGCCCGCTACGCAGGAGGATGTGGCAAATGCCGTGGACGGCCGGGATGTACAGCAAGCTGTTGGAAGACCCGTGGATTTTTGTTGGAGAATTAAACTTCTTACTTTTCCAGACTGTGTTCTATAAACACTTTCTGCAGTGAAGTGCTCAGGGCACTGCTTTGTCGTTCAATTCGTGGAAGCTGTATCTGGGGCGCATGAAACAAGTTGAAAAGAATCGTTTTGAGAGCTTGGAGCGTCTTGCATCATGGTTCGTCTTAATAGAAGCCTTTGCGTGTCATATGGATTTCTTACTGCGTGTCTCAAGAGCCTGCGCTTAGCACTTGGCCTTGCACCGGATAGCCTTCCGATGCCAAGAAAGTCGAATAAGCCTTCTCCTTCTCCCAAGGAGGTGAAGTCGCAGCCGAAACCCAAAGCCAAGAAGAAGTCGGCCGCCAAGAGCGTTGCTTCGCCCTTGAGGAAGGCCGGCGAAGACTTGGAGGAGAAGAAAGCTGCTGCACTTGACCTTGAGCCGCCCGCGACGGCGCCGAGCCCAAGCGCTGCAGGAGGCGAGCCCGAGGAGAAGATGCATGCGCCGCTCGCTAAGCGCAGGGCGCGCAACGAGCAGGCCATGGACGCTGCGGTGCTGAAAAAATTTCGAGCAGCTATCCAGTACAGGAAAAGCCAGGGCGACACGGATGTCGCAAAGCTGGACAGCCACTGGAAGAGCGCCAACCCGGACGAGAAGAGGGCGTGCCTGGCGAAGTTCCTGAAGGATCCAAAGCTTCGGTGGAGTGGAGAAGTCACAAAGCAGAGCGTTGTCTCCGAAAAGGAAACTGACCTGAGCACCAAGGAGTGGCTGACTAAGAAGCAGATCGCCAACGAGCAGAGCCTGAGCTTGGAGAAGCCGGAGGAGAAAGAGTTGGTGGACGCCCTGCTGAAGACGCTGGAAGAGCGCGACCACGAGAACTCGGAATGGGCCCGTCGTGGGATAAAGCAGTACAAGTACGTTCGTGGGCGTGAGGACTGTTGAGAGTTTTCTTTTGAGGCAGAACTTTGATGAATATTTTTGTGTGGGAGAGAGCTTTTGAAGGTTTGAGAGTTTTGTGAGCTTCACAGATTTGAGACGCTGCTTGCATTTTTTTTTGTAGGAGCTGGCCACTGAGCGCACAGATGCGATCACGGTGACCGAGAGGTCCGGCGTTGGAAGCTCTTCGGATCAAGTTGACGTGAGCTGGACCGCTGCTTCTAAAAAGATCGAGAAGGAAGGCGCAAGCCTGGTGAAGCAGATGTCGAAGGCGATGGCTGCAGGCCAAAAGCTCCGGCAGCTCCTGCCGATCCCCGACCGCGCGGAGATTACGGATGCGCTGACGAACGCCCAAGCGGGCTTGCAGAGCCTTGAATGCGCAGTGATCTCAATCCAGCAGACGGAAGAGTATGTCGCGACCACCAGCAAGCTGATCCATGAGGGAGAGACATCCCTGCAGGCATTGGACGATGTCTTGGCGAAGGTCAAGGCTGCCCGCGCGCTGAACCAGAAGAAGGCGAAGTCGAAGTCCAGGCTGGCGCCGAAGGATTTCGCCGACGACGTGATTCCGGAGACAGTTCCTGAGGAGCTCAACGATGGTGCCGCTGGCATTGGTGAGAGGGCTGAAGCCTCGATCGGATAGGTAGCTGTTTGTTTCGGCTTGAGGGATTGGGCCTCTTGTTGTCATGCCGTGTTGCAAGTTTTGAGATTTGAGAGTTCACTTTTGACATTGGCCACAGGTCTCTCTGACGCAAAGCCGAGTGATATCATATATTGACCGAAGATTTGAAAACAAACTGCATGGGTATGACGGCTTCCTTGAGAGTTTGCTTGAGAGCTGCAAGGATGTTTGTGGAGAGCTTCCTTGAGAGTTGCAGGGATGTCTGTGCAGAGTTTCCTGGAGAGTTGCATGGATGTTTGTGGAGAGTTTCCTTGACTGGAGAGTTGCATGGATGTTTTTGGAGAGTTTCCTTGAGAGTTGCAGGGATGTTCTGTGCAGAGTTTCCTTGAGAGTTGCAGGGATGTCTGTGCAGAGTTTCCTGGAGAGTTGCATGGATGTTTGTGGAGAGTTTCCTTGAGAGTTGCATGGATGTTTTTGGAGAGTTTCCTTGAGAGTTGCATGGATGTTTTTGGAGAGTTTCCTTGAGAGTTGCAGGGATGTTTTTGGAAAGTTTCCTTGAGAGTTGCAAGGATGTTTTGGAGACTTCCCTTGAGAGTTGCAGTTTTTGGATGTTTTTGGAGAGTTTCCTTGAGAGTTGCAGGGATGTTTTTGGAGAGTTTCCTTGAGAGTTGCAGGGATGTTTTTGGAGAGTTTCCTTGAGAGTTGCAGGGATGTTTTTGGAGAGTTTCCTTGAGAGTTGCAGGGATGTTTTTGGAGAGTTTCCTTGAGAGTTCCTTGAGAGTTGCAGGGATGTTTTTGGAGAGTTTCCTTGAGAGTTGCAGGGATGTTTTTGGAGAGTTTCCTTTTCCTTGAGAGTTGCAGGGATGTTTTTGGAGAGTTTCCTTGAGAGTTGCAGGGATGTTTTTGGAGAGTTTCCTTGAGAGTTGCAGGGATGTTTGTGGAGAGCTTCCTTGACAGTATTTGCTGAGAGTTTGAGACTTGGGATCTGGCTCAGACAGATGTTGATCGCAGGAGCGCTTGGAGGTCGCGTACGCGAAGATGAGTGCGGCCCGCGCGGCCTTGGACTAGGTGCGCCTGTGTTTTGCAACGCGCCTTTGAGTATTGAGTGTTGTGGAGGCCGGATATGTGGTGGATCGGGGCCTTGGAGTAGGTGCGCCTGTGTTTTGAAACTCCTTGAGTATTGATTGTTCTGGAGGCCGGATATTTGGTGGATCGGGGCCTTGGAGTAGGTGCGCCTGTGTTTTGAGACGCCTTGAGTATTGATTGTTCTGCAGGCCGCATATGTGGTGAATTGGAGCCTGGCCGGCTATGTGGTGAAGTGGCCTTGAAAAAGGTGCACTTTTGTTTTGGAATACTTTGAGCATTGATATTGCTGGAGGCTGGATATATGGTGGCTGAGCGCCTTGGTGAAGGCGCATTTTTTCAGAAACACGTTGGGCATTGATGTTTCTGGAGGCTGGCTATATGGTGATTTGTGGCCTTGGATAAGGTGCACTTTTGCGTTGAAGCCATTTGATTGTTGATGATTCTGCAGGCCAGCTATGTGGTGAATTGGGGCCGTCAGGAGAAGGTGCATTTGTTGTCATACAACACTTTGAGTGTTGATGAGCTTGGAGGCCAGCTGTGGTGATTTCTGGCCTTGGAGGCGCCTTTTTTTTTGGTTTTGAAGCACTTTGAGCATTGATGATCCACGAGGCCAGCTCTGTTCCTGGCCTTGGAGAAGGTGCCCTTTGGTTTTGATACACTTTGAGTGTTGATGAGCTTGGAGGCCAGCTGTGGTGACTTCTGGCCTTGGAGAAGGCGCTCCTTTGTTTTGGAACCCGTCGAGTGTCGAGTCGATGATTCTGGAGGCCAGCCGGGCGCTGTTTGGTGAAAGCAGCCAGGTGAGCAGCGTGATTTCCGGACGAATTGGAATGTTGAAAGAAGTGGCTTGCCTTTTCCTTGAGAATATTGAGAGTTTTTTTTTGAGAGTCGGTTTGAGAGTTTGATTGAGAGCTTGTTTGAGTGAGTCAATGCCACAAAACTTGAGAGGTTCACAAACTCTCTATAAACTCTCAAGTCAGCAACAAAACTCTCAAATCAACAACGAAACTCTCAAGTAAGCAAAGCAATTAAACTCTCAAATCAGCAATGAAACTCTCAAGTAAGCGCATGCAATATTTTTGGATCGAAGCTGGCTCATACTAGCGCAAGCCTAGCACCTCTCAAACGCCTCTTCTTCTTTTTCAGCTTGTAGACCAACACCTTCACCTTTTTCTCCAACTTCTTGATTTTGCAATCAGCTGATCGAAGGGCATTCTCCATCTCGATGATCTTGATCCATATCAGCCTCTGCCACTGAGGGCTATACCCATCCACTGTCCCATCAGACAACGGAATTGTACGATCCATAGCCTTGCCAGGAAGGGATACCCCAAGAGCGAAATTCAAATCTGAGCCGCGCGCATCGTCGATGAATCTGCAAGTCAATAAGCTGGTCAGTCAAGTTCGTTAATTCTTAAAACTCTCCAAACTCTCAAGAAACATTTGCATGGTGTGTGACTCGAGTTTCAGTGAATCTGCAAGCAAGAAAGTTGTTCAATATTCAAATTCATCAGAAACAGTTGCATGACATCGAGAGTGGTGCGAGCTTGATTTACTAATAAATTCAGAAAATTCTGAATTTATTCAGAAAATTCTGAATAAATTCAGAAAATTCTGAATTTGAGGCTTGTCCAGTACTTGTTTCCTTTACTGAGTTCAGAAAAATTCTGAATAAATTCAGAAAATTCTGAATAAATTCAGAAAAATTCTGAATTTGAGGCTTGCCCAGTACTTGTTTCCTTTACTGAGTTCAGAAAAATTCTGAATAAATTCAGAAAATTCTGAATAAATTCAGAAAAATTCTGAATTTGAGGCTTGCCCAGTACTTGTTTCCTTTTACTGAGTTCAGAAAAATTCTGAATAAATTCAGAAAATTCTGAATAAATTCAGAAAAATTCTGAATTTGAGGCTTGCCCAGTACTTGTTTCCTTTTACTGAGTTCAGAAAAATTCTGAATAAATTCAGAAAATTCTGAATAAATTCAGAAAAATTCTGAACTTGAGGCTTGCCCAGTACTTGTTTCCTTTACTGAGTTCAGAAAAATTCTGAATAAATTCAGAAAATTCTGAATAAATTCAGAAAAATTCTGAATTTGAGGCTTTCCCAGTACTTGTTTCCTTTTACTGAGTTCAGGAAAATTCTGAATAAATTCAGAAACTTCTGAATATATTCAGAAAATGTTGAATACATTCAGAAAAAAAAATTGATAAACTCTCGCAATCAACTAAACCAAAACTCTCAAGTGGCTTGTGTCTTGCAAACATGTGGTTGGCCGGAGTATCATGTTTGGAGTCGTTGTTTTATCATATCAGCCGCGCCCGCTTCGTACCAGCCGGGTAGTTCGCAGTGACTAGGGAGCATGCTATGCACTAGCTTCAGCAGAACACGTAGAAGTAGCAGTAGCAGCAGCATGCGGCAGCAGGAGCATGCGGCAGCAGGAGCATGCGGCAGCAGGAGCATGCATTAGCAGCAGCAGCAGCAGTAGCAACAGTAGCAGCAGTAGCAGCAGCACAAGCAGCACAAGCAGGAGCACGCCTCGGCATCGCGTTGCAGCGATGTCGCTGACGCCACACGCTGTGTGGATGGGCAAGCGTGGATCCCCACAAACCTGGCCAGAGGTGGAAGCCTTTGCGGGCGGCTGGCCAGGTTTTGTGGGGATCCAGGAGCAGAACTGGGAGGGCGGCGGGTGGGCCAGGGCCTACTTTCGGGCCGCACCAGATGCTGCAGCCTTTCGGGTAGCAGCATGTGGTGCGGGCCTGAATGTGGGTCGCGACAAGCCCCTGGTCCACGCCGCTGCCTCCCAGGGAGACCAGGCCGCCTTGGCCCAGGAGCGTGGTTCGTCAATTGCATAGAAGGGGCTTGCTTTGTATATTGTCAGGAGAGCCTGGTCGTGGAGCTGCAGGCTGCGCTCCAGGAGATGGGGGTTCGTGAGCGAGCACTTCAGGCCAAGGCCATCCGCGTTGAAATCATATTGTTCGAATTTTGCTTGAACCGCAGGTGGAGCAGCAATCCTCAGAGCTTCGGGCCGAGGCAAGGTTTTCAGAGTTTTAAGAGTTTTGAGACAAGAGTTTTGAGAGTTTCAAGCAATATTGAGAGGTTTGAGAGTTTTGAGAGTTTCAATCAATATTGAGAGGTTTGAGAGTTTTGAGAGTTTCAAGCAATATTGAGAGGTTTGAGAGTTTTGAGAGTTTCAAGCAATATTGAGAGGTTTGAGAGTTTTGAGAGTTTCAAGCAATATTGAGAGGTTTGAGAGTTTTGAGAGTTTTAAGCAATATTGAGAGGTTTGAGAGTTTTGAGAGTTTCAAGCAATATTGAGAGGTTTGAGAGTTTTGAGTGTTTTAAGCAATATTGAGAGGTTTGAGAGTTTTGAGAGTTTCAAGCAATACGCATCGCTTATCACAGCGTGTTTCTTTTGTGAGGTGGCGACTGTGGAGCGCCTCCAGCTGGAGGCGAACACGATTTGGTCTCACGGTGCGTGATGCTGGTTTTGTTCACTAGGCGAAGAATATGGCTTGGTTGATGGGCGAGGCAAACAATGGTAGGTAATAGATTGCATTGGCAGCGTTTGCTCGGCAGGCCTCGTCTGAGAAGCGCTTGCAGGAAGAAATGGAGGACTTCCATGCGCAGGCGCTTCTTCAACAATTTACAATGATTAGACTCCAAGTTTGGACAGGCGCAGCTGGAGGAGATCAAGGCCAGTCAGGATCGCCTGTGTTTCGAGTCCTACAAATGTTTTTTTTCAAGGCCAAGCAGATGGAGCTCTTGGTGTTGGATGCTGCCCGCTTGGACGAGTACAAGGCGATTATTGCGCACTCACTCTTGTCTGGAGTCTGCTTCTGTGTTGCAGGAGCAGCAACTGCAAGCCAAGGCGTGGTGCAGAGGACAGTACTTTCCAAGATTGAGAGTTTTTTTCTTCAGAGTTTGAGAGTCCCCGTGTTGCAAGCTTGAGGGTTTTTTTTTGATTGAGAGATTGAGAGTTTCCACATCACAACCTGAGAGTTGTTTGCTTCAGAGTTTGTGAGTTTCCCCTTTGCAAACTTGAGAGTTTGTTTGATTGAGAGTTTGGGTGCTTCCAAATTGCAAACTAGGAAACTCCACCTTGCAGACATGAGAGTTGTTTGCTTCAGAGTTTGGGAGCACATTGCAATCGTTTTGCTTCACTTTCCACATTGAGAGTTGTTTGCCTCATAGTCTGGGAGTTTCCACACTGCAAACTTGAGAGTTGTTAGCTTCTGTCATTGCAAGCTGGAGACTTCTTTGCTTCACAGTTTGTGAGAGTCGTGTGTCGCCTGGAGGCCTCTGAGATCGTCGATACGATGAAAGAGGCAAGTCAACATGTTTCAGAGCACAGAAGGAGTTTGAATGATTGGCTTGCGCAACGCCAGAAACACCGCATTGCGGATGAGCTGCGCGAGAAGGCATGCCCTTGGGTAGGTCTGTGCCGTGCACTCATGCTTTGACTTTGGCTGTCAGACCTTTGAGCTCACCGAAGTGGCCTCACGGCAGGCTCGCGCCTTGGGTAGGTCTGCGCCGTGCACTGATGCTTTGACTTTGGCTGTCAGGCCTTTCAGCTCGCCGAAGTCGCCGCGCAGCAGGCTCGCGCCAGCGAGGCCGGGTCTTCTGAAGGTGGCCTCGCCGCGCTCGTCTCAGAGCTTGTCTGCTTCCAGCTTGACCATGTTGCTCATGCTTTTCTCAGGACAGAGACGTGCATGGCCTCACGGTGCTGCACTCCTTGCAGCTTGCAGGCAGTGAGGCCATGCGTGCATGTAGCATCTGTACTCTATTTATTCTCGCTGCGTGCCGGAGAAGGCCTCCGCCGAGAAGCAGAAGGCCGCTGCCGAGCGGCGCAAGCGCAAAGCGGTGGAGGACTGATTACTAAATCAAACGATGAGAGTTTAAGCATTTGACAGGCATTGAAAGCTTCACCCTTTGAGCGTACTTGAGAGTTTAAACATTTGACAGGCATTGAGAGCTTCACCTTTTCAGCGTACTTGAGAGTTTAAAACATTTGAGTTTTTGAGCGTACTTCAGAGTTTAAACATTTGACAGGCATTGAGAGCTTCACCCTTTGAGCGTACTTGAGAGTTTAAACATTTGACAGGCATTGAGAGCTTCACCTTTTCAGCGTACTTGAGAGTTTAAAACATTTGAGAGTTTTGAGCGTACTTCAGACTTTAAACATTTGACAGGCATTGAGAGCTTCACCCTTTGAGCGTACTTGAGAGTTTAAACATTTGACAGGCATTGAGAGCTTCACCTTTTCAGCGTACTTGAGAGTTTAAAACATTTGAGAGTTTTTGAGCGTACTTCAGACTTTAAACATTTGACAGGCATTGAGAGCTTCATCCTTTGAGCTTTGTGGAGAGTTTAAGCCTTTGACAGTTTTGGAGAGCTTCACCTTTGAGCGTACTTGAGAGTTTAAACATTTGACAGGCATTGGAGCTTCACCCTTTGAGTAGATGCATCTGAGCGGGCATGATTGTTGTTTGACATTCATTTGCGAGCTCAAGAAAGCGTACGTAAATACATATCAGCAATGTCGAAACGAAAACATGAAGCTGAAGCAGACGACTGGACTCGGCTTTTGGAAAGCCGTAGCGCAGGCCCATCGGAGTCCCGACGAATTGCGGGAGAAGGCTGCTCGGATTCTACTTTGCGTCGGCGCAAGTCGTCCTTTCGCGAGACTACCATGGAAGACATTCACGTGCCTGGTGTCGACGGGACAACCCTCTCATTTCCTGTGATCAATTTACTTGCTCTTTGGCAGCACTTGATCAGCACTTGCGCAGCCTTCGGCCGTCACGTTTTGTCTATTGGCAAGGGACAGCAATCCCTTTACCTTTATTTGGATGAAGTGACGCCTGGAAACCCGCTTCAGCCATGTAATCAGAAAAAAGCTTATGCTTTTTACGCGTCTACAAGCGGCATGTGGCAGCAGTCTTCCTCGGAGTCTGCATGGTGGGCGCTGGCACTACTTCGCACCGTTGACAAGGATCTGATACAAGGCGGCCTCACTACTTTTTTTTGCGCTTTGGTCAAGACGGTGCACAAATGGCGCCTTGGGCAGCTGCTCAAAGTAGGATCTGAGTCGCTCTTTGTTTCTTTACGGCTGACCATGGTTTTCGCGGACGAGCCTGCGCTGAAAGCGGCGCTGGCTTGCAAGGGTTCCGCCGGGCGCAAAGTTTGCTTTCGCTGCGCGAATGTTCACGGACGCGCTGCCGGCGATCTCAACGCAGTCCACGCAGCGGGCTTACAATCTTTATCAGCGCAGCTGCACGAATGTCAGTTTGTAACAGACGAAGATGTATTTGAAGTCGTTGACCTATTGCAAGAACAATCACTACGTGTGTCTCGCTCGCGACTATCCGAAATGGAGACGAGCTTGGGCTGGAGCGCGGTTCCAGATGGCTTGCTGTGTGACAAGGTGCATAGATCAATTGCGCCACCAAGCATATTCTGCTACGATCCGATGCATGTGTTTTGGGTTCACGGACTTTTCAGCTTGCACACAATGAGGCTTGCCCAGTTCTTTGCGCAGGCTAGGTTGGGAAAGGAACGCGGTGATTGACAGTCTCCTAGATTTGAATGGAAAAATTCAGGGGCGGCAGAAGCTGACATCTTCCCAGATACGTCGCTCGCTTCAACCAGAGTTCTTCAACGATGGCGGCTGGAAAGCCAACGCGAGCACGCAAGTCGCTATAGTACCTTTGTTGCACTTTTGGGCGATGTTCATGGTCCCGCCCCCGGCAGGCCACGCTGAGGCCGTGGAGTTTCGATGCTTCTCACTTCTTTGCAACTGCGCCAGCATCGCCAGGCGGCTGAAGTTGCTTGGCTGCCTTTTATATTTTATATAGTTTCCTTGATGGAGCGCTGTCAGCCACTAGGTTGTCTTTGAGCAATGTTAGAGTTTGTTAGCGATGTTAAGTTGTTGAAGATCATATTGCTGAGAGTTTTGAGAGCTTGTGAGGTTCATTGTGGGGCCCGATCAAGTCGGAGAAAGCCTCGTTGCGGAATACAACCGTGTTGTCGGCGAATTCCTTCGCGAATGCAAAGATCTTCATGAGCCCGAATTGCGGCCGAAGCATCATTATGCACTTCATCTCGGCTTGCAATGGCTACAGCACAGCCAACTGGCCGATGCATTTGTGCATGAGCGGAAGCATCGATTGATCAAAGCAAAGATTGAGTTACAGGCGGGGCCCGCCGAAAATGTGTCAGCCCAGATATTGACTGCCTTGACTTGTGTCCAAGCCAAAGAGATGCGCGCCCTTGGGCTCTGGGAGCCGCACTTTGCTTCTGATTCAGAGCTGAAGCTTCCGCGCATGAGTTTGCACACGGGGCAGCCGCTGCTGCTGGCGTCTGAATGCATCCTGCTTGAAGCATTTCGTCGCCGAGGCGAAGTGATTGAATGTCTAGGAGCGGTTTTTAGACGCGTGGCTCAAGAGATGCCCGGCGTGCTTTCTTTTGAGCCCACACGCTGTAAGGCGTGGCGTCAGCTTAACTCCTGTAAATGGCTTTGCCCTGCCTATTGGAGAGAGGTGGATGGCAACTTGCTCGTGTTGGTTTGACGGACTCGATGGCTGTCTTGAAAAAATGTGCGGCTTGAGAGTTTTGGAGAGTTTCGAGAGCGTGGAGAGTCTTGAGAGTTTTGACAGCGTTCATTGACGGATCCTTGAAAGATTTCAATCTTTTTCGACCGCTTTCGTATCTACGCACTGCTTGTTTTCTGCAATTCTGTGCTGACCACAACGTGTGATTTTTGCTCTCCGATAACTTTTCCTAACTTTTTGTAACTATTTATAAGTTTTTATAAGTTTTTATAAGTTTTTCTAACTTTTTCTATCTTTTTTTGCGAACTTACTACCTGCGGATAATTGTTTGTATCTGTTGCGAAGTTAGTTGTAAGTAGATGCAAGTTCCGCTAAATCTGTGTAACCTCTATATCTTGTCTGTAACTCCTGCGGCTGGTCTTAGCATTGCACTTGATCGCCGAAAAGCGAATGTATTGGTTGCGTTCCTCGACTGATCCGAAAGTCCTTGATCGAACACTCTGAGAACGAGATTTCTTCCTCAGAAGATGGCAAAACAATACCAGCACGGTCAAGCACAGTGACGTTGGGATAGCGCGCCAAGTCGTTGTGGTATGGACATGCGGGAGCCCCTCTGGGTGCGGCGTCAGTCGTTCGCTTGTCGCCAGCCTCAAACATCCCCCACATCCTTGACATCTGCAGCGCAATGAACCCCGCCATATATTGAGCCTCCCGTGGCTCATCCAAGCAGATTGCTGTCCGTTGGGAGTTGATGATGTCGCGCGCAGTCATGTCATTGTCGCGGTAGTCCCATTCGTTCTCTTCCTCTTCGGACAAGTTGCCGGACGTGTACCCCTGCGTGCCCATATCATCATCGTCGGGATCATCATCCACTCCACCATCCCTCCCTCGTGCTGCCGCGTTACCATTCGCTTCTTCCTGCGCTCGCCTGGCATCCCCGGACACGTTGGGTTCACGATCGTCATCATCGTCGCCTGAGCTGACGTTGACGTGGAATCGTCCGGTAGAAATCAATTGCGCTTCGCATGCCAGGCATATACAGAAGTTTACAGAAGCATGTAGGAATCGTAGCCGCACAAGATGGACAAATTCGGCATCTCAGGCCTTCCCAATTTTCGTCATTCAGGATGATGGTTTTGCTGATCTCATCTCTGATCTCATTTGTCAGGGTTTCCAACTCATGACGTTGGCCGCCTCGAAACAACGCGCAGGCACGATCCACCATGTCTTTGACGTAGTGCAGATTGTCAGCGCCAGCCTCAGTTTCCGGCGATCCCTCGATGACCTTAGTGACGTTCTGAAGGAACATCAAGGCCGATTCTTGGGACGAACCAACGAAACCAGGACATTTCCCTTCGTTGCACTTGCCGATCCATATGGACTTGATTTCGTAGAACGGGATAACATCGAACACCATAAACGTCCCGTTGAACGCAACTCCGGCTCCGTACCGTGCGAGAGTTGCACTGGGAATGTAAATGATCGCGAGTGGATCCCCGACCCGCAGGTTACGTAGCGCAGTCTTCGTCGCTCAGTTCATCTTGTCCCATGGAGCGAATGCCCCGAAGTGCAGTGCCAATCGGTTCCCGCCACCAATTCCGCCGGGGACTAGCCCGCAGCGAGCGATGTTTGGCAGATTTTCCACATATGTCACGTGGAATGCGCCTCCGAGGGCGTCACCCATCCTTGCGGAATACCTGTTCGCCAGTGCGGAAGAGCTCATGAATCCAAAGTCGCTGTGACCAGTCGTGGCCCGGATACACCAAGGTCGGTACCATCCAGCGCATCTGCTGAATATCTCGTTGACCTCGTCCTGAGTGCGACCCATGTCGAGCAGTTCCTGTCTGGCGGCCCTCATGTCATTCGGGTTCATGATGCTCGGAAACCTCACTGCTAGGATCTGAAATCTCGATTTCTTGTATCCAGAATCCTGCCATTTCATCACTTCTATAATGCCCATGTAGCGTCTCTCTTTCGAAGTGTTCGGTGGGAAAAGGTCCACCCCATAGTCAGTGATGATTGCGTCAATGTCGACCCATCCACCTTCATCACACTTGAAAGTACTTCCTCGACAATTGCCGATTTTGTGGCGAAGGATCCTGCAAAGGTCGTGAGATAGCTGATTAGCTTGATCTCGCGTTCCGAACACAGAATATTCATCGCCGATTCTGCAAAATGGAGCGTCATCAAACGGATAAAGGCAGAAGTTGATGCTTTTGCCAAGCTGTTGTACATCGATCTGCTCCAAAATGGCGCCCTTGGGGAAGAATCTGGGATCTGTCATTAACGCATACGCCCATGGTAAGTTGACGCTACTTACGTTACCAGACCTTGGGATGTAGCATGGAATGCTGTCGCATCCCCGCTCCAACGTTGTTTTGAAGGTCCTGTGATCCCCGCACGGATTGAAGGACGAGGGCTCCTCCGCATCCCCCATTTCTTCATCCGAGGACACATGATCGCTGCTGAGAAGTTCACGAATCCTCTTCATCGCCTCGTCATTCCCAGCAGCCTCTTCGACCTTCTTGCAGTCGCCGTCGTGGGCCGCGTTCGCGCACTTCGCACAAATCCCTTTATCCTCCATGCATTTCTCCAATGAGTCCAGGAACTTGAGCGCCGCTTTCCGACCATCAACCACGCGCTGCTTCTTCTCCTCCTTCTCCTCTTTGGGCTGAGAGCTTCGACTCTGATCTGGCACTGGGCCGCGATCATCGTCTCCGCCTCCTGATGCCTTCCTCTTGGACCCTTGGTTGGCCTGTTCGATCACCAGGGAGTATGGGTGTTTAAGTATGGGTGTTTGGGTTTGATCGTGTTGATGATGTCCAATACCTCTTTGGTAGGCGTCCCGAGCTGAGCAGAAGGCTTGTTCCGTTTCCGGTTCTGTCCCGTCGTGTAGCTCACGTTCCCCGCGAGATGCCGCACGATGGACTGCTCAAACTCCCTCTTGATCTTCCACACATCTCTCCACAACGGAAGTTCGTGTTGGAAGTATGACATCACCTCGAAGAATCCTAACACCATCTCAACGACTTTTTGCAAGGATTCCTCGTTGGTAGTTTGTCCCAGGAGGTCATACATTGTCCCCTGATCAAGGCTCTTGATCCATGATGAGTAGGCCACGTTGCCAAGATCCCTGTCAATCACGTAGATGGTGG
The DNA here is from genome assembly GCA_963377175.1 of Effrenium voratum. Lineage (NCBI taxonomy): Eukaryota > Dinophyceae > Suessiales > Symbiodiniaceae > Effrenium > Effrenium voratum. The sequence continues at coordinate 262,045 of CAUJNA010000042.1, read as the reverse complement.
TCTTCTCCTCATTCCCTTCAGAATCCCTGCGCATGACCACATCTCTGGTCGCGCACAACTGTTTTCCATGCTTGTGGTTGTAAAACTGCGCCGCTTGATCCAATGTCATGCTCACGAACCCCACGTGGGACAGCTCCTTCTTCAATTTGGAGTATGCAAGTTCCCGTAAAATCGCGGTCATGGCCTGAACATTGTTGACATCCACCATGAGATGTTGGAGGCCCGGGATCGCGACTTTGCACTCGGCGAAAAGTCGCGAATAGAGCTTCCCCCCATTCCTTGACCTTGCAACACCGTTCGTACTGGCATTCAGTTCGCACAGCAATTCACACACGTGGATGGATTGAAGGATGTATCGGATTCCAGTACTCTCGATTTGTTCCTCTGCATCTCATTCCTGCATAGCTCGCAGACAAACTCGCCGAGCTCGGAGACCGTGTACCACCGTAGACGTAGATCATTGGCATCAACGTTCCCAAATGCTTCTTGTCCACTATGACCTTCGTTCTGGCGCTCCTGCTTGCTTCTTGATTGAGCGGTGAACGTCGGCTTGTACTCGAACCTCACCTTCGATTCCTCCATGTTCTTGGGGATATTGAATTGAAGGTCCGGCTCATTGATGCAAATCTCCTCCAGATCATTGATGAATTCCAGGCTCGGCGCTAACGCGTCAATGGACTTCTCCACCAACAGCCGCTTCAGAGGTAGTGTTGCAGACTTGAGGTCCGGGGATCTTGTAGTTCTTGCCCGCTAGTGCGTGAGCCATACGCCACATACGGTCATTCTCGGTCACCAACGCGCCTGCCGCCTTGCAGATTTCGCTGACTTTGTTGGCAATCGTACCCAAGTCCCCTCTTCCACCATGGAAAGCCTGCATCGCGGTTCACGCACACAATGACCATGCCTTTGCATACGTTGACGAGGTCCGATATCGCCTTTGATAGGGAGTCGATGATGGGTCTGGCGGTCACATGCCACTCACTCCCCCTCATGTAAATCCAGTCCCGCGTCCCGCCTCCGTCGATCGCAGATAAGCTTTTCCAGCTGTTGCAATCGGGAGATGATGTTCACCGTGTCCGGGCTCGATGAGACTTGCTCGCTCGATCCGTAACACGACCTCTCCTCGATGTTCGTCCATCCCTGCTCGTCCATCATCTGAAAAGTCTTCGTGTGTCCCTTCGCATTGACGGCTCTCATGGGCCAATCGAGAACCAGAAAGCTCTTCTTTTGAATCATCATGTCGCGGATCATCCTCCCATCGATGTGCCTTCTCTTCTGTTGGTTGATGATTCGGTTCAACCGTGCAGGTGCGTTGTCAGGGTTCATCTTCGCCTGTATCAACGCATTGATAGCTTTGGCGCCCGGGCGCGCTGTGATCAAGCATCCTGTTTGAGCGCAAAGGAACGCATAAAGCTGGAGCCATGCAGTGTTGCTCTTGCTGACATATGAACTGATGATCTTTTCAGCTCTAGATTTCTCTTCGAAGTGCACCAGTGATGATGTCAGACTTTTCAGCACACACTCCCAGAATGCCGCGTTCTTCCCCTCGATGAGACATGGCCCGAACACTGTTTGTACGATTGGATATCCGGTGTTGGCGTTGATGTTGAACTTCACGCTCACAGTTGCGCCACCCAGGGCGACACCCCCTTCGAACGAGGTATACGTCTCGTACCCAGCCGTGACGTCGGCGATCTCCCACCTGTCGTCGTCTCCACCAGAGTTCATTCGGAAGATGGAGTCGATGATCTCGTTGTCAATCTTGTTGGGATCGTCGGCAGACGTCCATTCACTCGACGCTCCCTGCTGTGGGTATGACCCGCCAGCAGTTTGCTGTCCATGTCCAGAACGAAATGATGATCTCCGCTGTCGCTCTGTCTTCTGCGGTGGCTCAGTCTTTGACGAGCCCATCACCCACAACGTTGGTTCCTCACCATCGGCGAAGTCCTCAGGGTACTTTTCTAGCTCCCCGTCCTTTTCGTTGTAGGTGCAGTAACCATTTTGATCGAAGTCCGCCACATGGCCCTTCTCTGCCTCGCTCTCAATGTCCTTCAGCCATTTAGCCCATTTGCGCCGATCCTGGTTCTCCGCTGCTCTGTCAGCCGCGCCGCATGTGGTGCCAAGCTGATAGAATTGATATTCATCGCGGGCAGCGTGGACGTATAGATCATTTCAATACACCACAAGAAGTCCCTTGCTTCCTCGACCTCCTTGCACAGGTCATTCAATTCAGACTTATTCGGCCTAAAGCAGACACTGCATGATTGATCTGAAGCATTCTTTTCTCCGATCAACGGCTGCAGCCTCCTCAGGATGAAGGATACACACATAAGCGAGTTCATAGCCCCGATGCTTGCATCTGAAAGTTCTGTTCGTGGGATTTGGCCTTAAAATAATTAGATTTGTCCTATTTTTTTGTGTTGTCATGTGTTCTGTGTGCATGGTCTTTGTGTGTGTGCATGCAAAAAGTGCGTGTTCTTGCAAGTGTTGGACACAAGAACAGTTTGGGACAGCATGTGGGGCGAGGCCCTGAAAGCAACTGAGGCGGCTAGCCGCCATGCATGGCAAGGAAACTGTGGAACACAACACACAGCCAAAGTTCTCAGAAGGCGGCTAGCCGCCCTTCATGGCCCTACACCCTGGCAGGCAGCAATGCAAAGACCTTACGGGGGCAAGGGTTTCAAGGGGGCAAGGACCTTAAGGGGGCAACATGCCGACTCTTTTTTTCACACTTCAAGCGACATGTATGCACGCATGACCGCTGCGGCTAGCCGCTGCTTGGTCATAGTGCCTTCGGCACATGACCTGCACCCCCTGCAAAGGTGCGACCACCTGCCAGCATTCTGCTCCAGGTGGTTCACCCTCACACGCGCGCCCAGCCGGGCCAGCACATGGGCAAGAAGCCACAAGACCGCAACTGAACGGTGGCGCCCTGCTCTGCAGAAGATGCCCAGTCTGGCCTCTTTCTGGGCAGAAGACAGCTGAGCCACCCAGGCTTTGACCTCGCCGAGCAGCACAAGGAACTCCGCATGCGCAAAGACACGGGCAAGGGTCACATCGTGATAGCCAGGGTGGAAGCCAAGGTCATCACCATCTTCAGTATGGCGGCTCCGAGCTCGATCTGGGTCGTCAATGCGAAGGCACGAAATGGTGAGATCCAACTCATCAGGGCACGCATTCACTCCTCGGAGGCCCCAGCTGGCCAAGAAGATGGTCTTGCCCTCCAAGGGCAGAGGCGTGACACAAGCAGCTCCTGCAGCAAAAGGCCACAAGAGAAAAAAAACAAAAAACAAAGGGCCAACCACAGTATCCAAAAAACAAGCTGACAGTTTGGTCAAACAAGCTGCCTTCGCCACGTGCTCGGCAGGCACCAGCGCCAGTGCCTCAAGCTAAACAGCTGCCAACTGCCAACCATTTCCACTGAAACACCAACACAAAACAAGAAGGCTAGCCATCAACAACACTGCAAAGTTCATGCCCTGAAAGCTCAAGCTGCTTCGTCGCCAAGGCGGCGACCTGCTCCGGCTAGCCGGGGCTGCAGGTGCTTTTGCGGAAGCCTTTGTGGTCACTCCGGGCACTGAAGGCTCTCCAGGTGGCGGCATCGCTGCTGGACCTAGCAATTTGGGAGCAAGGTGGAGCAACTAACTTTGTTCCCACAAACAAAATTGTCAAAGCCCAAAAACAAGCACTTGCCAGAGCAGTGCCAGGGAGCCTGCCACGGTGCTGACACAAGTCCCAGTGATCACCTCAAGGACGCACCGCCGTGCCAGTTGCACCTGCACATTGTTCTGGCCTGTGATGCGAAGCACTCGCGGCCCATTGTTCCTGGAGCGAATGCTGACCTCGCAGGACGTCGCCAAACGGACGTTCGCGCGGTCATCAGCAGTGAAGGTGACCTGCTCCATGCCTTCAATGATCTCCTGGTGCGTAATGGTCATGGCTGCTAAGCAAGCTGGCTGCTAAACTGCTTCCATGATGCTTGCTGCATGCTGGTTGTGATTGCTGATGTCTGCTGAAAGCTTGGCAACTGGACATCAAGTTTCCATCCCCAGACTTGAGGGTGCCAAACACCAAGGCTCCAAGTTCCAAACTTCAATCAAACTCATTGCCAATCAAGAAAATCTCGGAACACATGATGGGCTGACTTTCTGACAAGTTGCGGCTAGCCGCAGGTGATCCACAAGCTCCACAGCAACCATGGCAGCCTGGAAGTCACGAAAGCTCACAAAACCTAGCCCATGACATGAAGAATCATTCTGACATAACCTCCCATCTAAAGGGTTAAGGTGAAAGGAGGGTATATTGCAAAGTGTGGCTAGCCACAGGTCAGTTACACTTCAATGTGTTTGTCAAACAAGCAAGCTGAAACATGGATGGCCAAAAACAACAAACACCTGAGTTGAACAAGACATGTGAAGAGACCTCAGGACACAAGCTAAGCAGTACCTTTTGGCTCGCACTCATGCTGGCATCTGGATTTGGGATTCCTCGGAATCAGGCCAGCAGCCCCAAGATTTGAAGCAGAAGGACAAAAAGGTGGCCTACAAATGAACAGCTGTGCCGGGCTGGATCTCAACATCGTAGGTCAGGGCAACCTGCGGCTTGATAGGCATGAGGCCCTTCGTAGCCCATTTCACTGCCCACATGATGCTGCAGTGCTCGAACTTGCAAGTGGAGAGCGGCACCAAAGAAGCCAAGGATGATGACCCCTTGAGCTCCAGGTTGGTGGGGTCATCACCCGATGCCTCAACTTGCGCATTGGTCTTTGAAGCAGGGCAGTAGTAAACCTCATGCTTGCGCTCCAGCTCAAAGTGCTTCGGGTCCTCGGATGGGGCAGGCTTCTGGCTGTGGTAGCAGATGTCAGTGGCAGCACGGTTGCCCTGCACTGCATTCACAATCTCGCCCAGCGTGGTCAACTTGCCATTGTGGAGCACATGGTTGTTGGCGTTCTTCATGTCGAAGAGGATGTGTTTTTCCACATCTGCAGGGCCAATTTTCCCCTCTGCAAGGCGAGGCACATGTTTGAATGTACCTGGCCCAAAACCAGCCAGAACAGTGCCAGCTGGCAGTGCCACAACGTTCTGCGACACATTGACAAGAAGCCAAGAGCGATCCGTGGACACGGATCATGATCTTGCCCAGGAGCTCCTTCTTGAGGCCAACCACAGCTGCTTGCGCAAGTTTGACAGCTGGCAAGTTGTCAACCGACTCAGACTTCAGGGGTGCAGTCGTTCGCCGCTTTTTTGGCGAAGGCTCAGGGCAGCTGTTGGCTTGGCCTGAAGACCCGGCTTGTTCAGGCGGCGCCTCCCAAATTCTGCAATGTGGTCGGCCAAAAGCTGCTGGAACTCAGTGCCAAAGGTTGGATGGGCTGCCCACTGCTGCACAACAACTTGGGGCACTGCCAAGACTCCTTGCTGAAGGACGCAGACATTGAGCTATAAAGGAGGCGGGGCGCTGGCAAGGACCTCGGCTGGAGCATCTTTGGGGCGAACGTGGAAGCCAGGCAAGACCACATCACCGCTCAAGAGCTTCTCTGTGAGCTCCTCCTGGATGGTGTGCTGCACCCACTCCACAGCTGTAGGGTCGGCCGAGGCAGCAACATACAAGATTGGGAACTTCATTGCCTTGACCCTTTCAAGCCAAGCCCAGAACAGGTCGCCCACACCAAGGGACAAGTCCAACACAAGCAGGCCGCTGATGTTGCCGGGCAAGTCATTCTCCAAGAGGGACTCCAGCAACTTGCAGCCTGCAGCAAGAAGTGGAACTCAGTGCCTTCAGTGATCTTGAAGCTACTTGCGCCATAGGCGGACAAGCGAACATGCAATTGCCGTGGCAGCAAAAGTTTCAATGCTGCAAAGTAGGAGCGGTACATGACTTCACTGCTTTCAAAAGTGCATTTGTACGCCAAGGTGATATGAGGCACATGCACAGGAATCGCATATGAAGGAAAGTCTGGCCACAAGGAGATGTAAAAGAACAACGCGCCATCATCATCAGTTCGCATGGTGTAGCGGAGCATGCCAGGCCCAATAGAGACTTTTAGTCCCTGTACAAGGGCAAGCTCCAGCCATTCATCACGAAACAGCGACCAGTACGCTTGGCTGACATGGTCAGAGGCCACCACCTGCCGCGAGCGCATCCAAGAACTCTGCGCAGCAGGTTCACCTTGCAAAGGCAGAGTCGCAGGGCGATCCTGACGAGCCATGATGGGGGCAAATGGATGAACCAAACCAGCTCGAGCCAGCCAAGAATTATATCAAGCATCTAACAAGATCATGAAACAATGGAGCCAGCCACAAAACATTTGCATCAAAGCTTTTGGCTGGCTAGCCAGCCTTTCTACAGGGTGCGGGCCAGCCCATCCAAGTCTATTTGCATCATAGCTCCAGAAAAAAAAAAAGGACATTTGTCACGAAGAACAGGCCAAATCCCACGAACAGAACTTCTGAGATATCCTTGGGAATTGAACCGCAAATCATCCACCGAAGAAGGTTATGCTGATGAGCCTGCTCATCCCTCCTCATTGCAAACGCTAGGTTCTTCATCGACATGCGCAGCTCTTTCTGGTAGACCAGTCCGAGGTCCCAGTTCTTCTGGTAGTCGACCATTGTGCTCCGTCCATAGGTGTCAACTTTGGGAGGCTTGATCACGCTCAGCGTGAATACTTGCCCCCAGCTCCGATCTCTGAATTTCGCGACTCTTCGATCGGTCCTCTCGAGCTCGGCGGTCGTCATGAACTCTTCTGTACTCCTCCATCGCCGCGATGATGAGGAACTGGTCGGCTCTCCGCTGACAAAGTCCTTAAACACAGCTCCTACCGCATTATCTTGGTGAAATGCCGCTATGAAAGATCGCTCCTCGTTATCTTCGGCCACGCCTGAAGCGAGGTCCCAAATATCCGCAATGGATCTCAGCATGTCGGACCCCTCGATGCAGTACTTGGTGACGTTCAGCATCTCAGGGTTCTTTGCTAGTAGTGAAGCCTCCCCACAGAGTTGGTTCAGCGCCGCCACTATTTTCTTCCCCTCCATCCCAACATGCATTCATCGGCAGAAAGTAGCCTGAAGATCTTGCCGAGGAACTCCAACGCTATCCTCATGGATTGCCCTTCAGCCTTCATCATGCTCTCGCAGAATAAAACGCTGAGTAAGCATATATGACGGGGACGCCGATGTCCTCGACCCATTTTATGCATGTACCCAGATCACTGCTCGCCTCCATTCTCCTGGGAATTCGCTTGCCTTCTTCAATGGCGTTCTTGATGAGGTTCCCCAGGAATATCGCCGCGTGTCTGGATTTCCCAACAGGCACGCAGAAGAATTCATTTGTGTTGACGACGGACTCGTTTGCAGTCATCTTGATGGTATTCTTCAGGACCAGGAAAACCCGAAATAGGCAGCAATGCGTAACACCACTGAATGGATCCAAACTGCACCCAGCTGTAACCAGAGGTTTGGGACTGGCCCGGAACCTCGTTGGTACAGTCGATGTGATGTGACTTTCACGTACAGCAATCTGTCGCCGCCGTGGATTTCCTCGCGCCGTGCAAGCAAGAGCGGCTTTCAATCGTGCCTGCTGAAGACACTTTGCTCGAGCAAGGAAACGCCGAGGATAACATTCACAATCAATGACGTGTATAACTGGGTTTCTTTAGTTTCACAACCAACACAAGGTCCATGCTCATGATTCCCGTTACATTTCTTAGACAACGAATCTCCAAGCTCGAAGTTCCAGGAAACAACTCTCCACGGCTTCTTGATTGGCAGAGGTTTCTTCGCGTACCTTTGCTTCAAACCGTAGCGACACCCATCAAAGTCATGACTGGTGCCATCATGAACAACCTCATGCAGTCTCTTGTCTTTCCAATAATCGCAACTTCCGGGCAACTCAAACAGAATAGCAGCATGTTTCGTCATGGCATGTCGTTTGATTTCCACAAAACGTCCAAACAACTTCCAAAATTCCTTTTGTTTGGCCTCGATTTTCTCTGCGGTGTCAATTCCGCGAGCCTTGTTGAGGCGTGCCCATGATGATCCCCCGTGCAAGGCCCGGCGAAGAACAACAAATCGGAAGATTTAGTGAGCACATGTCTTGCGATGCTCCCCCCGTACTCGCTCAGTAAGTCATCGACCAAAGTGACGGTCACGACCTGTGGCCCTTTGTACCGGGCGAGGGTCGTGAACCAGTTGCGAGGCTCGGAACATGCCAACAGCACAATGGGCCGAGACAAGTCAACGCGATACAAGGTGACGATTGTGCGAGTTCTCATACCAGGTAGCGAGACATGCAACGGAGCGCGAAGCACACTACCATCATGGGCAACCAGCGCGAGCTCAATGCCCGGCGATAACTGTGGTTTGTGCTTCACCGCAATGCGATTTGGAACAAAACAACGACCAGGAACGAATTGCTCATGACTGGTATGCAAACAACGCATAAGCAGCTTCAACCGGAGCAACGTATTCAGATCAAGGTCATTGACACATTTTAATTCAACACGTTCGTCTGACAACTCCTCGACAAATGCGGCCAGTACAGCCTGCATATCCGCGTCGCCGGACCCAACGTGAATTGGTCGTGGTCGCGGAGATCGCTCTCGCGCCGGTGTAGCAACCGGAACGGGATGAAATTGCCAAACGGCGCGTTCAACCCACCCGTCAATCCGTTCACATTGCAAACCAGGATCAAGTCTGTCCTCGACCTTAAGCCATGACCCGTTCTTCAGAAACCAAGTGGAACGAAGCCACTTGCTCCCGAACGGTGTCTCGACCGCGAGTGGAGGTTTCACACGCATCAACCTGGGCCCTTTGGCAACAACCACCGGATCATGTCCATCATGTTTATGCAAGCCTTCTTTAGATGTCAGGCCGGGCCACCACAGGTCCGGGGGCATGACCGGAATATGTGTGTACGGAAATGTGGGAACACCGTCAACCGTCCCCGAAGCTGTTTGCGGGGTCCCTTTGATGGGATCACACGTTGGTGTGAGCGCCTTGAGGGTATCCAGATCAGACAGCAAACTCGGGTCATCTGCCAGCATGCGTGTTTCCATTTGCGTCCATCGTTCAACGCCTTGGTGTAGATGTCAGCTGCCATGCGGTCAGTGACTTCGTACGCCAAATACATGTAATCACGCGTGAACATCTCATGCATCCACGAAATGCAAACGCCATGGCTTCTCTCAAGGTGGCGCGTTGTAGGGTTCCTCCCCGATCGCTGATCGGGGTTGTCATCGTCATAGAACACAAAGTTCGGCGATTTCTTGAGAATCCGTTGTAACAACTTAAGAGCGGGCAAGCCCATGGCTCTCATGGCAACGTCGGCCGCGACAATTTCGGCTTCAGGAGTTGAGTGACTAACACAATTCTGACGCTTCAAACTGCCGGACAACGGAAACCGGGTGTTGGGCCCTTGTAAGTTCAAATGCCCACCAGAGGTGGAACGCAACGATTCAACACAACCTGCAAAATCGGCGTCTGCATACAAGGCCAGGCGCGCGTCATCCATGGGGTCTCCAACCCATCCGACCATGCGCCAATGTTTCGTATGATGCACATAACACATCAAATGGTGTAAGCCTCGATCATCGGAGTCAGACCACCTATGCACGTTTCGTGCCAGGCGACTCACTTGCCGCAACAAATCGAAGCGAGCAATCCGCGCGCCGTACAGCAACTTCATCAGAACACTAGCGGCGTGCGGAGCAAGGTGTCCACGCACGGGCTCCTTCATGGCCAACTCAGGAGTCCCTTCCCGCTGGTCCGGCTCTAGGGCAGAACCGTCGGTGGGCACAAGATTGTTACACCAAGTACACACGACCGACGGGCCCTCTTTGGCAGGCCTCCGCGAGACGTGATCCTTCGTTTCTTCATGTATTCCAGGGGTAACAACCTTATTCAACTTGACGTCGCCCGCAACCTCAAGATAGCGGTCGACACAGGAACGTAGGAACTGTTCCATGTCATACGTCACCGTTGTGACACGGTGTCCATTCCCGAGGGTGACTGTTCCCTTGCTCTGATTGCAGCCAAGGTACATGTCGAGTCAAGTCCCGTCTCAGGCTCAATTCTGAGGCGTGTACGCAGCATGCTCCATCCCTGGGCAAGGTTCTTTTGGGGCCCCGCCATTTTGAAGTCATCAACATACACAACCAGAACAAGTCGGAGCTTTTCATGAATGTACACAGACGGCCATTCTTCACCGATGGGTTCAAAGCCAACGGCACGCACTGACTCATCACAGCGCTGCTCCCAAAATGTTCCGGCATCGGGATGTCCGTACAGGGCCTTCCTCAAGGGAACCACAGGTCTCCTGTACCTACCCCAATTACACTCACTCGGCACAGCCTCTGGAGGCAATTCGATCCAACATGGCGTGCCTCGCAGTGTGGCCTGAATGTATGCCTGTACGGCATCGGCCATCTGCACGTCCCAACCATCATGACAACCCAAAAATCCGCCCAACGCGATACCATGTGCACGAGCCATATGTATCTCGTCTCCTTTCGCTTTTGCCTCCTTGGCTACAGCGTCATATTCCCGCGCTGCATCAAGGTCGAAGACGCCCTGGTCGATTAATCCCGACCATTCTTTCTTCATGGATGCCAGAGCATCAGGGTTGGTCAACATTTCTTTTCGGCCAACCGGTCTGGACACCAGTGCGTCGAAGAATCGAACAACTTGCACGGCCTTTTCTCTGTGCTGTATTAGCTCAGAGGTCACACACGGCATCGATGGGTACGTCTTGGCGTCGCCTTCTTCTCCTATTGCAGGTAGTGCAAGTGGTAATTTTCCCGAAACCACCTCAGCAGATTCCTATCATCCGTAGGATCTGGTCCCGACACTAGTTCAGCTTCGTCTTTTATGACTGATGCAACCGCCTTCGTCCAATTTGGAGTCGGTCGTGCCCGCTCCTCAGATATGAGCTTCCAGGCATATATCACCACCAGGCATACATATTCTTTTTCAAGCTGAACGCTCTGTCTCAAGACATCTTGGGATTTCTTGGAACCCATGAGGATAACCACTCCGTCGACCGGATTCACGATTATCCTGACCCAATCGAGCTCAGCCAAATGTTTCCCACCCTGGGGGTTCTTGATCTTTGACACGTTCTTTCGCAATCCCCAATTGTACTGCCAATCGATTCCACCCCATCGGTTCCGAAGCATAGCCCGAATTCTCTTGGCACCGGGCATCTGCAGCGTCTGCGCTTCGGCTGGTGTAGAAATCTCAGATCCTTTGCTTTTGGGTTCTTCTTTCTTCTTTTTGCCACCACCTTTCACCTCGGCCTTCTCCTCCTCGGTGTAGTACTTTCTCATCATTGCCCATTCGGCGGGAGTATATTCTGGAGGTCTTGTCGTCTTCATCAACCTGAAGCCATCCTTCCCAACGGGATATGATCTTCCGGCTTTGTCGATCTTAACCTCCTTGCCATCATCGTTGACGTATGTTTTACCATCCCCAGGATGTCCAGCTGACACGTGTGGAAGATCGGACTTCACAACTCCTTCATCGTCCTTGGCATGTCCATCGCCTTTCCCTTTCGATGAGCTCGGTCTAGCATCCTCTCCACCGATGTGACCCCCCAGATCTCCGATAGGGAACTCCGGACCTTCATCAAGCAGTAGACCAGCGATCTGATCGACCTCATCGTCAAGCAGCTGCTTCTCGTCACTCTGCAACAACTCGGGTTCGTAGTCCTCGTCCTCGACCAGGCGATCACGTGCATCTAGACCGATTGCATCGACAAACATCTCAATTCCTTCCAAAGTCTCGTTAGCAGCTTTGTACTTCTGCTGTCTTGGGAATGTCAGAGGTGATTTGAGGATCATCCTCTCCGTTTGATGTGGCATTCTCAACCGAGGCGGGACCTTTGCCTTCTTGATGTTCAGCTCCGCACCTGCGAACGCAGTGAGGGCCCAAGCCCTATACTTGTTCGCCCAATGCATGCCAGTACTCAGCACATATCCAGCAAATATACCAGTTTCCCCCCGAGGCTCTTTTCCCCCCGTGCTTCGCTCGGCTTGAAGTCCACTAGCGCACCAAAAGGTATCTTCTCGCCTTTGAACTCTTCGCCATGCAGTCTCAACCAAGCGCTTGATCCACTGACCTCTTCAACGTTCATCAAATGGCACAACGTGGTGATAGCCTGCGCCCAATAACACGTGGGCAGACCGGCATGCACAAGGCAAGCCGATGTCTGATCAATGATGAATTGATTTGTCGCCCAGGCAAGGACAAGTCGTGGTTCAGCTTCAGCTCGACGCAGGCATTGATCAGCTCTGGGCCATCATCCGAGTACACTTGTTTGGTCTTTTCTCCTACCGCAGAAATGTTTGATAGCCCTGACAACGGAGTCAGTGTCTCTGCTCGCAGTTGGATAAGCCATAATGAATCCAGTGTATATGTCCCGAATGATGAGCGCATACCTGCCCTCCACTTCATGATCTCCCGATGCCGTCACGAAGTCGAACGTCACCAGGTCTCCGAATGTCTTGTGTCTTTTGAAGGCTCCTGTTCGGGATCTGAAGTGTCTCATCTTTGCCTTGACACACGACTCACAGAAAGGGTTTCGGTATCTGTGGGTAAGCAAGTGAGTAACGGAGTCGGCGTTTTTTTTTGAGGACTCCCACTTTCCTCTTGATCGATGACCCTTCGTACACGTCAACCTCAATTCCAGCATCTGGATCATCCTCATCAGCTTCTTCTTCGTTAGTCACCATGGTGACGTGGGTCTAGCCCGATGTCCTCTGGTGGTTCCTCGGCCACGGGAGGCGGATGCACCGGACCAGCCCCTCCGGGTGGTCCGAAGTCGACTGCCCCATGATGACGTTCACCTTCAACCTCTGCGGATTCACCGGCAGCGGCGGGTACATCGGATTTCATCATCATCGTTCTGGTCTGGCTCATCGTTCGTGACCAATGCCAAAACCTCTGAGAAGTGTCCCTTGAGGTCATCGATTGTAGGGCGATGTCTGTTACTCCGAAGCTTACCATCGCTCACCAGGTACGGTATGTCATCCTTGACCTGTAAATGTACGAATCCTTGCTTTGGTGTAACCATGAAAGGTAGCTTGCCAGGCATCCAGTGAAAAGCATACCCCATCTTCATGCATCTTCTCCCTATCGACAGTACCGTGGGCGTCTCATCCAACACATGTGGTTTGACGGTCTGGTCCAACTCGTCTACGACTATCTCAGCCACGTCGGATGTGGATGTGGATCCGTTTGCTGCCTGGAACACGATCTCATCATCTCCTTGTATAATATCAACGCCCAGACTCTTCGCCTTGGCTCGTCCAATGAGGTCATGTCCGCATCCAGTGTCCATCAACCATTTCGCCCTTCTGCTGATACATGTTGACATTGCGAACACATTCTTTAGCAGACCATGTTGTTTCTTCCAATCGATGACCGCTTCCTTGATCTCGTCCTCAATTCGATCATACTCAAACACGATAGTGTTCTCTTTGGTCATCGGAAAGTAGTGTTTTCTATATACGTCGTCCACCACCTCTTCCAGTATCCTTGCTCTTATCAATGATCGTTGGACTTGATAGGCTGATAATTCCCGATGATCGCTGTCCTTGAACTTCTTCTCGTCAATGTGCACGTACTCATACCCTGAGCATCGGATATTGAATAGGATCAATACTTTGGCAGGAAAAATATTGATCTTGAAATATTGAAAATTTCAATACCCAAATGCATTTTGAATATTGATTCTTTTTTGAGCTTTTGGACTGTTTTTGCATGATCTAAATATTGAAATTGAAGCTTCAAACGGGCCTCAAAAATATTGAAATTGAATCTTCACATGGGCTTCAACAATATTGAAATTGAAGCTTCAAACGGGCCTCAAAAATATTGAAATTGAATCTTCACATGGGCTTCAGCAATATTGAAATTGAAGCTTCAAATGAGCCTGAAAAATATTGAAATTGAAACCTCAAATGGGCCTGACAAAATGATTAGATATACTGGAAACAAATCCTGGGAGGGGTGGAGGAAACATATCATCTGGCGTTGGGCTTGGTTGACACGCTATTTTTTGGGCAAGGGTGTTATGAACAATGGTTTGACGCTGGGATGTTGTCTTCGGATGCTTGTTGTGGCTGAGCAGAAGCACTTTGTACTGTAGCTCTTTTCAGCTCAAACCTGTTCAGAGGGAAGGCCTTGCAAAAGGCACAGTGCCAGAATAGCCTTACAAAAAACACCCATATATGTCCCATAAAGGAGGGGCAAGGAATTTTGCAAAGCCACACATGGACCCTGGTTTAGTGCTCAGGGTGCTGAAAAACAATGAGCATGCTGTGCAGGACTTGGGTCCTTATGAGCTTGTGTCCAAGACAGGGGCTGTAGACCCCTCAGGCCTGGTGAAAGTGGCTGACCTTGTAAAAGGTCTGCTGCTCATTTCCCCATCTGCTGCAATTGCCCCAGGTCCCCTCAGGCAGGCTTTGCTGAGCCTACTGACAACCAACTTGGCCATTGCCTTTTGCAAGGCTGCATTGTCATCTGCCAAGGCTGACAAGGCTGGTGGGCTGCTATCTTTGGAGCAGTGGGAGCCAAGCCTCCTTTTCTTGAATGGGTTCTGCAGGCTTTGGCTTTCGGCGTCAGCATTAGGCTCAGGTTTGCCTTTTCCAAAAGGCTTGTGAGGGCTGGCTTTGCCCTGCCTTTTGCAAGGCTGCATTGTGCTTTTCGTTTTTCTGAAAGCTGACCATGGCAACAATATCTTGCAGGGTTTTCAGCTGGGCACTGGTTAGCTTGGCAGCACAGACCCTCATATGCTCTGGTTCCCTGGCAAGCCTCCTTACATGGGATAGCACACATGTTACCCTTTCTGCCTTTATGTTGCACCAGGCCTGGCCATTGGCGGTGTTTAGCTGGTTCACTGATGAAAGCCCAGAGCCAAAAAGAAGAGCCAAAGCTAAAGAGAAAAAACCAAGCCTAGCATGAAGAAGGTTGCAAAAAAGGCTGGGGCCAGCAAGCACCCAACCAAGAAACCTGCAGCCAAAGGCAAAGCTAAGCCTTGCAAAAGGCAGGCCTGGGCCAAACTAAGGGTAACAAAGGGCAAAAACCCTTTGAGAGCTTATATCACAGGCTCCCACAACCCTGGGGACAAACAGCTCAAGCTTATTGTGGAAGCCAGCTGGAGCAGCCAATACCTCAAAGTCATCGACCTGATACACAAGGAGTTGCAAGGGCAAAGTCTGACAAAAGATGAAGCTCTGGAACTCAGAGAAAAGCTGTGCAAAGCATATACCTAGGCACCATGCCACAGCCATAGCCCTTGCAAAAGGTGCACTGCATCTTTATTGTACACTTCCTTGCAAAAGGACAGTTTGCACTTTTTTTTGCAAAAGGACTGTTTCACTTTGTTCTGGAGGATGCCCTGCGAGTGCCTTGCAAAAGGCAACTGTCCATGCTTGACAAAGCAAAGCACAAAGAGAGTCTTGTGGAAAAAAGGCATTGCTGCTATCTGCCAAATCAAATGAAAATGGTTGTCCTAGCTTGTTGTGCCCATGTAGTTTGCTTGGGGTATGGTGTTGGGTTTAGAGTTTAGAACAGGTGTGTTGGTCAAGTTAAGCAAGCCGCACCCCCCCCAAACCACCACAACTAAAAATGAGGCTCCCTTGCTCACAACATGTTTTTCTGTGTTTTTGTTCGAGGGGCTCAAGCTACCACAACCTGCATGCTCGTCAAGAGCATTTTGTGTTTGCACACACCTTGTAAAAGGTGCCCAGGCAAGCCTTGAAAAAGGCTTTGGAGCCCAGCCAGCAATGCCAGATGCAGGGTACAACAACAAATGGAGAAGAGCTGGCAGTGGCACAACAAGTCGGGCCAGGCAAGAAAGAAGGGCAAAGCCAAAGGCCCCCCCAAGCCCAGCGGAGCCAGCCTCAGCAGAGCCTGTTGCCCCTGCAGCAGCAAGCAAGGCAACCCCAGCAGAGCCTGCTGCCTCTGCAGCAGGAAGCAAGGCAGCACCAGCCTTGAAAAAGGCTCAACCTGTGCAGCCCCCGCCACCCCCACCCCCACCCGCCAAGCCCTTGCAAAAGGGCAAGGCTCAGGCATGGCTTGAAGGCACCAAGCAGCCTCCACAGCCACCAAGGTCAAAGTTGCTTGCAAAAGCTCTGGATGAGCCAAAGTTCGGCAGCAAAAAAGCCAAAGAGCCCCAGCACAAGAAGCCCAAGCTGGACCTGGATGACCAGCCTAAGCCAAGCTGCAGCAGCAGCAGCAGCAGCAGCACCGGCACCACCAGCACTGCCAGCCTCAGCAAGGGCCTGATGAGCAAGGCTGCAGGCACCCCAGCGCAGCCTCATGCAGATGCACAGGTTGAAAAAGGGCACACCTGTGTTGAAGCCTCCGCTCCCTCCAAAGCCCTTGCAAAAGGGCAAGGTCCTGGTGGACTGGCACAACTGCCTGGAAGTCCACAACCAAGTCAGCAAGGCCAACCTGGCTGCGCTGGACAGCCTCCTGGCTGAGGGCTATGAGGTGTTCATCCTCAGCTTTGTAGGCAAAGCCTGGGAGGACCGAACAATGGCAGACATGCAGAAGCTGCCTCAGGCCTCTCAGGTCCACCTACACACCTGCAACCAGAGGGTGGGGTGGCAAGTGCCAGCATTCGATGACAACCCTGAAATCATCGAAGAGCTTGACAAGTAGGGGATCAAAACCTGGGCAATCAAGGCCAGGTGCTGCCCCCATGAGTGGCATGCCAGGGCCTTCACAACCTTCAACCAAGCTGTGGAAGCTTTCCTGGGGGGTTGAAAGCTCCAGTGTCAAGCTGCCTTGAAAAAGGCCAAGCTGCCTTGAAAAAGGCAAAGCTGCCTTGAAAAAGGCCAAGCTGCCTTGAAAAAGGCCAAGCTGCAACACAGGCCTACCTTGCAAGGAGCTGCAGCAAAGCTGCTTTTGGCTCACCTCTTCACAAGTGCTTGCAAGGAAAAAAGGTGTGTGTTTGTGGCAGCCCCATGTGTGCCAAGGCCCATGTGTACCACAGCCTTTTGCAAGGCCCCCCCGGTTTGGCTTTAACTTGGGAAACTTTGTTGAAACATTTACATTATTTGAAACATGTTTGCAAGGCGCAGTCATGGCAATCCCCTTTCTGCCTTTTGCAAGGCGCCCTTCATGGCATGGCAGGGCCCAAACACATTCCTTTGGCTAAGAAACCACATTCCTTTTGCAAGGAAGGTCTCAGGAACAGGTTGCTTTTGCGGGGGGGGGGGGGATCTGTGTCGCAGAGCGTCTCTTGGTTTCACTTGCAAACCAGGAACAGTCATGATTACATTCTTTGGGTGAAATCTATTCGCATTGGTGAACCAGGTTGGCCCAAAATCTCACAATCGCATGAAAGCTTATGAAACCTTACAAAACCTTACAAAACCTTACAAAACCTCACAAAACAGTGATTTCATAAGGTTTCATAAGGTTTCATAAGGTTTCATAAGGTTTCCTGACAAGGCACCAAGCCCTTCTGCACCATCCATTGTCCCAGCAGCCAGGCTCAAACAACTAGTGTTCATACTCCAGGTTTAGCCCTTGCAAAAGGGCAGCCAATTCCATGAAAAAACCCATGAAAGCTATGAAGAAGGCAAGCGTAGCCAAGGCAATGAAAAAGGTGCAGCAGAAAGCCTTGAAAAAGGCCAGCAGCAGCTCCAAGGCAAAGCCTGCCCCAAAGCTCAAAACACATAACCTGGCAAAGCTGAAGAGCATGTCCCTGAAGGAAAAGGTTGCAGCTTTGAGCCAGCAATGTGAAATCCCAGATGAGGCAGCTGAATCCTTGAAAAAGGCAATGACACCAGAGGAAAACTCAAGGATGCACGGGCAGTACAAGACACACCTGAGCAACAACCCTGAAGACAAAGAAGCCTACGAGCAGTACTCCAAGCTTGACAAGGGCATGGCAGCATGCAAGTGGTTTGTCAAGAAGCAAGTCGGCAAATGGCAGCACACAGAGGAAGAGGTCAAGGCAAGCAAGGAGCTGACCAGAAAGGAAAAATGGCTCAGTGAAAAGGAAATGTCGCAGAAGCACTCTGATGAAGACTTTTGGGCACACCTAGAGTCTGGGAGAATTATTACCAGAAACGACCCCCTCACATGGAATGTGACGCAGTACTGTGACCTGGGTAACGTCACAAAGAAAACACAGCTCAACAAAAGCAAGAGGTTCTCACAAGGCAAAGAATGGACCGCTGATGAGGATGATGACGCAGCATGGGGGGACCTTTGGTCTTCTGACATGCATGTGCAAATGGCCCACCTCAGCGCTGAGCTTGGGTCAAGCAAAGGCAGTGGCAAAAGCCTTGCAAAAGGCAAAAGTAAAGGCAAGGCAAAAGGCAAGGGCAAGGCACCCCAGCTGGCCTTGGAAGATGGTCCAGAGCCTCCAGAGCCTCCAGAGCCTAAAGAAAAAACACAAGCAGAGCTCCTGGATGACTGCGTGAGAAAAGCCAGGAAGTGCAGAGACCTTGCCTCAGCATGCCAAAACGACCTGCAAGAGCCTTGACAAAACATGGAAAATCAACAGCACTGCAATGCCTGAAAAGCTTGAAAAAGCATGAGCAGGAGTTGAAGAATGCACTGGCTAAGAAGCCTAGCTTGGAAAAGCTTAGGGCAGCAATCACAGAAGCAACCCAAACCATCAAATGCAGCAAGGAAGAATACAAGGAGCTCAACCAACCTTGCAAAAAGCAAGAGCCCAAAAACCTTGCAAAAGGTTGCAGCCCCTCCTTGAAAAAGGACACAACAAGCCAAGACTGCCAGCACTAGATGTGTTTTGCCCATTTTTGCCAAACAACCCTTGCGAAAGGGTAGGAGGCGCCCTCCAACCAAGAAGGGCATGTACAGCTGCAATGCCTATACACAAGCTGGCATGGGACAATGGAAAAAGCTCCAGCATGCTGGGAAAGGGGATGGGAGGGGGCCAGCAAGGGTAAGCAAACAAAGCCAGCTATGGGTTCCCTTTGCTTTAGGTGCAAGGGTGGGGGGGGGAACATCAATGGTTGACTTTTGCAAGTCCAGGTGTCCTTATGATTGAGGTTTGCAAGCCTACAGTTTTTTGCTTTGGGGCTGTTTGTCGCTGACTTTTGCAAGTCAAATTTCTGTCCTGCAGCTGTTTTCATGGCTCAGCAGCTTTCTTGCACAACACTTGAAGCTGCCTTGTAAAAGGCTTTGGCCAGACCACAGGCCTACTTTACTTGTTTGCAAAAACAGGTTGCAGCCTTGAAAAAGGCTTTGCCTCATGAGCAAAAACCCTTGCAAAAGGCTCAGGGGCTGGCAGCTGGATGCATCAACTGGCAAGTGCCAAAAAGATGAAAAAGAATCTACCAGCCGTTTGGCAACAAAGCTTTTATCTTTGTGGGCCCATGGAAAGCTTTCAGCTGTAGCCATACAAGAATTGTCACACTTGGCTGTGCTAGATGGTGCTCAGCATTCAGAGCTACTGTGCCTTGCCCAGGCAGGAAGCTATGGCCAGCACAGTGGCAACACTCATCGTGACATTATGACTCACTTTTGTAAACAATGTGCCATTTGTGAACCCTTCCACATTCAGGTCAGCTGCCAGGACCCAAAAACCAAAAAGACAGTGGAAGAGCAAACAGCTGTTTTTCTTCCTCACCTGCTCAGCAGCCTAGCTAGCAATTATGAAGCAGCATTCCATAGGCTGTTTGGCACTGCCCATCTTAAGGACTTTTGGGCGCACACCCTTGCAAAAGGGGATGACAGATTGGGAAAGCCACCCTATGGTCCTTGAAAAAGAATGGCAGAGCACCTGTTTGCCTCTGTTTCTTCATGGAGATGGAGTTGAATTTCAATCAAGAGACAGTTTGTTGGTGTTCAGCTTTGGGGCCCTGCTCACTACGGAAAACTCTCTTGACACCCGCGTGCAGTTGGCTGCCTTTCCAAAGTCTTGCACCACCAAAGAAACATGGGCACCTATTTGGAAGTGGGTGACATGGTCCTTAGAAGCCCTTGCAAAAGGGTTCCATCCTAGCTTTGACCCTGATGGTGCGCCTCTTGCAAAAGAGAGCCCCTTCTTTGCCAAGATGGGCCAGCCACTGGCCATGGGATGGAAAGGTGTTTTGTGGGCCCTGCAGGGTGACCATGAATACTTTAGTAATGTGCTGAAGCCACCTCACTGGCGCAACCACAGGCCATGCTGGGAATGCAACGCCACAAACAAAGCTGGTGACAAGCCTTACACTTGCCTGGCCAACTTTGGCCTTTTTGAGGATGTCACAAATGCCACTGCTTCAGCTCACAAAAGGTCAGAACATCCAATATTTAGTGTGTCAGGGGTCACTACAAAAATGGTGAGAGGGGACCCACCACATCCTTTTTTGCAAGGGCATCTATTCTCATTTACTTGGATCTCTTTTACACTATGTTTGCTTTTATGATGATGGTGTGCAAAGGAAGCAGCCTTGTGAAAGGCTAGGGATAGTGTTTCAGCAAATCCAAGCAAACTACACCAGCCAGTCCTGCAGAATGACCAACTTGACTATGTCCATGTTTTGCAACCCCAAGAGCCCCTGGTCTGAGTGGGCAAGCCTTAATTGCAAAGGAGGAGAAGGCAAGCATCTTGCACCAGCCCTTTTACAAGTCTTGAAGTGTTTGCTTGATGGTAAGAGAGAAGAGCATGCTCATATGCTCACATGTTTGCAGTGCATTTGTGACATGGTTGCTCTCTGGGACACTGCTGGCATTTTCCTGTCCCCTGCAGAGTTTGAAAAAACTATGGCCCTTGCAAAAGGGTTTTGTGAGCTGTATGAGTGGCTTAACACATGGGCCAGCAGCAAGGACAGGTTCTACTTTCACATAGTAAACAAGCACCACAGCCTGCTGCACCTTGCAAAAGGTGCAAAGTTCTTAAACCCCAAAGCTCATTGGTGCTTTCTTGCAGAAGACTATGTAGGCAAAATTTCCAAAATTACCAATTCAGTGAGCTGTGGGGTCAGAAGCACTAAGCTTTCTACTAAGCTTGCGTCCAAATACAGGGTGCTTCTTCATCTTTTACTTGCAAGGGAAGGCTTCACCTTTGAAATGGATAGCTTCTGACTCCCGTGTGCACAAAATGCATAGCCCTTGCAAAAGGGCTGTTTGGCTTGCTTGCGAGAAAAAAAGGAGTATCAGCAAATGTATATATGTCATGGGACTTTCTGAAAACATTGGTCTGGAGTCCCTGGAGGTTCACAACATGCAGCTTCATAAGGTTTCATAAGGCTGTTTTTGGTTCTGTAAGAACAGAAAATATTGATTTTCAGGCTGCAAAATATTGATTTTGTTATTGAATCTGAAGGGTTTTCCCAGATGGTGACAATATTGAAATTAAGCTTCAGAAAAGGGCTTCAAAATATTGAAGTTAGAACACCAATATTTCAATATTTAATATTGAAATTCCACTCTTTTCAAAACCCATTTCAATATATTGATCCTATTCAATATCCGATGCTCAGGGTAAGAACCATCCTCATTGCCCTCATAGCCATACCACTCTCCCTTTCGTTCCCATTGCCTACTCTCATCTTCAAGATTCAAGATAGGTGATCTTTCCCTTCTGGAATGAGTAGCACACTCCATCCTCCTTCTTCGGTGAGGATGACCTGGATTTGGATTTTCCTTTCCCCTTTCCTTTGGCATCTTCTCGAGCTTGTGCTCCGTCTTCTTGTTGTGAGAAAATGGGCATTCACTTCCCTTCAAACATCCCTTCTCCGCCTTGAAGTGATACCAGCATGGATACTCCTTGTTTCCACTCGGACTCTTGCCCCTGTCATTGGCACCATCGGACTTGCCGTTCTTGCCTGCGTGACCCTTTGCCTTGGCCTTCGGGAGCACAGGAGCGGCATCAGGCCCCTTTGATTTGTTCCTCTTGCCTTTGCCATTCTGGCCCTCCTGCTTTTCTGCAGCCGGAGCTGCATCCTTGCCGCCTGATTTCATCATTGTTTTGACTGACTTCTCCTTCATGTCAAGCATCAGGTCCTCCCGATCCCACTTGATTTGGTCAATCAATGCCAAAAGGAATTCATACGACTTTTGTGGATGTTTGTCCGGTAGCCTGTGGTAGGCATTGAGACCAAACTCCATCTTCTTGCTCCCTTTGATCTTCCTGTACAGGATATCTCTCAGTGCCAATGGACTGGGTCTATCTTCGCTCCTCATCTTCAGCAGCAAATCATACCACTTGTTCCTGAACACAACCAAGTTCTTGTCGCCAGGAAAGTCGAGGTTGAATAAGTGCTCGATGTGATAGACGAGGTCTGTCCGATCAGATGTTCTGAATGATTGCATGACCAATGCCACTAGCTCTCGTCCCTTTACGATCACCCCTTGTTGATGTCGTAGTTCCGAATGTCGTGTAGTATCGAGGTATACATCGGTGCTTGTCTTAGCATGTTCTGCATGCCCATGGCCATCTTGATGTCAATCGTAGCAAACCTGTCACCGCCGGAGTCGTTCAGTAAATTGAGGTCTGGGTTTAACCCGAGAGCCTGAGCCAACCATCTTGTCCATGTATCGGTATCCGGATCTGCGCATGCGCTCAGCACGTTCATCAGCAGTTGCATCTTCCAGTTATCGAGTTGATGGATCTTTGGCCAAGTGGGAATGGATACCCTTTCGGCCTCTTTCCTCGATATCCTCGGCCTCTCGTTCTTGATCTCCCGATCATCCCTCAATCGTCTGCGTCCCCTCCGTGACCGATTGTCATCTCCTTCTTCCTCGTCTTCCTCATCCTCGTCATCATCATCATCCTCGTCCTCATCATCGGGTGGTACATCCGGAGGT